>JAHQIW010000053.1:0-70187 GCA_019055375.1 Parelaphostrongylus tenuis | reverse complement strand
CAGGGGCCTGCATAACATGTGGGCCTCTGGAGAGGGTTTTTGATTTGGTTACTTCACGATTTATACTCAAGCTATTTGTTGTTCCACATTCAAAACTTAGATGGAGCGATGACAGATGTAGTATTAAATAGTGCTAGAACAAAGGCACACTTCTACCTCCGTTGCTAACATTTCTACGACCCCACTTACTCAAAGCACAATTTAGTGGTGCTACTAGATCAAATACTGCGCTATATATATACTTTCTGCTTGACTTTAGCACTTTATTTGACCTATATCACATTTTCTTTCTGTGAAACTCCAGTATCTCCAGCATTCAAATGATTCCTCGTATTCAGTGCTCGACTGAAAACTTATCGTTTCCATGTATGTCGTAGAATAATGGTTGAGCACATTTTGCATTCTCTAGAATGGCCAGGTTGGCGTTTCGTAGGGCATTCGTTATTGATTGTCGGAGACTGCTGAGGGAGATCAGAGATCAAAACCACATCGAGCTCCGCCAAACCATCATTACATATTTACTCGTTTACTGTCCACCCGCTAAATATGCATACATGGTAAATTGTCCCCCAATATACATTATTAACTGTATTGTCATTATTACGTGTATGTGCTGCATTATTGACTGTAATGTTATATGCTTCGCTGATATTCAATAAATAATATCAATGACACCTCGGAGCGGCTAAACAGAAGAAGATACTCATTTTGTCCCCCAATCATTGCAAATGCATTCACTTGGCAATCGCATGGAAGAAGATGAACAGAGTCTGAAATGATTCGACGTTTGTTTTGATCCAATTTTTCTCCATCTTTTGTGCCCTTATTTTTTAAAGGGGAGAAAAGGCGTGTGTATTAGTGATGCGTCTACGAAAATAGTGGCAGTTCCCTAAACGACATGACTTCACCTTATCTTACGACGTGGTAGCGTTGATTGTCACCGCGTGTCAATCAGCAAACAATTTCACTCAATTCTCGAGAGCATTGAAATCCGGTTTTTTTTTGGGCTATAGTCGCACGAATGAGGAGAAGAGTGAGAGAAGGTGATGGCGTGAAATGAAAAAGAACATTGCCGCTCTATGCCAATATGTCAATGACATTTTCCACTATGAGGAAGATAAACATCTGCTCTACGCTCTGCAGAGTATTCTCAAGGGTACACCTAAATTATTGCCTTGATGAGTCCATAATCCAGATTTGTGGTTAAATAATAAGTCTATGAAAAAGTCTTTATCCGTTATCGATCACAGCTACAGCAGAGAGACAACAGCGACCTTTTACTGATTTCACATTTTTTAGTATCTAAGCTTCAATTTGTTAGCATCAACCTCTGCTTGAAGTAACTAGAGTACGAAGTAAATTGATTTCTGCTAACGAAGGATCAGGTGGTCAATATTTTGAGGCATACCTAGTATGATTTCATTGCCCTTTGAAAAAATCTTTGTAAGACTGAAATAGTAATCATCTATCTAACTTTCCAGTCATGTATCATAAAATTCTCCCTTTTTTACATAGATCGGTTCTTATCACGGCCAATGTCCTTTATGAACAAAACAACATGTGTCGGGCTCATAGTTCGCATAGTTCAAACTATTTCTGTAGAGGTTAGACGTGTCATTTCTCTTATCTACTTTACCGTAGAGATGCTCTACATTGCTTTTATATATATATATATATATGCATATATACGTACATATGTGTATATGTATGCACATATATGTATATACATATATGTGTATATATGTACATATATGTATATATACTGAAAATAGGCAGTAAAAAATAGGAACTCTTGAATTATATATATATATATATATATACATATATATATGAGGAATTTTTGTTTTATTATTTTCCGGCAATGTTTCGATTCTGCTTCTAAAAGTATTGAACGATGTGCGCAACATTCGGCTCTGAACAAGAGTCGTACTCTCGTTTACTTTGTCACCACTCTTTCTTCAATATAATTGTCGGAGCTGTCAGCAACAAACCATTGACGTGTTCAGTCTAGTAAGCACATATTGGCAAAAAACTAAAACACAAGGAAAAGTAAAGTAAGTGAGATTTGCTAGAATAAAGACTTCTTCTGTAGGCATCCTTCCAATCGGCTGTCTCTGAACGTCCTTATAGACATTCGATGTAGTCTGTGAGAATGTTAAGAGTCTTTCGGAAGGTAAGTCAATGGCATACGTACGTTTCGGCGGTGTCGCTCGCTTCATCAGTGCCACACGCCAGTAGAAACAGTGAATCAAAAAGGTGTCTACATATTCACTAGTAGCGGTAATCCATCGACCGAAAAAATGGTGATAACACAGAATTACGTGCCGTAACCTCAACGTCTTTCTATGCCTGCTAGAAAGTAGGTTTAGCGAGAGGCATATGGTACTGACGAAATGGATGATATCGCCTAAACCTACGTATACCATTGACGTAGCGAACTCGAAAAGGCTTTAAACATTCTCACAGACTTATTTTACGTAGTTAACGGATCTCAGTTCAACTGGGTCTGAAGGCAAAATGTGCGAGCAAGATTAAACCTATCGGTTAGTTGCTGACATTTTCAATAGTACTATCGCAAAAAAAGTGGTAGCAAATCGGTAACCTCAATGGTGTGCTACCGTTTTGAGTAGAAACAGATTTGATTTTCGTTCAAGGCCAGATGCTTTGCATATCACTCAACAAATTTGAATGTCATAGTTTTCATAGAGCGGAGTGATCATTCCTGTTCGACTCATCCGAAACAACAAACATCTTTATCCCAATCGCAAATTTTAACGAGTTTTTTCATAATCCTAAGGACTGTTACTAGATATTATGAAATTATGAAGCAGCAAGGTAACAGCGGACAGGACAAATAGGATGCGCTTGACATTTAGCTTATTTATAATAATAACTATAACTATAAGCACCTATGTACTTAAAAAAAACTTCATTGGAAAAAGGAAGTCATTAAGTAGAAACGTAACAAAATTCTACACTTGCCTTAAGAATTTTCACACATTGTAACAGCACAAAAAATGTTGTAAAGCGGGCCAAACGTCCAGCACGAAGTTTGGTCGAAGCAATCACTTTTTTTCTCGAATGCTCTTTATAACAGCTCCAACAAGCTTAGTGAGAAAAAATTATGCAGTAATCTTATCTAACTGCGAAATTAATAAGACAATTCTCACCTGTCACCTGAATAATATATACTCGACCAGTCATTGGATAACTCAAACTACCCGTATTACCCGCTACTGATCGTTGACGGACTCGAGCAAATATTAGTAAGCCATCCATTTCTCTTTCCGCGTTTGAGGGTAATTCAACAGATTTTTTGTTTAGGGCTTCTTTGAGGTAAATGCCTTTGTTTTTGGTCGTTGATGAAGAACGTTGACAATCAAATTAGTGATATTGTATGCTTTTAACATTTTGATAAATTCAGTTATCAACTGCTGCTTTTTCACAAGGATCATATAAATATTCCCAATAGATGATATGAGTGAAAACTCTCGGTTCTGTCTCAAACTTAAATGATGCAGGATACTCCAAACGTCGCCCTCTTAACCGCGTCAATGACTTTGAGTGATTCCTATCTAAATAACGGCCATATTTCCGACTCAATAAAGTATAAAATGTGAAATCGAAAAGGTGAACATGAAGTGCAGTAATTTTAGCGTTTTTTATCAAATCTTTTAGGGCTTTTGACTCGCCAGACCACTCTTCTCCTTCATTTCACGAAAAGAACTCGCGACTTCATAAGCAACCATCACGACATGCTGTACCTTAATTAAGAAGCACAGCGTGTGGCTGGAAACCAGGAAGCCTTCCTGCGAGTGAAATCATAGGTGCAATAACATAGGATATTTGATGTCTGCTCACCAAGAACATGGAGACTTTCTAATAATCACCTCTATCGAAAATTTATTTTGAGTATTCAAATTCGTCTGGTGAACAAAACCTTGGTAACTGAACCTTGAAAAAAGAAAAAAAAGAACGAACACTGAAACCGAGTGAAGTTTATTTGGAGTTTTATTCGTCACAGAGATCTCTAATGCTCTCAAAATCAGAATTTGCTAGCTTTGTCGATGTGCAACCAGAAGATAAGAAACTTCAGATAAGGACATATATTTGAATTCTCCTTCACGTGATTAACATACTCTCCATCTAATGCTGAGAAAACTTCCGACTCCACAATTTAGTTCTGTCCCTTACAAAGCCATCACCTGCCAACCGTAAGCAGAAATCGCTTAACGTTGCCGTGTCGCTCGACTTCTCTTCATTCACCGACGTCATAGAACTATTATTCGGATGTGGCGATGGCCACCATGTTCGATGAGCCTGGTGACCATTGTAATCAATCAAATAGGAATACAATGGAGAAAAATCGTATTTACAAAACGTCGTGAAAATGTGTAATTGCTATCCAAGACCTTACTTACTTATTAATGCTTCAATGCAGCAGAATAGAACTTACCGAAAGACTGTACCCAAGGAACTCGTTGGATACAAGCGTAACCATATTGACTCGTCTTTTTGCAGTAAATGATTTTCTGTTCCACGAGAGTTGTTGAAGAAGTAATGACCTTGCTGCTTGTTAATACCAGCTTAATCGTTTTTGCCATTATCTCTCACCTCGATCTATGAATTCGAGTAAATTTTCGCTTCTTAATTTTCACTTCTCGCATAGGTTGTTTTTTATAGTAAGATTTTTTGAACTATACTAATTAGGTAGTTATTCTTAAAACACTGGCAAAGTTTGTGAGTTCGCTCCATTTCATAAAAAATTGTCCAAACTGGATATTTGGAAAACATTCTCTAAGGTAGATTTTCAAAACTTACCTTAATTTTTTCTACAATTTTACTAAAGAAGTAAAAGAAATTTCGCTCTTTCTCTCAAGTTTTCCTCATAGAAGCTGAACGCTGGGTATTTTTATTAAGTGAGCATACACCACTCTTGTTTTTAAGATTTATTCTTCAAAGTTCTTGTGAAAAAGCATCCATCTGTTCATGAGACTATACAAATCTACAAACCATGGTGCGAAAATAGCGCTTTTGATGAGAGTTAAACGCTGAATTTGCAGCCCATTCCAACGATTCGTCCTTCTGCATCAAATGTATATATCGGTGGCGACCAACATCACCTTATAGTTTAGTTGGAAAAACGAGAATCAATTAAGAAAGGCAGAGTGTGATAAAAAAAATACTAGCCAAAGAGCAATCTAGCGTAAAACACTGCGAGTTCGCTGATAATTTCACTTAACTTACAGATTAATATTACGATTACGATATTACGATTTTTAGATTACGGATTTAATAAAGCACTCGAAGGAAAGGTTTAACTTACAGTGTTAAACGTTCGTCTTCGATGGCTCTCTATGGAGAGAGTAAAAACTCTTGAGAAAATTGGCTAAAAAGATTGAAAGGCGACGAATTCTGCCGACTGACGAGACTGTAAGGTTGAAACACGTGTATCGGGCTGTGCAAGAGCCCATTACCAGACCACATGACATGCTGGCTCAATTAATAATGAAGAGTGAATCAATCAGTTCACTCAAATACTCGTTCTCATTCATATGTAAAATTTGTGTAACGAAAAAAATGTAGAAGTTGTTGTGGCAGTTAGTGTTTGTAAAGTTAAACAAATCACTCACATGAATATCATGAACAAAGTTGCGCACTGGGCGTGGCTACTGGATAGGGCATTTAAGGAGGTACACCGTTGTAGAACTTTTGTTAGCGATTTTGCCTTCACTTTTTGGTCAGTCACATTTTGGCGGAAAACGAAATCATTGGAAATCTGAAATAATCCGTTCCTTACTATAATCGTATTAAAGTGACGTTTCAATTCAGCGAATTCGTGCCTCTTTGTCCTTGGAGGAGTTGCACACCTTCACTATTTTGTAATGTTTGCTTTGTTGAAATGATGTGTATAAACGTCGTTATTAGTCGAGAACACAAATCACTTCTCCAACATCACCCTCTTCACTCCCTCTTTAATACGCTATGATACAATTCACATGACGTTCCATCCACATGATGTTTTCGTATAACTTCTCGTCAGTATAAAGAGTCATCGGCTGTCGAATCTATCATTACTCATTTAGAGCTCCTCTGAACGATTAACGTATTAACAAAAAGTCTACAACGCTCCTTAGTAACGACAACCGACGATGAAGATTCGCGGACGAGGTTTGCATTAAAATCTTACAATACTCAGAATCGATTTCGACGACTTCTAAAGACAAAAATTGCTGTTGTTACCGTGATTTTTATGTGTGTTCTTAACAAAAATCTTTTCATTCAATCAAATCTAAGGAAGAAATTTAGTTAGGAAGTTGGTTGCTTCGATAAAAGCAGCGTTAACCATTTTTCGCATGTAGTACTCGAACCGTTAAACTTTCTTGTGTTTTTAAAAATCATATTTAGGTGAAAGGTTTCAATTGACCAAATATTCATACTGATGAGAAAATTTTCAGCACGGATCTCCAGTATCACTACTCTTGGAAAACATGTATCCTTCGCCCATGTACAGAAAATTGCTAGCTGTCAAGTGAGAACCAACTACGGCGTGATTGAGGGAAAGCGTTATGTCACACATAAGGGCTTCGAGACCGACTGCTTCCTGGGTGTTCCCTATGCGAAGCCACCCGTAGGAGAGCTACGCTTCAAAGTGAGTTGTGAAGTCTTACATAAACTGGGAAAATATTTTTGAGAAAAGTTACGAAGGTCATGTAATTTCAAAGAACAACTTTTGGATGACTTGAGGATAATTAGATAAATCTTCAGGTAAACTGGTAAATGAATATTTTCATGATCTGACGATTACATGTGATAAGTAATAGCCTACATAAGAACCTAGAGAAAAAATTTTCCATTTTTCATTTATGTAATATATAGTCTTCTTCATCACTAAATAACACGATGAATATCATTTTATATTTCAACCGTAAAGAAAAGAAGCGAATCATTGCAATTCGTGAATCGAATGGCTGTTCTAACAATTTGTGTAGAATTGAGTGTAACCTTTTCCGGCTTACTTGTATGTCGCGGACGAATGAATAATCGAGCTTATTCGCTGGGCAAGAGCTTTCATAGGAGTGTTAGAAATCATTCGAAAACCTAAATCTCTGGCTACAGCGCTACATGGCTGTTTTTGGAAAAGACTTTTTTTACAACACTGTAGTGCACAAAATAAAATTATATTTCGCACCAGCCGTGCCTTCATTTTCATCACGCGCATAGTTTGCTGGTGGCTTAAAAACTATATGAACATGTAAAGGAAACTCGTAGTATCAGAGTCACTAGTTTTATCTGGAGTTTCAATCAGCGGTGAACAAAGTCCCTGTTCTTTCTAATTAGGTGGGAACAAATAAAAAGCGATCCCATTTGCTGGAGAGGAACTTTTCATAGAATGCTAGTAACACTCGAAAGCTAAGAACAGAGGCTACCGCATTACGTCACCGATTTTTTAAAACAGGCTTTTATAGAATTGTAGCATCCAAATCAAAAATTGTCTTTCACATTCTCCTTTTGCCTTCATTTTTACCACGCGTAAAATTCGCTGAAAACTGAAAACCGTATCAGTATGTGGAGAAATTTTTGTAATATCTTCGTCATTCGTTTTATCTGGAGTTTTTCTCAAAGGAGAGGATAAATTCCCAACTGAATAACAAAATATTGCTCGTCCCGCCTCGCCCCACTCCTGCCACGCCTCCTGCCACTGCCTTCGCCCTGTCGAATGGCCTGTGAACAACGTTAATAAAAATATGAAAGCGATTTTATTCTCCCTGCTGAACCATATTTCCAAAAAATAAGCACAAAGCTAGAATCAGAATGCATTACCCTATCAGATGATTATCAATAGTTTTAGGATAGAGCTCCGTCCTGCGAGCTTCAAAGCACAAATCAATAACCAAAGGAGATCAAAAGATTAAAAGAGTTTTTTGGAAAGCAAACACATTTTTGGGTTTTCTAAAGCTTGTGCTGTAGTTTGAGTACTAGCAATCTAAAGAGAATTTTGTCCAGCGAATTATAAGCGAGATAATAAAAAAACCCGTGATTTTATGGAACCTTATATTATTTTGAATGTTACAATGTTATAAAGGAATGTTTGAGAAACCGGCGACGTGGGGTTGTAGCCACAAGTCTCAGTTTTCGAATTTTCACTAGCACTGCCATGAAAAGTTCTTCTCTACCAAATGAGATCGATTTTTCATTTATTCCTTCCTTATCAGAAAGGACCAAATTCCCAATTGGGTCACAAGTTGTCCCACTCATGTTTAACGCGTCAGGGAATCAATGATCGCTCCGTCTCCCAGCTCTTAGATTAGCCGGTAAACAAACCGCTGAATATGTGAATTGCGACCTTATCTTTCCTCCCGCACTGCTGTGAAGCGATCTTTTCAGAAAATAGTTAGTGTGTAGTAATCATTGAAAATTGCTCTATTAAATTATTACCTGAAGTCTAAGGAAATAGCTATGTCCGGCGAGGTGTAAAACATGACTATTTCCTTTTTCCTAGAGCGTTATTAAAAAAGATTTTTCAAAGAGCAAGCAATTTTTAAGTTCTAGAAGACGTGGGTTATCGAAAAGGCACTAGCATTTCAAGGAAGAGGTTTTGTCCAGCGAGATATAAGTGAGATAAGAAAAAAGTGCATGATCATGTGAAGCATAATTTTATTTGGAATTTCACAGTGCTATAAAAGGGTATTTTGAAAATCCAACCTACGTACCGCGCTAGCCAGCGATGTGAGCTTTCGAATGATCACTAACATCTACGATAAATTCTTGTCCAGTGAATGAAGTCGAAATTTATTGACCGCGCATAATCGCAGAGAACCCAAATATCTCTCAAACAATGATTGATTGTATTGCTTCCTTTGATTTAGTGTCCTTTCATAGCCGTTGAAAGTGTTTGCGATACGGAGTTCAGTGTAGCTCTATTTTTGTGTAGTCATCTAATCTCACAATACCTTTATATTCGACTGTTTTTTAAGCCCTCGCTCAACTTCCACCTTGACAACATATCTTGAGGCTTTCGTGAGGTCTGTCATAACACTTTTAGTTCTAGACGTCCGTTACGACCTTCTGGACTCATCACTAACACGATGCCTCCCGCTTCAGCCAATTCCCTGTAAGAGAATATACCCATACATATAAGGTAATCGACGCCATTTAGCCACATTGCGTGGGAAACGAAGAGATCACCCTACACTGCAGTGGCAACAAATTACTACATGTCAAGGTATAAGAGCAGCTGACAGTGCAGTGATTAACAGTCGGCTGTTCTTGGCTGCTAAATTGAATAGAACCTTTATCTTGAACTTTTCTCAAGACCTCGCTCAAAATGCAGTACATCCTGACAGCGCATTTTAAGCCTTTCATGAGGAATTTAAAGTGTCATAACAGACCTCATAAACACCTTAAAACATGTTTTCAGGACGTAGTCTTATCAATATCTATTCTCTGAACCTGAATTATTGCACACATGTGAAAAACTAGGTCAGAGAGCGTTATTAGGGGGCCTGCGAGCTTTCCAGACTTTTGGACAAGATCCTCTTGAGACAGCTTTTTGATTCTTCCCTTCTACCGATCTAGAATACCGAGTTTGCAAAGGAAGCACAGGTTCAGAGCAACATTTTGATTCCACATTTGGAATTTGCTGTAGATAGAAGCATGCACGCGTAGCTCTCGCTAATCGTGTAGCGTACACTTTTCGAAAACATACATAACTAAAGCAATGACCTGGAGAGTATTTCATCGAACTCCTGCACTTCAATCCAGTACTGTTACTATTCTCCTTATGGTTTCCTCCACATTTGGACTGAGCTCTCCAAGACCGGATCAGGCACGAATCGTTAGCGAGTGCAAAAGTCAATGTCAGCAGTCAATCTAATGTTGACGTAGACATCAACTCGGCCAATCGCTTCAGTGTCGCATGCTCAGTGAAGTAATTTTTTAGGATCGTAAACCGCTGCCTGCAAGATAGGATCCTGTCATTCGGTAAAAGTGATAAAGCTAGATGTTCTTTTCTTGAGTGTGGCGCAACAATTTCAATATAGCCTTTCGACACTGTAGTGTTACAAGTACAGATCGTAGAATCAGATTTTAATGGCTTGTGACCTTTTACAACCTCTCCGTAATCTCCATGTTGCTGTGCTGCATGTTAATCATAATCAACAAGACGAAAAATTATGTCTATTTTACCGACTGAAAGTTGCTCACAAGTGGCCAGTAAATCTGACTGCTTCTCAAGACAGCACTAGCTGTTTTTGCTTCGCGTTTTAACCTCTACACTAGAAGACGCTACGCAACCTAGCACCTACTTACGTCGAGATTTCAGAATATGGGAGATTCATGAAAGTTTGAATATAGCAGACTTACAATGAAGGTCTTTATTCAAATTTTCATAATATTACCACTGTAAATTTCTTAATCATCGCAAATTTTAACCCATTTTGTTGTTGTCATGCAAAGAAATAAATTAAAAATTGAAGAAGCAAAAATATTAGTGGAAAAGAACATATTTAGAGAGGTGCTAGGTGAACCAATGACTTCAAATCTAACAAATTTCTCTGGCCAAATTCAGAAGCCACAGCGCATGGACACGTGGGAAGGAGTCCGAAAGTGCAAGCGATTTGGATATCGATCCATACAAGATGATATGTTCTGGGATAAGTTCGTCAACTCGACTCCGCAAAGCGAGGATTGCCTGTATATGAATATATTTGCTCCTGCCATCGATCCATCGAAGGTACACTCTACCACTTATTAATCCTCCATGAAATTATATTATATGGTAGCGAGAATTGCCGTATCCAATCTATGCTGTAAAGGGAAAAACTGGGCTAAGAAAAAGTCCGTTGTTTAGAAGATAACAAAATGTGTCTTTCAAATGAAAGTCGTTCTTTCAAACATAGAGAATTTTCATTTCAACAGTTACAATATCTTATTAGTTGACTAAAATTGTATTGAAAATTCAGAGACAAGATACCTAGAGAGAGTCTTCGGTACAGAACGGCTAAAGTTTAGAGTCATCTTGAGTGATTTGTTAAGTATTATTGTCTTCTTCAGAGTTATCCCGTGATGTTCTATATCCATGGAGGCGGATTTATGATGGATTCTGCTGTACGATTCAAACCCGAAAATGTACCACGGTATGTGATGCAACAGTTCAAGCAAAGGTATCTTCATTCACAAAATGACGACGTATTTTAGGCTTCTGGTGCGTCATGGCGTGATCGTCGTCACCATTCAGTACCGCTTGGGATACCTTGGATATTTCTGCACTGGTGACGACGTCGCGAAGGGAAATTACGGTCTTTGGGATCAGCTTGAGGCAATCATAACAGTCTTATAGATTACTAAAAAAGATCTCACATGAGAAAAGATTGTCGTATGTCTTAACGCACGAGTACAAAAGATCTTTCTTTTTGAAATTAGGAATCAATCAAAGACCATCTAGTGAACTCTTGCAGTTAGATGATGTACAGTCAGCTCTTTCAGGCACTTCGATGGACTAAAGAGAATATCCATCATTTCGGTGGTGATCCGAACAAGATCACTGTAGCCGGACAGAGTGCTGGCGCTGTATCTGCTGACCTCTTGTCGATATCTCCTCTCTCACGAGGTTAATTAGTTTTCAAAAAATCTGCCGTTCAGAGCCAAGTATGTGGAATAACAGCAGTTTTACGCCATTTACACTAAAGTGTAACTGTAATAATCAGTAACACACAAATCATTGAGATAAGAGCCAATTTACAGATATGTTTCATCGAAAGATTCTCATGGGAGGTAGCACATTTTGCTACTGGGCAACGACCACCAAAGAAGAGGTGGCGAAGTATTGCCGACAAAAAGCCCTTAAACTCGGTTGGAAGCCCAAAGAAGGTGCTCTATAAGATTATTTTCATTCCAAATCCTTGTTATAATAGATCTTTACAGACTATAAATCTCGTCAAGAAGAGAGCAGAGATTTACTAGAATTCATGCGAAATGTGCCGGCCAACAGGTATCGATTTTATTCCAGCCTTTATTCTGTCTTTGTTGTTTTGAACACTTTCTTTGCAGTTCAGAAATTTCTTGTGTTTCTTACTTTCCACTTCAACCTGAATTCTACAAAATCATTGAGTTCTCCATGTACCCATTGTAGAACTACATTGCTGCGAATTTTCTTCAATCACTGTCCAGTAGATGAGCACTTAATGTTATTAAAAATCTACAGGGTCTCCATTGAAGTTCTGCACGGTTACTCCTCGTATGGAAATGCGTTTGGTTTAGTGGTTTGAAGCGCCACAGCAAATCTGACCGGGTCCGGTGGTTCGATTCCTATAACCCGAAACTCACCAAATGTTCCATCCCCTCAGAATCGGTTAATCGGTGGCCGACTAATTTGGGAGGATAGCAGGAGTGATTTGACATATCGGTAGCACGAGACATTGCAAAGATTTGACATGTATTTAATCACCTCTAACAATGCTTAACAGAGTAGAATGCATGGCGCATCCTGTGGTAGTGATCAACGTCAAGGGCTTCATCCCTGAATTTTTACCTTCAAACTAAGTTTTGGAAAGGAATCACTATTATTAGAATTACAGCAGTTTGGTGATCCAACTTTGGAAAGGCTCCATAGTTGTTTTATGATTGCTATCATAACAATAAAGATTATTTTCAGGCTAGAATGCACATGATTGGTAATCAAGTTTTCTTCAATGAGGCACGTCTTCCACTAACGCCGGTCGTTGATGGAGAAATCCTCCCAAAACATATTCCTCAGCTCCGAGCAGAAGCACCTGCAATGGAATCCATTAGCGGTGGTAGGTCAAGAGGAGTCGCTACTTTTCAGTACGTTTTTAGCTGAGTTGTTCTGTCCTCGCATACTCATCGTGTTTTTTTTTATTTATTTGTGGTTCACGGGATGACCAAACAGAATATGAAAAGTTGTGTGGTAGTATAATATGAAAGTTTTTGAATAGTGCTCTATCAAATGACAAACGTTTATTTAATATTATTATCATAAAAGAGGCGAATTTTTAGATATCGTATTAGTGACGCAGTTTTCATTCCACACTTCCAAAAATTCACTTTCATCTGGTTGTCCTATGATTTCTTCCAAACTATTGTTTTATCCATTTTTTTATATTTCAAATGGAGCTGTTGCCAAAATGATGGGATATGTTGGACAATGTTCAACACTTGGATATAGCAGTAGCACCATAGTTCTTTACCTAAATCAAATGGACTACTGCAAAGTGATGTGACAAGCTAGAAGTTCGATCAAAGCCCAGGTTTCATGTTCGGAAGACTATGCACTCGATTTCCGGGACTGGCAGGGCACACCGTTTTTGAAATTGTTTGTTAACAGGCAGACAATTATTGCTGACTTCTACGGCGAACCTTTGGAAATAGGCTGTGGCACTATGAGAGAGGCGCTTGAAGCGGCTCAGTGCGTCTTTCTTCAAAATAACGCTCGATGTCACATCGAAAACTCGGGTCTTCAGATTCTGGAGAAACTGGGCTAGACCATAGTACCACATATCCAATCTTTGCCTCGCAAACGGTTACATATCACTGCTTGAGGTGGCAATTATATTGTTGTTTAAATATTTATCTAAGTAAATAACAGCTGAATTAACAAAAGTGTCCAAACGCAAAAGATATTATGGGATAACAGTTTGCTTCGCCAGGAGACCTAAGCACAAATCTACTATAAATTCAAACTAGAAGTAAATCTGAGACCTCACTTTAAACAATATAATCTGATCGCACATTTTAGACCTTTTGAAGGTCCGGTATGGCATCTATAGCGGTAGGCGTACGTTTCGATTTTTTTCGCAAGCTTCATCATGCCACTCGGTCCAACCGTTCTCCGGTAGCAAAGGTTTTATAGGCAAAATTGTAGGTGAACGGTTGCAGTGGAAACATTTTCGGTTGCCGCTACCCTTAGCTGTAGAGAACGGTTAAACCTAATCGCATGTGCTACCAATGAAGTCTGCGAGAATAAACTAAAACCGGTGTAGCGCAATAGATGCTCAGAGGGTTCCATGTCACACCTTTGAAAAGCACAAAAGATGTCAGATAAAAGTACATTGACAGATTTCTATCCCTTATCATGATTTTCTACTTTTTTAGTTGCGTTGGGAGCAATTCGTGGGACTGAAGATGACATGGACAAGGTCATTCATGAATTAGCTCGCAAAACGCCTCTGAAAGTTGCTGAAGTAGCGCAAATAGTCAATCGACTCTATGGTAACATATCGGAATTACGAAAAGACAAGAAAGCAATGCAGAAAGCCTACACCACTGTGAGTGTCCTACCTCTATGAATTACTAGTCAATTTTAACTACATTGAAATCTACCAAGAAATTAGTGATGATCTGATATGGTTTGAAGAGCTTTAGAGAGCTTAAGTTGCTTAAAAATTATGAGACTCTAGGAAATCTATCTTATTCTGCCGTCCTTTACGCAGTCAAACCGCTATATCTCTTATCGCACTCTGATCTATGAACCGTGGAGTGTCGATAATCATATGCTAGGTTGAATTAGTAGGATCACGGTTTTTAGCCAATAGCTTAGCAAAAAGTAAATTGTAAAAGTTGTATCTAGACAATGATGCTATTGAGAGAAAGTACGCCGTCACTTTTCACAGAAAGTCTTCTTTCAGCCTGCGATTCAATTTGAGAAAAGTTTTGAAGTAATTATTTTGAATAGTTTTTATTTCCAGTGCACCTCAGATATTTTCGCAAATTACGGCTGCTATCGTTACATGATGGACAGCCGACGACATGACAAACCGACTTATGGGTATTATTTCGGTTACACAAGTAGGAATATGTGGGGATGGCTTAGCAACGAGAGTTCCCTTCCTAGGTAAGAAACATGGTCTTTCACGAAACTTCTTGGAGATTGTTATCGTTCATGGTCACTTGAGCCAGGTTTTCTCATCGAATTTTTTCTTGAAAAAAGTCTTATCAACTTCTCAAAAGCCTTTACTATTTATCATACAAGATTCTTTTCTACGATTTATTCACTTGTAATCCACGCATTAGCAAACAATTTCTAGCCGGAACGCACTCATCTGAGATTATTTATTTATTCGACTGCAACTATTTCGTGGCTCCACTACCTATGTCGAAAACTGATAAGAAGGTCAGCAAAGTGACAAGCCAATGCTTTATGGAGTTCGTAAAGAACGGGTGAGTTCATGTACTGCTTGTGGAAATCCGAAATCTATTTCGGTCACTTCATTTTCTAATCTTCACTAAAATATTCATTGAGTTAGTAATGATTTATATTTGAAACAACGATTATAGGAATCCCAACACACCAAATCTACCCTTTCGATGGGAAGCAATCTCTAAGTGTGGCGATTTACGGTTGCTGAAGTTTTGCGAGCAACCGGTAATGATTGACAAGGTTAGTTCATGCAGATCTTCAGTCGGTAAAAGATGATGAAAGATTATGCGTTGATCGGCAGCCTAATTAGTGGGATGAGAAGGCTCTTATCAACGGGAGCAATCAAACGGTGTTTTTTTTACAGGTATTCGACACTCGTATGGAACAACTTGAAAGGGAGCTAAGAAAATACATTCCTAAAAAATCAGTCCAACAAATATCGCGTACTGCTACCCCAGAGTAATAGTCTCTTTTTATGCTGTCTATGCAGATGAAATAGCACTAGTGTAGATGTTCACTTGTTATTGTAGCTTTAGTGACTAAATCTGTATTTCCGATAAACTATCTCCTTTTCCAGTGAGTTATTCAATAACGTAATATGTAGAGTTTTTTTAACGGCAAGTGCTTCTGCTGCTCAGTTTTTCCAGCCAGAAACACTTTTTTGCTACCTCAAGCTGGAATCTTCTATCTGTTCCTGATTCACCGATTCTTAGAAATTCTATATTACTGTTATTGTTTTGTGAACAAATGCTGATAACTGTTACTTTGTCCTAATACGAACTGTACAGTGGATCTCATTCTCATGTGTTGTTTGTGTCAGAAGTTCTGCTTATTGAACAAGTAGTTTGAGAGATTGATTCTCTTGTGTAAAACGCAATAAATATTACTAAAGTAGGCAATACTGATGTCAAACCGGAGTAAAATATCCCACGGAGAAAGCAAGAGCTCGACATGACGACGAACGATTCAAATGTATAGGAACAGGACCGCGCGTGTCCCAATGTGTCGTTGCGAGGATTTCCTTGTGTCCTGAGAGGGGAACGTAAAAAATCTATCCCTTCTCCACAACCCTTCAGGGACTGAGTGTGCCAAAAATGGTGCACTGACGTTTTTGTTATTTCTTATCGATTACGGATCTTCACCAGACTTCAAACATTCGTTCGATAGGTATAATTCTCTATTCTAACTTTGAGCTTACTTGATACTTGATACTTAAACGGTCCGTCTTCACTAATTGTGTGGTCCCCAGCACATATTCCATTCGCCTCTGTGCTGCGGGACACTCGTCCATGACGGTGGTCTAATTTAATAATGGCGACTGCTGTGAGTGCCATACCGCGATCTGAAAGATATCGGGAGCTGCGAGCACAGTTCCTTAATTCTTTTGACGAACTCGTCCGCACAACGTGTAGGTGATCGTCCTCGAGGACGCGTGCATTGCCACAATACAGTTATTGTCGTCCATCTATCTTCCGTTCTTCTCAGTATATGTTCTGACTAGACTTTGAGCTTAGTCTCTAGAAAAGCTCTCTTGGTGCCACGACGCGACCGGAGAGAGCGTGATTTTCGTCAAATGTTAGGATACCTTCCTGTTTCAAGAAAAATTTTAGTTTTTTTGTGCTATTCTGATACATCATAATTTACGTATACGCTTATATGCTTTTGACCCATATATATATCTTTTATTTACGATGAAAACACTAGGGTTGAGATGTGATATTCCTCAAGGTCTTACAGCTACCTATAAAGACTATTCAAAGGTCAAACCTTGCTGTGAAGTTTAACATCAGTCCTATTGGATATTTATTAACTCTTTAGTGAAATGTCGTCCAGAGACCGTAGCCAAGCGAGCAAAGTGAAGCGAGTGCGGAAGATAATTTTATTTTTGCTGCTACAGCGCATTAGAAGGTTTTCCCAGAAAATGGGTAAAGCTTCAAAATCGTGAAGACTTAAGCTATCAAGTAGTCACAAAAAGTCCTGAGGAAAATCTTAGGGAGAAAAGCGTTTGATCTGAAAGAGTTATGGATAAATAGGTCTTGACCAGAAACAACTTTTGATATCATCTATGAAATAAGTGATCATAGTACCACTGATATCGCTGATTGCCACTAAACTCAAAGCATTGTTCAAAGTACGTTCATCCTTTCGACGAAAGCAAAATTTGGCCAAAGTCCGAAGAATTAACACTGATCAAAGTAATGACGGATAATCGCTCTTCCACTTCACCCTCTTAGAAGCGCAGAAAATGGCTAGAAATTGAAGAGTGTCTGATTGCTTCTATGGTCTAGCTTATTGGGATATGGTATTGATCGAAAACTTTAAAATTACTTCTAGAAGTCGTATTTCTTCTATCGACCGCTTTTTATGGACCCGCTCAAAATGATATAATCTGATAATGATATGACTTGTTTTGAGTTGTTAGGTCTAGTGGTATACAGGCGCCTGTTTCGTCTTATTGGGTCTCATTATCAGTACCACCCTCCCACGATTCAGCCGATCTCCTGATGATAAATAATCCTCTGTAAAGAATCGACGCTTAGTATAATTACACCAAATCAGACGATGAGTTATATTACATTGTGGCGATCAGCAGTCGAGTTCATTGCTGTTATAATAAATTCTACCTCTTCTATCGATCGTTTTTTTAGACCCGCTCAAAATGATGTAATCTGATAAGGATATAACATGCTTGAGCTATAAGGTCTAGTAGTATACAGGCGCTTGTTTCGTCCTAATGAGACTCATTAGTACCACCCTCCCTCGGTTCAGCCGATCCCTTGAGGTTGAATAATCCTCTAACTCCATCACCTGGCTTGGGATGATTCATTACTCGGCGTCCGGCGTCGATTCCTTCATAGAAAATTGTCTAGCCTCAGCAGATCGACTGATCTGAGGGAGAGTCGTACTGATGAGTCCCAATAGGACGAAACAGGCGCTGTATACCATTGGACTAACAACTCAAAACATTTATATCCTTATCAGAATGCTTCTAAAAGTGTTTAGTGAACTTCACTTCGGTAGATACGATTAAGCATCTGCTTGGATGGAACCGAACGACTTATCTGCATGAGCAGAGGCATTAGTGGAGATGAAGCCACACATTTGAGGACCGACCACGTCATGTGATCTAATGACACTCGTTGAACAAAAGTCAAACGAATAACAGATTATTCGTTATGCGCAACAGTCAGATTTATGGTCTAAGCAGGTGTGAGCTACCTTTATGGTCGTAAAGAAGGGTCTGATCTCAAGTAGTACCTTGAATAAGGTCAACACATTGCGGATCGCGTTAATATTTGGCCTAGCATGCGACGCGGTTGCCGATTGCTGGCAAGTTCCAGTGATAATGCGCCACTTTTTTGAGAAAAAAAATTTTTGTTGCCTCTAATGGGGTTCTATCAGCAAATGAATGTGTTATCAAATGTGATCGAAGAGAATAAAGAAAGGAAATGAATATGCTATTGAATGTGATAAAAGAGAATTCACTAAGGCTATGGGTGGTAAAAAAAGCCTGAATCCGTCATTTTAAAGACCGCATTTCTATGAGGAGAAAAACCTTCGAGTTTCTCAAATTGAAGAATACGCTCTGTTTCCAAAATAGTGACAGGAACATAGTGACTAGTCCAACTCCAAGTACATAGTGAAAAAAATCCACAAGTAAGTTCCTCATTTACGTCGTACATCAAAAAAGGCGTATTCTCAAGTTGTATTTTCAAAGCATCTCCGAAGAAGAGTTAGAAATGCGTCTCTATCACATCGCTGAGGCTTTATATTGATAAGTTGTAATTTTTGGGAAAACTGTGGGCTATTTTCATTAAGTTTGCGGTTATAAGAAACCTTCCAATGGTTCTCTCCTTCGATGACATCATGGTGAGTTCAAAAGCAAAATTTCTCCTTCAGATTCGATTGCCTTGCAGACTTTGCTCAGAACATCAGCTACGTATCTCGAGCATCATTAGAGTTAATAAGCATTTATACAGTGTTAGACATGTGTTTTGGCATTACAGCCTCATCAGTAGCACGGTGCCTTTTGGATCAGCCAATCGCTTGTCAGATATAATCTCTACATGTTTGACAATTTTCTATTCAAGTACCAACGAATCCGCGGTGAAGTTCAATTAACAATGGGCAACTACACCGAAGGTAGAACCCAACTTTGCTTCCGTTAGTAGAGCCTTATGTGAAGTTTTTCTCATAGATCAAGCGCAGTATCGAAAGTAATATTTATGAAATTATCTAAGAACATATAATCATAGACAAAGTACCAAAGAAAGTTATGTAATAGCTGTATGCATGCTGCCTTTCAAGAGGATGTGCTTTTCTTTTTGGAACGTAGAAAATTATCAGATACATGAGAGCTCTTTTCACTAAAATTATCCTTACGAAAGCCTCTTCTGTAATATTCCATCTTCTAACAATGACAATATCTTCTCACCGCCAGTTTATCAATCAAATTCCCTCATAACCACTGCGGCGTGCGCCAATGCTACCAGGTTGGAAAGAGGGTTCTGGGGCGCTCTAGTGAGCATGAGATAACTCTCATGCATATCATAGGAATCTTACAGCTTCTTATGTGAAAATTTCACTGATGGCAAAGATATTATTCTTCTTTATTTTCACTTTGTTACAAGCCTCCGCCATGTGTAACGATACAATCGAATTACGTCTTTATTGCGTCATTATTAGAGAAAGTGTCTCACAGCGAGCTGCAGTCGATGAAATCAACGAAGTTGAAAGGAAAGGCACTACAAACAAATCTGGTTTCATAGCTGATATGCTGGAGATCTTGACCTCGAAATGAAGCTTCGTTCAGAACGTCCAACAAAGATGAACAACAAAGATTTGATTGCTGCTTCAAAAGATGGACCGTCGAGTTCTTTGATTCGAAGTCGAAGAAATGGTATTCGACGAGATCCGAAGCACAGCGGATCGATGGCAGAAAGTCGTAGAGAGCGATCGTCTTTACTTTGAAGAAAGCTAAAAAGTTTGATAATAGTCAAGATGGAAGAATCTTTCACTACTCATAAATTATATCTACGCAATAAATGACGAGTGAATTGATTCTCAAATTTCAGAAATTCACGTTGAGATTAGATAAAAAAGTTAAAAACTAATCTGATGGGGATATCGAAATCTTGCGTCAGTGAAAATTATGGAGATACGTTATATCAGTGTTGAAACTAATTATGAAAAAGGTTTTCGGAGGAGTATTCATAAAAATGTTGGCCCATTGAATTTGTATGGGGACCCCAAAAAGCGATAATTGTCATCGACCTTCGTACAATCATTGCGCTTCTGATGGAGAAGGAGCCGCCAAAATATTATAGTAAAGAATTATCTCATTGCGGTGCAGGCTTATCAATAAGCCAAAACGTAAGAAGCCTTTATGCCGCTAAAGCTAAAATCAGAGTACAATTATTTTAAAATTCCACAGATAAGAGTGCTTCATGGATAAAAGAGGTCTGTGTTGAAAAGAGTACTGAATAGTAGTTTTAGTAATTCCTGGTAATTTTATCAATTTAGCAACTCCTAGTAGATTTTTGAATCTTAGTAATTTTTATTCTACCTCTTCTGTCACTATCCTGCATAGCCTCGATGAAGCATCATGGTGATCTTATATATTTTGATTGAAAACGATTTTACCGCTATGACTTTAAGCGACTTTCACGAGGAAGAAATTGAAAATAGAAGTTAATGTTACTTTTGTTGTTATTTGATGTTCAAGATTAAAAAAAGGCGAAAAATGTTCAAGCTCATGGCGCGTAGTTTGAATAACGCTGTTAAGCAATTTTAATTACTTCCTGTAAATAAGTTTGATGTTTATTGCTTCGGTGCCAAAACTTATGAAAAGACCTTTCGAGCTGGACACCCAACTTTTTGGAAATAAACCGAAAAAACCGTTGAAACAATTGAAAATGTATACCCACCACGTCATCAGGGAAAAGCGAAGTGCTGTTTAATTGGTCATCTACGTCAGATCTTATTTTTTTATAATCTTACTTCATAGTGCAACGGTTTAGCACATGTTACCTGAAAGAGTAAGATCTGAGTTTAATTCATGCTGACGCAAACGTTTTTGCACACCACTTTGCATCATTGGGTTTATTTAAACATCATAACACCGCGCGGCGGTCAAATAAGACAATTTTTAGTTTCACTTCGTTGACCGGTTGAGAATGACGTAAAAGAAGAACTTGTGCGAGAGTTGTTCCTAATCTTGCTTACGCATCTCAATTTTAATGGGGATTTTTTCGTCTAAAGCAGATTCTGACGAACCAGTAAGTTGTTTTGAACTCTAATTCAGAAGCCCATGAGATTATTCTATTCCTGCTTGATTTCCAATGTTGTAAATTAGATTCACTGTACGGCAAAAGGACATTATCACTTCACCATCTATTCCATCTGCTGCAAAATAGGAGTAAGATACCTGCAGAGGTTTTGTCGTCCTTCGTGAAATTAAGTAAGCTTAAATGTTTCTAGTGCGTGACTTGTGATGTGATACTGCATAGTTATACCTTTTACGGATGGCTGTTGCTTTTTTGACCAAGCTGTTACACCATTCACCTGGTCTTCGGATCATTCGCAACCGTAACAACATTATAGTGCCCAAAACGGTCTGGATCTTCCACAGCAACGTTTACAGATTTTGGTGAATGAGCAACGATTGTAATCTAAAACCTCGTCCGCAAAATTCTGCCTTTCCTTCGCTAAAATTATTTGTGACGGGCGCAAAAAACCTAAACTGAACAATAGAAAGATACCCATAGCACATCACTGCGGATTTATTTATCATTGCGTATCATATAAATGTTTATGTAGATGAACACAGAAAACGTGTTTACTCTTTTGTGACAGCGATTGTAGATTTCGGCAGATTCACCTCTCTAGTTTTGGCTCTTGAAAACATTTTGAAGTCTTTTGCAGTCTTTTCGAGATTGCTACAACTTTGTGATTCATAGAATAAAACGACGATGTCAATAAATTAGTTCGCCTAGGCATTATGATCACTGATTACACAATAACGACTGAGCTCAGTAAGGTGACCTGTTATGTTGCGAATATCTTGACTGGTTTAAAGGCACTGTTCGAATGGTGGTCTCTCACCCTGACCAACGCCAGCGGTCACGAATAGGTTAGTATAGTGTCCACTACCAACACTAATTCCACACCAGTCGTTTTGAAATTGTCTTTTTATACCTTGCTGGAAGGAAATAGTTTTGCATAAAATGATTAGTACTAGTCAAATCCATAAATTATGCAGAAATATTTACTCATAAATATGCTATAGCCACCAGCTCTTTGAACAGTGATGATTCAAAAGCGTGTAAAAAATAGACTGATAGAGCTTGGTGATGTTTCTTGTTGAAAACTGATAGCATCACTCAAAAGGAAATTGAACATTGCTAAACACAATCACAAGAAGACTGAGATAGAAACAAAACACAGACTGCGCCTCGAACTTGCGATTACCTTTTCTAGAGGCTCACGAGTTATGCACTGTACATTAAAGGCCCTCGCCCTGCCTGTCTTCCAGGCATTCCACTTGATGAGTGATGGCTAATAATACTCATCGAATCAAAGACTACTAAAAGAAAGGTAGAAGAGGAATCTCAGCGAGGCAGTGAATTAAGCTAATCAATGATTCAGATTTCTTCCGAGGTACCGAGTTTTGTTCTTGTCTTACCATTCTCATAGTAGTGTAACACGTTGTAGCCTACCATAAAAGAGACAGTTTGAAAAGAGTCAAGATATTGTGAGTAATAATTAATCAGCCAGTAAAGGTTTTGAGAATAGAAAGTAAACTCGAATGTAATGGGAATTTCTTGAAAAACTTTCTTACAATGTACATTTCAACATTGATTTTCTAAATCCTCGAATGAGTCATGTCTTAGGCTCCTTCAATCACCTATTCAATGGAAAAATCACAGACGAGAGTACTCCTTCGAACTTCGACTCTATTAAAGGAGTCTGTAATTATTCACCATTATTACTGGACTCTTTTCAAGAGCAAATGAGACCTCTATAACGGAACTTACTTAAACCTGAGCCAGAGATGCCCGTAGGAGAGAAGGTAGAGTATATCAAACATCACTCACCGTATATCTTCACTTTACATTTTTATCAAAATAGAAACACCTCGTTTCAAAAGTTTGACAATTACTGAGACTTCATAAGCGATTTATTTGAGATTTTATAGAGAACTATTGCGGAGGCGAAAGCTGAAATATCAGATGTAATAAAAGTGGTTTGTCTACGTCAATGATCAAAATGAAAAACTACAATCATGGAAAAGAAAAACTATACTCAAAACGAAGGCTTGTAGGAGCATTATAACGAAATTAGCAAGTTGAGAGTGGCAAACCGCGCAAAATGGAAGTATTTCAATAAAAAAGTTAAGGAGCTGGAGGTAGGTAAGTCTCCTTAGCATCTATATGTCTCTACTTAATGTTGGTCATGTTTTGTTGAAGAGAGAATATACAAGGATGAAAGGCATGAAAATTTGCCAATCTCATGAAAATGGCTTATTCAATACATCGTGTTTGTAAGTGAAATGAGTACTTATAAAAGTTTACGCTGTGAAAGAAGAGAGTAAGCGCCAAAGGGCGTGAACGAGCCAAGGAAATTGAACATTTTGAAGCGTGTAAGCCTTTTCGAGGACTCACGCAGCTCCCAACAATTCTTTCTACTCAGCTTGAGAGAGAGTAATGACTCTGATGTATATTGTCACAAATCTTGCTATCAGTTTGTTAAATTAGTGACTACGCAGAATTTCATTGCGTACCTTTCAGCCACATTGAGCAAAAAAATTGTTATAACACCGTATGAAACAAAGCTACTACCAGCACCACGCGAGTCGAAGTTTGTTGTGTTTTATTGATGATTAGAATCTTCCTTCTTACCGGATGAAAAATATCTTTTCTCTAGAGATAAGTTGGAACGAAAAGGAGGAGCGGCCCAAGCAATTATAGGCAATCAAAAAGCGAACGATTCGCATTCGTCTAGTATACCGCCCAACTCATTGGTGAGTTTCTGCAACTTTCAATCATCTCATTATTCGCAAATCACCTTTTTCAGTATTTTGACAGGTAAATGCTTTATTAAGAAATCGATGAAGTGCGTTGGCAACTTGGTAAATTGGACGCGCTATGAAGAATCTTCCGAAATTAATTCATACCAAAATCACTGACTACATAGTGCAAGTGAACGAAAGAGTATGCATTTCACAACATCACCTTATTGTCGTATTTTGTAATGAAATTAGCGAATGGTGTCTTTTGGAAAATTTTGAGGGGTAGCTCTCAACTGATCTTTCTATCATTCCCTGCCTTACTATGCTCTTGTTCACAACAGCCATCATCTGCATTCTCTACAGCTCTCTGGTCTACTAAACTGGGGCCATCAACAAAAGGGAGCTCTGAAGGAGGTGAGTTCAGCTAAAACACTACTTCAGTTCGGATAAATTCAGGCAAAAAGTGATATATTGACTGCTAGAGTGAAATCGAATATCGAAAGTAAGAGGAAGAACTTCAATACAAATGAGTCGGCGATGAGTGTAAGAAAATTTCTTTCCTTCAAACGACCGTTTTTCACTATTTTTTTTTGTTCGTATTTCTCATCTCGTATCTCATTGCATTTACACTTTACGGATATCATTTATCGTTTTGTTAGGCAAACAAACTAGCTTGATTGTTTAGATATAAACTTGGTACTGCTTTGCAGCCCACACACCATCAAGATTTTGTTGGTAATAGGAGAGTTAAGTTTGAATGGTTGTACTCACATGATTTAACCCTTTCGTGACGGCATGATATGTTATCGAGCCCTAATCATTTTATGGGAACTGTCCGTTACACAGAGCTTTCCCTAAACTTTAGCTAATTATTCGAAAGCATAAATCTCGGCTGTTATAAAACTATGCGTGGTTTCTTCAATAGCCTTCGTAATGCCTTGTAGCAGCAAAAATAAAATTTTGCTTCGGTTTCGTATTCCATTGTTCTCTCGGTCAAGGTTTATGAAAGACTTTTCATCAGACTTATATCAGCCGATCGATAATCAAAATATCGACTTCCAAGGCTATACTTGCTTGAAAGGTCGTCATGGAGAGCTCGGAAAACGATGATGATTAGATTTCACCTTCGCTGTGATTAGCACTCTGCTTGAACTTCACAGCGTGTTTACTCGGTAATATAAAACAAAAATGATAAGGTAATACATAAAGAACAATAGAGCAGAGTTTCTCCTGTAACTCTGCAGATGTCTTAACACCTGAAGCACACGAATAATCGTAAAATTGTTGAGGGTTATTGATGATGTGACATAGCATGCAGTGCGCGGTATCGTTTTTGACAAACTTCTCATTTTCTCTCTCTCTTTATTTTTTCAAATATAAAAATTAGATATGCACAAGCATATTGGAGGGTATATAGACATCAGCTGGTCACCACGAGTCATTCTAAAGGTCAGTTACGCATTCAGTCACCTCAAGCGATGCAGGATGAGGTCGGATGCATAACGCATCCTCCAAGGATTAATCACTGCCGATAGCTTATTTGTCCCACTTTCTGAACTTTTTGAACTTTTGAACTCTAAGATCAAGAGAAATAACACAAGGAGACTTTAGCGCAAAAAAAAAGAAAAAAATGCAGTTTCTGCTTTTACTATGTCACTCTCCTTTTTTTGCTCAAGAAGCGTCCTTTATTAGCAACTTTACTCTCAAAAAATCTCTGTTTCCTTTTCATTTGAATCATTGATGGAAAGAATCACCATATTGCTTTCAAGATAATCCGCTGTGTGAAGTTTCTTGGGGGGGTGTGAAATCATTAGAAGTACGTAAAAGAACGTTGAGCTCAATGAGGAACTCGAGTAATGCAATTAATCTCAGCCCTGCTCAATCTAGAGATAATAACCTCTCGAATTTGAAGTATGTTTTCAACTGGTACGAAAGTGAGGAGATCTCTCTTCAATTCTGTCAGCTGCATGGAAACTGATGCCTTGATTTAGCTTGTGCTTTGAAGAACAAGAACCTTTATCACAGAGGGGTCCTTGAGCAATTGTTAGGAAGGCGAAGTATGGTGCTCCAAACCGGCGGATGGGTTGTTAGACATGGACAAAAAGCATTCCGTTTGCTTACCTGAGACCCATGTAGAGTCAAAATAGAAACTCTTCCATCCTGTAGCGCCGATGTGGCACACACCCTCTGTGCTCATCTCTATATCTTCATGCATGCGTGCGTGGTTGTGCTCACGTTTATGCTGACGGCAGCAATATCCTGATTCTGAAAGAGCCGCCAAAATGAGACTGTGATTAAGATTAGCACGGAGAGGCTGCTAAAACTTCAAGACATCTTCAGATTGCCTAATTCTTAAAGATTGGAGGCACCGATTTGTGCCTCTAATTTGTTTTTACTTCTATCCGTGTTTCTACGGAGGACCAAGTCAGGCACCTTAGGAGGATAGGGTGCGATGACGTCAGATACGTTAATAGAAGAATAAGTGATATCGAGAAGCACCGTTTCTCGGAGCATGCAAGTAGCAAGTCGGTGACATTGACATATTTGTCAAGTTGGCTTGATTTCGGCATCGATTCATTCGATTAACTAAAATCTCGAATTGTTCGCTTACGGTTGAAGAGATGTGGATTGAAATTGGCTCAATCATTCGCAGCGACATCAAGATATGAAGAGGAAAAAACTGAAGGCTATCTCTGCTGTCTCAAATTTTTACACGAAATCGGACGATCGTCTTCACTGAGTAAGGTCTATTTCTTTTAGAAAGATGAAAAAGTGGCTAATCTTAAAAACAAGACCTCGAGGTAGAAGTTAATGGATGCCATGTATATCAACTTTTACTCATCTAGGCACCGCTTGTCTTTGTATGGACCGGATATGCATTCAGTCACCTCTAACGATGCGTGATAAAGTCCAATGCGTAGAGCATCTCTCAGGGCTCGATTAACGTCGAGAGGTTTATCCTTCATTACAGGTAGAAGAAGGTGCTTGTATAATTTTTATACGATATACTAAAAGATAGGAGTTATCTCTTCTTCGTTGCCCTTCTGATATGTCCGCTTTACAATCTCATATGACCTGTGATCCGATCTTCTTACAAACTTGCAACCATTCCGTGAAGATTTTTCTCGTAAGTTTTTAATGCTTTGCTATTGATGCATCCTAGAACATTATCAGAAGAAATGATTTACGCACTCACACGTTTATCAATTCTATCAGATTGGAAAAATCAAGAAATGAAACTGACTTATTTTCTTATCCTTATCTATCAAATGATGTTGATAATGTTTCATGCTTAGTTCATGTCTCTGAAAGTAATTTGGGTAAGGTTTAATTGTTATACAGCTCTAATGAGAGGCAGTTGTCTCCTAATGGACCCTAGCGATAGCGATGAACGTTACCGTAGCGGTGAGTGCTCTATAATATGGCTATCAATAGCATCTTACTATAGCTGCATTAGTCCTCAAGTTTAGTAATAAAAAGTGAGGAGACTAAATGTCGATATTCGCTGCAACTAAATTATCTAAATTTTCATGCACACATACCTCTTTACGTCCTTTCTTCGTCAATATAACTAAATTTCCTGTCCCAATGAAGTAGATAATAGTGGTCAGGATTCATCAGATCCCATAAATACTCTAATGTTAATGTACTGAAAAGAGATTTGCCAAACAAGTCGGTACCTTTGCATCTGCAGAGCTGGAAAGCTTGATCCAATGCGAGATCAGACCGGCAACCATGCATGTCTTGAAGAGCATCTCTGACCTATACGTATCGTACGGTCACAATGGTTGATATGCATGAGTGTAGGAGAGGATGAGGTGACTAGACAGGAAACCGCTTATCGTACACAAAACGAATGTTGTACTGGGAACAGTGTTCGATCTAGTAATTGTAAACTATTTTGAATCGAATTCAGACAGCGAAGGTATGACGGCGCCGACTTGTTCAGAATTCACTTGTAATCCAATAAAAAATTTAGCGGAAGCGGGTTCAGAAGTCTGGCCTTGTCAGTACTTCACCACTTTCACCTATTTCTTTGAGCAGATTCCACTCAGTTTGGGCTATTTTATGAATAGTTTTCTAGTCGACTCGCTGGAAGTGGACGTTGAAACTGCTTTAGACGCACTATCGACTAATGATTATGGCCTTGAGGCGAAGAAACTGATTGGTCGTAAGTAGTTCACTAGATATTTTTTCGATCAAGCGTATCCTGCTTGAGAAGGCTTTCACCGGAGTGTTCGAATTTAACCATATTTTGGCAACGGTTTGGCAACGAAAATCTGCAAGGCGACGTGCCATTAGTTGGCCAGCGAGTTTCAGAACAAAGTGCTTTCATTTTGCCTAAAGCTTATAAAATCTTGAGCTTAGCTCGATACTTGGACAGTCCGTCTTCAAGAATTGTGAAAACTCCAGCACAAAAAAATGTGCTGGTTTAGCTGTCTTGTTCCTTGGAGTCAGGATGTAATCCTAGCCGGGGCTTTCTCAGGTCGTCACAACAATAGAGCATTTCTCGTTCCTTGTTTGATAGAAGAAGATTGCCTCCTTGAGATTGGTAGCTACCAAGACGGAGGTCATTCCTGGTACTGTTTACTCTTAGAAGGGTCTTCCGCGAAAAAAAGCCGGACTTCTTCTCAGCTTGAGAAGTCTGCTGGAGAGTGAGCCTGCGGCTGTGTTTTGCAGCCCGAGATCTAGGATTATTTCCAGCCACTATGAGGTGGTAAACCATTTGATAGGAATCTTGAACTAAATTGTCTGAAACCTATTAAGGCTTTGGTCAATAGACTTTCGCCATCAATTTCTATAGCTTTCTCCAAAACTGTAAGGATTTTACATTGATTAGCACTATAAAATCTATAACCTTTTCTCTGAGCAATATATGCAAGCACTTCTGAATTGGAATCACAGTGCATAATTGCACCGCAAAATATAAATATTTTGTTCAACAAACGATTGCTTAATTGTACATTTGGTAGGTATCGCCATTGTTTCTGCTGCCAATAGCCTTTTTGGAGTGTCTTCACATTAACTGACTTTTTACTGGTCCTAGAACCCCCTTAAGGACTACAAGAATTGATTTCAATATGGAATAAATTGTCATTTGAGGCGTCCTGCCTAGATAGCCATAGCGCCCCTGATAGATGGTGTACAACGCGCCACGTTAGAGACCGACTATATTTTTGAAGTGTGGCTGCATAATAGTATAAAGTAGGATTTGGAACAAGACATCAGAGACAAGAACTCGGGTTTCCCAAAAAAAATCTGCGTCCTAAGTTGTGCATGGTCACACCTCGCCACAACTTGGGACCTTGCAATAAACCCTGGTCTGGGCCCTCATCATAGGCGAACCTCACCTGAGGATTAAATTGGAAAAAGAAATCAAGATGTCCATGTCTCAAGTGTGGTCATCAGCTTGAGCTTTTGAAATCTTGAAGATATTAAGAAAGAAGAAATTCCATTAACATTCTGCAGATCAATTGAATGCCTATTCTGAACAATGACACACTTCTTTAATGCTCATGTAAATGATCGGCAAACTTGCTGATTCGAGGTTCTTAAATGGTCATCAATTACATTTTCACGAATTAGAGCTTTTTCAGAGGATGACATTCTGCAGAAAAAGGCTTTACTAAATCAATACATAGAAATTCTAAAATGTTGGGCCTATATAGTAACATTTTTTCGATGTTACTCGAAGTCATTTCCTAGTTAGATATGACCTATTTCTCTGGATATAAGACAGAGATGGCTGATTTTAATTCCTTAAAAAATATGAAACTTAATCTAGTAATTTAGAAGAAAAAAGTAGATAAAGTGTCTAAACTGCCGAGGCACTGTCGAAAGGAGAAGTTGAGCCTCATACGGTAACAGCAACAAGCACCGAAACTGCTCAAGCGATGTCGGAGGAAGGAGTCGAACCTCTAGCGACGACTGCAAGAAGCGTTAAAACTGTTCAAGAGATGTTGAAAAAAGAAATCGCATCTTCAGTGGAAACTGCGGGAAGCGTAGATACTGATCAGGAGATGTTGAAAGAAGAAATTCTATCTCTAATGGCAACTGCAGATTTCCTCGAAATTGGTCATGAGATGTTGAAGGACGAAGTCAGGCCTCTAACGGCAACTGTAAAAAACGTCGAAACTGCTCAAGAAATGGTGGGAGGAAAAGCTGAATCTCTCACAGCATACCCTTCGATTTTATTTGCCAACTATGAATATCTAATTTTAATACCTGATAAATATTGTTACAACCATAACTCTCGTATTGTAGTACCGAACACTGAAACGGAAACGGTCTTTCCGGGCTACATCTACTCGGAATATTCCTTTCCACCCAGCGAGACCAATGTGAAAATCGCGTGTACGTCTTTGATACTTCGTTTCTCGTTTCGTTCCAGTTTGAACCTCCATTTCAGTTGATCTGTTCGATGAAGCTTCTACTCTTAGTACTGCTGCTTCTGGTAGTGTTTCGTGGTACAACGTGCCTCGTTTCGAGATTGAAGTCGAGAGTAAGTTTGATTTTCCCCATTGATTTCTACAACAATACTGATCAAATTTGTTCTAGTACCACCAACACCTTATGTGGGCGGCATTAGAGTGGTCGACTCCATCGAATGTCTGCATCGACTGCCCTCTGCCGAGTTGCGCTCAGTTGTGAATTTCGACAACCTAAACGCTGGAGTGATCTGTGCAGGTTGTAATTTGAGATCATCATTTTGAACTGATGCATTGCGCCAATGAACGACCGTTTATGACTTCCATCTAGCTGTAAATAAATATGCCTCGGAGTTTTGTCGTTTGTTGTCGTATGAACTATTGCTCCGTTTATTTGCCTCGTGTAACACATAATGATCATAAAGAGCAGCTCCAATAGAGTTAAACAAAAGGGATGACTTATGATTTTTGGTTGCTCACCAAGGAGTTTCCTACATTCAATAGGAGTTTTGACTAACGAAAAAGAAATAGATGAAGACACTTAGGAATTCTCCTGTTACTCGAATGGACTCGGAAACCAATGTAACTATGGATGGTATGAATAAATCTGATGAGATTAACGGTCACTTGGTTTCTATGTATCACAAAGTTATATTTTTCGTACTCGAAAAATGCACTACTGCATCCTTCACCTCTTTGGTAGTTGGGAATTAGAGTCATAGCTTAGAAGATAATGAAGTGAGATTTGCTGAGATGGCAATATTGATATCGTAATCACTGACGACGTAGCAACCAAAAGCTAGAAAATCTTAATGCGCTTAGTTTTAAGAATGGAGCTCGTTGAGCTGATCAGATTAAAATATTTGGTGGGAGATTCCTAGATATGGGAGCTATTGTTAGAGTAAGAGATTGCTCCCAGAGACTGTGAGCAAGGGATTCAAAGAGTAAGGTGGCAGAAATTTATTTTCAGCCGCATATGAACGATGATGTTTGTGTAGGAACATGTAGAACTACTCAGCGTCCTAACTCTAAACCATTGTAAAAGTATCACAAATGATCTGGAGCGCTGGATTTGTGCTACAGTCATAAATTTATAAACGATCAAAGTTCAGTTTAGAACAACTTGTTTTGAATGTTATGATTTTATTGTTTGGAATATTGAGGAAAGATTTGTAAACGCTTTACGGAACAAAATCTGGTTCTCCCTCTTCTTTTTCGTGTATTCACGTTAATGAACTTCTACTCTTGGTAGATATATCTATCCTAGAAAATGATACTCACTGCACTGGACTTCTCCTTTATGGGCAGCCCTAACTTTATGGCCTTCTTCGTGGCAGTTAAACTTGATTAGGCATTTTCCGTAAGACGGCATGGGATGGAAAACCGACCTCATTTGTTCGGCAAGAAATTTTCATCAGAGTGTTAGTAATAATTCGAAAGCTTAGATCACTAGCTAAAGCCGTGCATTGACGTTTTCATAACGCTTAATATTCAAAACGAATTTATTTTCACATCGGCCGCGTAATTCAACCATTACTTCTCTGGAAGCATGGAAAGCACATGAACGTGTAGAGAAAGTCTTTTGGTATCGGAGTCAGACGTTTGATCCAAAGGATTTCCAAAAGCGGAGAAACAATTTCCAGTCAAGTGACAATCGCACTTCACTTAGGTGCCATCGATCGATGATCACGCCGACCCCACTTCCCTGCCGCCTCACCCCGCATCCCGTGAATTGACCAAAGAACACTTGCCTGCGCATTTAAATCAATCTTATTTTCTCTGCTATACTGCGCATGAATGGTCTTTCCAGAAAACAAGCGCAAGCACAGCGTTGGAATCTTTAGAACTTACGCTGTGAATGATTTTAAAAGTCCAAAGAAAGAACTGTGTCTCGCGAGAAAATCACGTGCGTGAATCACAAGTGGTTTCCTTTCGTTGAAGCGTCTTAGAAAGACTTTTTCAAAAGGGGGAATGTACGGCGCTAGCCTGAGACTCAAGTTTTCGATTGGTTAAAGACACTCTTGTGAAAATTTCCAGGGATCGTTTTTTGATCCCGTGCCGTCTAAGGGAAAAGTGCACTTGTTATTACAATTGATATTCATGGGTCAGCAGAATTGGTACCAGAGCTCTTTTTTCGGATCCGGATAATTGGAGCCCTTTGCGTGCGAAGATCGCATAATCAAAAGCTTTCAATATATTCATCGAGTGAATGCTATAAAGTAGGCGAAAATAAGATACAGAGTCAGCGTTTATCACTGTCAAGAAATCTTAGGCACTCGACACAATGAGGACTCGTTAGTGGCCTCGGTCAAGAGATCCCTACGGGTGAAGTTATCATGTAGCGGAAGTGGCCAGTATGACACATATATGTTTCCAAATCTAGTTTGTGACAGTTGACCTTTAGCGGAGCGTACGTCATAAACTATTTCTCATTTATTTTCTCATTTTTGGCGAGGAACTACTACTGTTGAAGAGAGTATGACCAATGGAGAAGTGCGGAAATCCTTTACTTCAATGAACTAATATCATATGCAGTGATCAGCACCATTTCTGACAAGTAAATCATTACGCCATGGTTTCATTCGCGATAAGCGACGTATTGTTTGGAATAAATGACAGTCAAAATCACGAGGTAAACGCTGTAATGGTTTTTACATAACATATAGATCTCCAGTGAATGACGACAGCAGTATGATTCATGGTGGGAGAGTGGTTTTTCTTTACACAAAAAAGTTGTGTATGCACCAAAAATTTTTAAGGTTCCATAGAGGAATATAGAGCATACACAAGATAAGAGAAGCGCAGAAACTTTCTTAGAGTTCTAAATCGAATTCAAATTTGGAAAAGGAAAGACCAATTTAAAGGAAGGGTATTAACAATGGAAGGTGACTGAGCTACATAAAACTCCAAGAATGGCGGATGTAGCATCCGAGAATGTCACAGAGAGCATAACCGTCAAATAAAAACAAGACCAAAAATAAAAAGTTGTCCCGGGATTGCTGGAGGTTGAGCGATGATTATATTATATGCACTGCAACTGATATGCATTGATTTCAACTCATATTCTGAAAAAACAGTGACCGATTCTAAGTTAATAATTAATTCCTTAATTAATATAATGCCGTCATTTCCGTAGTAAGAAGATATAAAATCTTGAGATTTTATTTACTCCCATTGACTCCTCCTGCTCTAATCTTCACATGTCAACTTGGCGCGACTCTCCAATACGTCTCTGCAATGAACTCGTGCTCCTTCGTCTGTGGAAACTTTACTTTCTAAGAGGTGACGCGCGAAAAAACCGAGCTCAGAGCTGATGACGAATTGGAAGTGCGTTACAAGGCAAGTTAGAAAGCTGGCGATGCACCATTTCACGTTGGTTCACTAGCTTGATCGTTTTTCCAGACAGAAATCATGTATTGACTTTCAAATTCTCAGCCTTTTAGCACGAAGGAAGATTTACACAATCAGCTTCTACAATTCGTTTCATCGCTGCTGTAGATAACGTTGCTTCCCAAAAAATCAAAAATGATCTGGATAAATTCTACTTCACGGTGATTTTTTCATTCCGTTTTCAAATTTGCAACTTACTTCACTTTTCGTGTAAATATTATAATTTTGTGAAGCAGGCAATGGTAATATAATGTGTAGTGTTTCGGACCAACAGCGACTTCTGTCAGGCCAGTCCATTCATTATGACGTGGTTTCTTTGGTTATGGCATTTTCTCTTGGAGCAGTTTCACCGCCGGCGTTGAGAGTTAGGTTTCTAGAATTGTGATTTTACACTAGATATTTTTGGTCGTTATGATACTCAGCCCCTTATTGTACTCACCGCCTTTTATCCTTGCAACTGATGTTGTTGACGTGGCGTTCTTCTGAGCCAATCTTATCTTTGAATTGGTAAACAGTGATCTCGAAGAAAATATAGTCGTCTTCATGCAACATTTCTAAATCCATGTAAGACATCGACATCGTCTTTGTGGAGGGGGAAGGGTAGTGACCAAGCTATGAAGATTGTCAGGTCTGACATCACATCTTTTTAGCAAGCATCCAATTTGTGCTGATAGGTGTCCGAATAATCGATATTGATGATCGCATCTGTGTTGAGGAAGACCCCACCTTCCCTGTGTTCCAGGGAGAACTTCTCCTATATCATAAAGGAGCGAGCGTTAATGGCCAATATTATCTTTCTAGATTCAAACGGCTTAGATAGCTTTAATACTTTTATAGACTTTGCACTCGATCATTCTCCTTCAGCGTTAGAGGATTAAAGTCCATCTATTTCGCTGCCTGTTCTTTATACTACGTGTAGCCTAGTTAGCTTTAATCATGAAGCTCCTGTTCTTATGGGTAGTTTACCAGTATCTCCTCTAGGACAAGTTAAGCTTACTTCATGAAGAACACTTTCTCGTACTAATTACTACTTACCGTTCACATGACGACAGGTCTATTTGAAGTGACTTTTGTATCTGCAGACAGGAGCAACACCTGCGCATGCGTGCATAAGCATACATATGTAAACTCAACAATTATATGGCAGATATGTGGAGCGGGAATAGTTTAATCCCCTAATTGTCATTGAAAGTCATAACTGAAATGAGATTTGTTGGCGGGGAGATCTGAAGAATATAGAGAAAGAGCTGCGAGGAGATAGTGCTTCTGTATTCTTAGAAATGTTTTTAATTAGATCTAACAAACACAGAAGTGGAAGTCAGCAACCCATTTAATATCTCGATGCTCAGTGAATGCTTAGCGAAACATATGCCAGTGATATCTCTATCTGAATCAAAACATTGCTTTAAAAACTATTTGATATTAAAACCGGTCGAGACAGAACAACAACCAAGTGCTGTCAAGTCTACGACATACTTCACTTTACTTCATCGATCCATCTTGACGGTGTTTTTTCTCACTGTGCAGATCCCAGTACTTCAAGTATTCAGTTCGTTTATTCGTCTTCCTCTTGAACGTTGTGGAATATTGGTTGAGCGAGTCTCCTTGCAGTATTAAGGACAGCCTGGCCGCGGCATTGTTGTTGACCTACGGAAAAAGTCAGGGGGTGGAGATCGGGTCCAAGCGTGCCGCGACGAACATCACAACCACCCTGCGACGCCCCCTACGAAAGATTATTACCCACAGGTCACAGAATCATCAGTGAAAGCAATCCTCGAACTTATATGTAACACAAAGCGATGCACATACGAAGCATCTATGTCTTATCGACTAGCAACTTATGGATCTATATAGGGCGTACCTAAATGCTTGATCTTTGAACGACTATGAAACTTTTAGACACCAGCGAGAAGCTTGAAAATGACGCGGCAAGTGGTACGCGTTACCACTGTGTTCAGGTCTAAAGTGGACGCTCCGGTGCCCAGTCTCTGGCCACTGCTCCAGCGTGATATTGTGGATATATTGGCAATTATTTTAGGCATTTTTTCGGCACAAGAACAAATGAAGAAATGTCCTGGGTTCTTGGGAAGATGTCGAAGCACAAATATTAACTGGAGAGAAACTGGCTTTCGTTTTTATACGCACATAACAATCTATCAAAACAGCCACTTAACCAAATAACATCGAAAAGGAACTAACAAAAAATATGCCTCCTCTCATTTTTTACATTAAAAGGAGCACCTGTCGGTAAGATATCTCAGATGCCCACCAGCACATGCAGAGAAATAGTTCAGGAAGGATCTTCAAAGCTGAAGCAATAGCTTCTCGGACACTTTTAGACAAAAAAGTCTCCAATCGACAATCTAACACAAACGAGGCCGTTCAGCTTAGCTTCTGTTTCCAACAAAATAAACACAGCTATAAAATGCTGCTTTAGAATGTTCAATGTGAAGAAGTTGATTGCCGTGACTGAAATACCACTAAACATTTCAAAAGGTCGGCTAGTTCATGACCGCTTGCACGACCTTGTATAAAATTCCACAGTTTACCGTAATGGTAGACATGACGACTTCACAACTTCGCATGCGGTGTAACTGATTCCTGCATGATATGTAGGGATAGATACATTAGCTAGAAGGATACACCAACTTGAGTTCGTATAAAAAAGCACCTACTTGGTGAACTTGATGTCAAACGAGACACTTCCCGGGGAAGCATAGGACACAAAGGCACGAAGGAGAAAATTTTTAAGCAGATGACACTATTGCTACACAGGAATGTAAAACAACAGTACATGAAATTTTTGATGGATTTGGATATATTGACATTTGATATTTGGATAGTCCAAAAACCAACCACCAGGGAATTTATCTTCATTACGCATGACTTCTCATCACACTTTAGGCTAATTTTTTTGGCCTACTCTCAATGCGTTCCTTTGTAATATGAGATTCTGTATCACTGATCTACAATATGACTGGGAGACTTGTGAGTCTACACTATTAATTGAAAGATTTGTGAAGGACAAAGTGGTGAATGCTTTGACCAATTGGTTTATAGTGCAAACCGCGTTACCAAGTTTTTTGTGTGGTAGTTTTCTCAGTTCGAAAACATTTTTAAATTGAAAAACACTGTAATAGCTTTGGTGAGGAAAACGAGAACTGATTATTTGGGCCTGATGTGTCTGATAAAGCACCGCAACGGAGGTCATTTGACCAATAATGCTTCTTGTACTTAAGTTGTCTAATTCTTGAGTCACCTAATCGCTGAAGCCTCGCTAGTCCACTGCAGTAAAGCGTAATCACAACAACTCTTTCTGTTGCTTCAGTAAGTGTTAATCGCGTCCATTTCTGCATGTCTATGAGTTGCCAACTAGTTACCAAATTGAGTGCCCACCAATCGTATGAGATATCAAGCAAGCTATTATACATAATAGCTCCTTGGCCGTGGTTGTTTCCATGTAGTATGTCCCAGTTCACACTCCATTTCAACATTAAACCACCCCTATAGCATAGTACTTCATTGCCGGGAAAACGTCCATTTTTCTGGCTATTTTCTGAATTATATAAAACCTAAATGAAGTAAGTAGGTTGGTGAAATCGCAATTATCTCTCTCAAAAGTAAACAATGCTTGCAAATCTCTCTCATCTAATAACTAGTGGATTGCACTTTATGGTGGCTTTCTTTCTGCTAGTTTATGGATGCCTGGGCAGGGTGCACTTTTCTTTTTTATTGAAAGAGAATTTCTTCTTTGTGACTACCTTCGCTACATAAAGTAGCGTCACCGTGGCGCATACATTCAGCTATTTGTTCTTTTAACGCCTGAGTTGTCAGTCTCTCCAGAGAATTTTCACGCGCTCCTAAGTGGTATTCACCATCTGCACTGAAGTTTATCGTTATGTAGCTAGACTTCACCCCAATGACTACTTTTCTAGCAGCGTTTATCCTTTACTGATCTTGCAATGGATTTGACACTCAGTTGGCAAGTGATTGCTATTGAAAGTTTATAGAGTCACGATTATGATCAACGTTTCGCTATGAGATTATTTGATGGTCTGCTTATCTTTTATGAGGCAATTTGATTACTGATCACAGGATGCTTAAGAATGAAAATCAATTGCAGCATACAACTTAACCTGCACGATTTATTCTTCCAATCCACAAGAATTTTCCTCTTCAAAAAAATTTTTTTTGCTGATCGAATGTTTTAAACATTCACAAGGGACCTGGTATGACATCGGGTTGGTATATGAACGTTTCGGCTGTCTCGCACGTCTCATCAATACCACATGCCCTATGGCTCACTTCTGCTAATATTAGAAATCGGAGCCAAAAAATTATCACTCTACGTCAAGCGAAATAATAATTTGTTGCGTAGTAGGAAGATTGCTTGTCGGTTGCATGGTTTACATATGCATGGTTTACCATCAAGATGCCATACCAGATCTCTTGAAACGCCTAAAATATTCTATCAGACTATGAGGAATTTATAAGCGAGAGCTCAAAATAGTCGATTAATAGATAGTAACTTCTTCGATGACTCAGTTATTCCATAACCCTTAAGAACTTTTCGTAGTAATGCCATTGAATGTTGTAATTCAACTGACGAAAGGAAAAGATAAGTGCCATAATGTAAAGTAACATAGTAATGTAGGTAATGATTCAGTTAAATTTAGCAAAGACATTTATTGCAGTGACAATGATGTCACTCATTACGAGCAAAGTGGTGGTTTGACTCTATACTGGCCCACACTAACTTTTGATCGTTGTGAGTTCAGGAATCTTCTATTATACTCATCTGGCTCCGCCAGACTTTTACTACTTCGTAAGCTTTTTCAGCACTCCATACAGAAACAACTCGACCAAGACATCGACAAAAAAGGCGAACATTCTAGAACAGCAGCAAACGAAGGTAGTCAATCAACGAACTGTGTTTTTTTGAGATTCTTAAACACTACTGCTACTTTGGTAGCATATTTTGAGCCTTTCATCTTCTGTCATGGCACTCAAAAAATGCTAGACACTCTTTTTGCACTTTCAGACTCATCAATAGTGCGGTGACCTTTCGTTCAGTCATTTCTTCGAGCAGGTGCTACTGATGAGGCTGAAAGGCAGAAACACGTGTTTGGCACTTCATAAGTGCCATAACACACCTCAAGAAGGGCTTGAAATATTACATCAGATCATACTGTTTTATGATCTAGGTCTCGAAGTAGTCGATTTGAAGGTATTACTACTAAAATTGTCATTTGATTATTACTTAATATTACTCAGGCGAAAGGTATGATATACTGAAGATACAGCTAAGAGCAGTTGAGTACACTGCATTTGGTGAAAATTTCACCTGACGTACAGTGTAAAATGTTTGTCATCGTCTCCTCTTAGTATAGGGGACTGAGCACCCCGAGAAGATTGTGTGAAGACGAAGGATAGCTGCCCGACTGACGACACCGTCAAGGTCGAACCATATGTATCGGGTTCCTTAAGTCAACCCATTTAACAGACCACATGACATGTTGGCTCAAACAATTATAGCGAGATTTGTTGAAATTTGAGCATGGTCTCAAGAAAACACTTGAAACGAAAGGTTTTATTACCGTTACTCTTAAGCAATCCTTTCTCAGAAAAGGAAACAATTCTGTTTAATAAACGAAGTCGAGAAAATTGCAAATCTTTGGAATAGCATAGGAATTTTTGAAAAGAATAGACAATTTCAACAGCCTATTGAAACTGCCTGGGCCATTTTTCATGCCTACTTCCTGTGCACCGACAATATGTTTATGAGCACCTAAAGCTATTTAGCCATTCTGTGCAGCACTGAAGTCTGCATTATTCACAATTTCATGGTTCTGTTTATTTGAAGAATTAATATTTCCTTAACGTGTGTAGAGATATGCACGAAAGGAGCTGTTCAAGGGCAGTTTTTCTCACACTACTCGTTATCACATTTTGACTGTGCTTATCCTGTCGCTTCTTCCATTAGATTCGCTTCCTCGCATTCTTCCTCAAGTGAGGTCTTCAGAAATTTCGCGTGCTGTTGATACTTCTGCTTAAGGGTTTTGTCCTCTTCATGAGTGAGCAAAATGCATGGTCAAGCAATAGAAGAAAACTGTAATAATGCAGTAGAATTAAGTATTGATATATGTGTTCACTAAGATAAAATTACAATAAAGTTAAAGGTAAAGTTAAAAACTGGATAAGGTTTCTTTCGTCCATTCGTTCATTTATATCTCAGATCTCTGATGACAAAAACTATTTTGTAGAACATGTGTATCGAATGAAGTGTGCAATGAATGAGGGTGAAGAACTCAACTTGAACTTCTGGAAGAAGTCGGTGAGTGGAATTACTGGCACAACTTCAAAAGCAATTTCCAATACTTTTTCTGGCCTCCTTTCAGAGATTTCGTGCTACTTTTCTTCATATTGGCCTTGTGGCATCCTGCATTGCCTATATAATGGCTGGTGCTTATCTTTTTCAAGCCATTGAAAGACCAATCGAGCTTGAAATGAACAAAAGGGCGGTTTCAATGTTCAATAAGATGAACGATGTAGGTTGCTTATCAGTTTCATGTCATAGAAGAGCTTGAAAATTGCAAAAATAATATGTTGCAAGAAAACTACATCAGTTTGTAGGTATCAGGAGTTTACCAAATTAAGATGTTTCAGCGGTCGTTGCCAGCCGATTAAGAAAATCGTAGGATAATATAGTGGGAAATAGTGATTACTAATCTGCATTTCTGATTGATTTCAAATCTTTCCATCTGTATGAGTTTCAATGGCATGCACCCTATGCTATTATCATCAGGCTAGCTCAGTGCTTGAGCCAAGATTTTCTTACAATCATAACACGCCTGGTAAAACATATCAGCCAGCTGTCAACGAAGAAAGCCTCGTTTCCTTTCAGTTTGAGAAAGATTTGCTTTATTAGGACACAATTTCTACAATTACGGCGGTAACTATAAAGAAAGTGTGAGTATTCAATCATGGGTCTATCACCCCTTATTGTTGAGAAATTCAATTTGTAAATAATGCCATATACTTCATCCATATGCAGTTAGTGGAGATTAAATCAATCAGGGTACAGTTCTACAGCGTTGAACGGATTCAATACTTTGGGGTAGCCTCACTTTTGTGTATCTAGCTTCAGAAGTGAAAAGAAGTGAACTATGTTATAGTGCACATCAATATCAATGATCTGCGCCAAGATCATTGAATAATCGATTAATTGATTGAATTAATTATGTAATTAAATGAGCAGTTGATCAAACCTTTGAAGCTGTTGTTCTCTGTTGTTCTGTGTTGACACTTGTAGCTCTTACGTGAGTCTTACGGAAGTTTTTACTTACAAAGAAATTGACTGGTTTTATCTCAAACCTGAGCATTTGAACGTCATCTAAAGTGCAAACTGATGCAGTAATTACGTGCAAATGGTTAGGCTGAGATAGGTAGAGTTTGTGATAAACGAGAGTGGATTAATCGGTAAAGGCCAAGCAACGAGACACAAATGATTTCGCTTGCAATCGTTCATTCCTGTACAGGATATGGGTAGGTGAAGGCTCTTTTCATACTTTTCGCGATCAGTTTTTTTCATAAACATAGAGGTGTTAGGACGCGAGGAGATTGCAAAATGCGTCCGAGCCACTGATTTTTCAAAAAAAATTCTTATTATTTTGCACCTTTCAAATTTCGAAAAAAAATCGAGAGCAAAGACGTTGTCATAAGGAAGTCACACTAACCGAAAATAAATTCGAGCGATGTTTGAAGAAATTTCAAGTTAATTCACGAAGGCTTGTAACAGCCTATATTATGAGACCCTACCACAGGTGTCTTGAGCTTCCAGAGAAAAACAAGGCTAATAATTAATATTTTGATTTGGTAAGATAGCAGAACTCCAAGTGTGGCCGTCACCACATGCGATCGCTACCACCTCCGAGGACGGCGGTCGCAAAACTGCCAAGCGATTCAGGTCTTACCACCTCTCGAGTTATTTCGGAACGAGTCAATTCTTGCACAAAATCACCTACATATATCCCATTATTTCGGGGAAGAATCTATACATTTTGCATACAATGAGCACTTTTGACACTTACCATTCACAATGTTTGCGATGAGAAAGACAACACATAAAGGCTACATACATGAGCACCACTAATCGGTCAGCTACGAAGTTAAGTATGCAAACGGGCTGTTGAACATCTTTCATCATTATTCGTTTGTTAACGTAACGTGCGGAGTTCACTAATAATAGTCTCGTCTCAATCCTGGCAGTTTTCATAAGTAAAAAACTAGATGATTCGGCTGCAATTTAGTGACCTTATCTCAAAGAATGCCGTCGAATGTTACTCGAGATGATCTAGACTAGAACTTTAAGACACCTCTAATAAGATTCTTCAGTACGATACCACAAGTATACGCCAGCTCTCATGGATTGAAGGGAGCTTTTCTAACAACTAAGAAATAGCAACGATGAGATATTTTTGGGTCGATGTCTCTAAACACTACGTTTACTGCTCACACATTCTTTAAGAAGTGCAAGAAAGTGCATAAACAGGTGGAAATTATCCCATACTTTATATATATTCTACTTTGATGCAGTCTCATATCAGACAAAAGAGGAACTAACAACTCATCTAACATGAAAGAGGATTGTAAATAAGCAAAGAAGACAAATGTTTCTGTTTGGATCAAACTGCTCGTGTAATAAACAATAAGGTAGCAAACGTTTGTTTTGAAATAAAAGGATTCAATGGTTTTTAATGCAAGTTTGAGTTCCGTCGCATAGTCTTCCCTTTTTTGGAGAATTTTATTCACTTTTATGTAACGTCACAGGCTTGTTGCAATGATGGGTACTGATTTTTTATATTAGTTGTTGTTCTTCACTGAAGTCTGTGACCACTTTCTTTCCGCATTTGATATATTATGGCTTTAGGACTTTCTGTCAAAGATCAAAGAATCGGATCAGGATGTCGAGCAAACGGTGGATGCTTATATCGAAAATATGCTACTTCTCTTTGAAAACTCTCACTATGCACATGTGTTTGAAACGCAGTTCATCAACCATTCCAATGACAAGGATATTTGGACGTTTCCGGCCGCTGTGCTCTTCACCACCACCACTATCATTCCTGTTGGTAAGCATCACATGTGGCTAACGTATTTCTGAAAATTCCAGCCGAACGGTTGCAAAGTTTATACCACAACTATGTGAAACCTACAAATTTTTACCTTATTTGAGACACTTCATTGATCCGTCCTCACAGTGCTTCTTTCTCACTGAGCAGATCCCAGTACTTCTACATTTAGTTCGTTTTCGTCTTCGTCTCAAAAGTCGTAGAATACTGGTTGATCTTCTTGCAACTTCGAAGATGGCCTGGCTGTGGCGTTCCATAAAACGATCGTAGTCGACTGCCGGAGAGTGTTGAGGGGAGAAGAGGGCAGTGCTGAGCCCGCTCGCACCGTGACTATCATCACAACCACTTGGCTATGGCACCCACCCCGAGCCTACAAATGTGCAGATAGTTTCTGAGAAAGTATTCATCGAAAGACATACAAGATTCTAATTCGACTACCATTCTTCTGTGCCATGGAAAATGCTTATATTCAAATTCTATAGCACAGTTCACTTCAGACGGCTACGGAAACATTGCCATATGGTGCTGTTATGTCGCACACTTGTTCCGTAGTCGCCGTAGTCAATGAATCCTCATACTTTATAAATTCAGTTAAGTAACTTGATTATTGTGAGAAAAATGATAGGTGCCCACCGCACTTGATGAGTTCTTTTTTATGAGACACGAATACGGCGGAGCAACAACTAATGCAGTGTAGCGCCATGTACATTGTCTATTAGTAATGTAACAAAGCGTTTAGCACATGGCCAGCAAAATGACGTACTTTAGAAGTCTGTACAGATATACCGCATTGATTTCGGTAACTTTATCACTAATGACGGCACATATTTTTACAACACGAGATATCTAATCCACTGTTTTTAGGCTACGGCTACGTTTGTCCGAGTTCCGAACTTGGTAAAATATTATTGATAGTCTACGGTATCGTTGGCATTCCATTGGCATTGGTTACTGTAGCGAACACTGGTAAATTCTTGAGTCAAGCGGTCTCCGTGTGGCTCGGGGAGGTTTGTGAAAATTTAGTTGAGTTCGATTGCACCTCATCAATTCAATTAATTTGTCACTAGTGCAAATAACATCATCTTTTAGAAAAAGATGCATGTGAGGGATCTTTAGTCATTTCTACACTTCTCGATAAGTAGCGTGATTAGGGTTTTTGAAAACTTTTAAGTGCCTATGAGACAATTAGAGAGGTATGATAATAATGAGCTAATAATATTTAAAGCTTATGTCAAACTTTACCTAAACTTCTGAACTCTCAGCTGAAAAAAGGGGTTCATATAATATTTATGCGTGCACAAAAATCAGTGTAAATTTCAACTTTGAGACCTTATCTCAGCTCGCGTGAAAGATTTCCAATCTAAAAAAGCTAGTGCGATTCTACTCGTATTTTTTAACAAGATACCACTTCTCTCGATTTGCAGTAATAGAGTTTCGCTTTTGAAGATCACTGAACATTTTTTTGCCAAACTGATAACCTCGGAATTGATCTGTTATTCACTATCTTCCGGTGACCGGACACGAGATCCTTTTTATACTATTCATTCACCATAGCTAACGTTTAGTGAAACCACCTTCTCCAAAGCCTGAGGATGTGGAGCTGACATTCATTCTACTACTCTAAGTTTTCTTACATCCTTTTTCGGCGCCTAAATTCAATCGGGAAGGAGCCTCTGAAACCCAATGTTTTGTTCTTCATAAGATTTCGCTCAATGTTGGAAACCAACCGCACGGAGTCTTATATGGTAGGAGCACTTACCTAAGTGAATTCAGAAGTAGGCCTGAGATATGGGGCGAGGTCACTCGTGATTATAACACACTCCTCCATACCAGCCACTTGTGGGCTTTTAGGATTTGCCGAAAACATTTGAAATGTTTTAAAAGCAGATATTTCAGATTTTTGAACAGGCGCATTGATTTCTCAAAATCATTCCTGTTACGCCTTTGAGCTCTAGCAGTGCGTAGTAGAAGAATGTGCTTTTTTGAAATCACCATATCTGTGCTTCTTTACACGTACGCAGAATGGTTTACTTCCCTGGTCATTTCTCCCCAAATGCTTCACTAGATATCACTCCATTCACAAACTCATCCAGTCATCAACTACGTCGCTAGGACATGTGTGCATAGACAGTCATACGAATGCCGACGTACTATCCGTTTTCGCAGAAAATTCAGTTAACTTGCAATCGCTTCTAAAGTGTCACGCACAAGTTCGATAAGTGAGTTCCTTTCGATCTAGGTGATCGCTGAACATCGTAACGTCCCTTTGATATCTTCATGAGGAGTTTTGACCATAAGTTCGCTCTGTTCTTTCTTTGGACTTGTCAGAAAGAGGAACGTAGTCGTAGACAGCTTTTGCCCATCAGTTGATAATCAGACGCATCTCAAGTCCGGCCTATCGGTTTTCCAATGAAGTAATGTGCAAAATGGCGTCTCTGATGTGAACGTTGACGCATGTCGGAATTTTGGATACCTTTTCTAATTGCTGGCTACGCAATGCTCCTAGCATCGACTTTTCAACAACCTTTTCAACACTAAATTTCCGGTCTAAACGTTATCGAAGAATTAATCGTGTAGTTGGAGATGTGGGCACGGTGTCGGTTGTTTTTGTACTCTCCACTATATGCTAAACGCTCTTATGAGCTCTACAAGTACCTAACAATCTACTAGTCAACTCTAGAATGCGTTCGTCATATTGGCTTCCCGACCTAAATAGACGTAAACGGAGCAATTTGAGATCGTGGTGGTCGTGAAAGAGACATGCGCAACCAATCCATTTCTTATACACATTCTTCTCCATTCTTCAAAGTCTGTTACATTACAACAAAAAACTACATCACTTTTCTGTCTCTGAGTGATGAGGGCAGGTGGGAGAAAGGTAGTTATTCAGCTTTACAGTGATGAACTCTCTCTGGTTTCAACATCGTTCTGTGTGTTTCGAGTGGTTCTGAGCCAAAAGTTTTATATAGTTTACGCAATGCGTCATATCTACAACAGTCTCTTTTTGAAACCATCTGTACCAAGAAATTAACACTTCCACAAATATTAGCCAGAAATCGAGTCGTTTTTGTCTTATATTCATATCATGATAATGCTCATAGTCCTTCATAGACATTGCTGGATATGCTGGGGAAAGAAATAGGAAAAATAGAGCAAATTCGTGTGCTAAGGACTCTTTGAAACTGACTTGCTTACACACAAGTATGCTTACACTCAAACAACTAAATGTGATTTAGTGTTTGTGCAATGCAATAGTTGCTCTGATGTGGTAGAGGCAGAAATCTGTTTTTCAGTCCTTTCCAAAGCAGATAGTCTACAGAGTATTTCATGGATAGGTATAGCATAGTAACCAGTGATGCTTTTCCGTGCACAATGCATCAATCGGTGGGTCGACTCCACATCTTGAGCACTCAATCAAAACCATGTGTTTCACGGCTTAACTTTGTATCAAGTCGAAATCCTTTTTTAGGCTATGAAATGTATTAAACAACAGAAAATCACAACACTCTTAGTAGTGTGACGCACAACGAACCTGGGTGTTCCTTAAGATACTCTACCTATTGTACCTGCTGTAAGAAGAACAGTGTATTTCGAGAACACTGAAGCATTCAGTAATTTTTCGGCGTCGAAAGTATACCTTTGGCGAGAAGTGAGAGCATGAAGCAATCTAAGCATATACTGGGTTAGAAAGAAAGTCCTGGGGTACTTATAGAAAACTAAAAATTCATATATGAGTTCAAGAAAAACAGTATTAAAAATTCTTCAAAATAGAGGTCTTCGTTTCCTACAACTTTGTGCCATCGGTCTGCCAAGTTTCGGATCTGCTCAAAGTACCATTCCTTCGACTTCGAATCAGGTTCATTCGACGGTTCATCTCCTGAAGCAGCAATTAAATCTTCGTTGTGCAATTTTGCTGGACGTCTTGAACGAGGTTTCTCTTCGAGGTCGAGATTTCCGGCATTGAGAGGCGTTGAAACCATCGTTCAGCTGCAGATTCGCTTTTGTGCATTCGTCTTCGATTTTGTTAATTTCATCGACTGCAGCTCGCTGTGAAAGATCTTTTCTCCAGTACTCACGCATTAAAACACGAGCTCTGATTGTATCGTTGGACATCTCGGAGGCTTGTACCAAGGAGAATAAAGGACGAATGATATCTAGACTTTCAGTGGGAAAATTCCGCATAAGAAACTGTATATTTTTCGTGATATGCATGAATGTAATCTCATGCTTATCAAAGTGCCTCAGAACTTACTTTCGAACTGTAGTATATCCAGAAGATAGAAACTCAAAGTGCCTCAGAACTTACTTTCGAACTGTAGTATATCCAGAAGATAGAAACATTACTTTTTCAACACCAACAGTTCACATTTAATGAAAGGTAAGGGGTTTGATACAATCTGAGCATAAATTTAGATGATATGAGCAGCGTATCTCATCGGGTCACTGATGTCATCACTACCATGATGTTCATCGTCCAAAAATTTGCATTCTGATCTCATAAAATCATCAGCAACTTTGCAGCCATGCTATTTGAGCGTGCAGGATATTATAATAGTCTCGTAATTTTTATTATTACACTGCAACTACATCGTTCCCGTTATTCTCTAACTCTCTCTTTCTCTCTCTCTCTCTCTCTCACTGTCGTTTTCACTTTTTGACATCCTCACTAGTTAGCAATTCTTCATTGTTCCGCGCCAGTGCGATGTTGTTTCCGACTATCTGGTATGTGTGTCGAGAAAATTTTTAAGCCGTTATTGGGCGTCGTGACGGGCGCCTGTGCGCCAGCTTCTGGGCAGTAGATAAATGTGGATAGAGTGAGGGAAGAAGTCCCGCGGCGATCGCGTCGCGTCGTCAGGGATGTCCTGTCGGAGGGTGACATGTCCTAGGCGGTCAAGTAGTGGTGCACGGCTCAGATCTGAAAGGGAGCAGGCGAAAGCACCGCGCAACGCAGTGACCGGATAGCGCCCGTGAGTACCTGCACCATCGCGGCCTCTCTGATACCCTCAGACCACCAATCGTTCTGCTCTTATGCGTTTCCACCGAAATTGCATTATGGTGCACGCACATTTTGGGCAGATCACACCTGTGCAACTGGTTTTCCTATTTGTAATCTCGGCTAGAGGAACCACGGTCCCACAACTTGCTGTTTTCAGAGAAATTATACCTTGAGACGGCAAGAATACTCTCTGACGACGAGGTGGTCGCTTTTGTTATGAGTGCCAGTATGAGAGTTTTCGAATAAAATTGGCTCTGCACTCGTGAAAAAAGTCAGCCCAACTGGCGAAATTTGAGTCGAACTGCCTTCGAGACCACTATTGTGCCAGCGGGCTCTTCATCGTTTTGCATTCGGCTTTCTTTCAAATGCTACTCATGAAGGATAAAGGATAGGACTCTTGGCGTTGATCGACTCCTGAGTGTTTGAGATCAGTCTGGTGCCAGTTTACGTGCCCCGGAGTGATGGATGGCTTGGTGGGCCATGAGCGTGAGATCGAATTATGGACCACACGTGCGACGCAGAGCATTTTTAACAACATCCTCACATACGATCATAAGTACTACTTATATAACCAACTATTGTGCAAATCAAAGCTGCATGACTTGTAAGGGTGAAAACAAAGTTAATGTTCTGCCGTTCTTTTCTTGGAGCTTCGATGACGAATACATATGTAAAACACCTAGAATACTCTACACCAGTATAAGAGAACACCTGGGAGGAGAACTTGAGGATAAGCACCGTGCTCAACCAGACGCCGAATATGCCACAATGATATAAAGGAGAAGACCGGCGTGAAAGTGATTACGTTCAAAACATCTACGTGAAAATTTCTGAAGCATTCTGCATAAAATTCAAAATTCCGAGAATGAACACACGAAGAAGTGTCATTCGAGCACTCGTGTCCTCATTCCAAATCTCAGACTAGTTTTTTGACCTGAGCCTCTAACAATAATTACCTGTGCAAGACTCTTTGCGGCTAATCCGCGATAACGACCGGAAGACATGATAAGCAGAACAGTAGGTTAGGACTAGAGTTCCAATGATATGGAGTGATATACAAAACATTCACCTCCAACCGACAGTTAAACCCGTGTTCACCCATATTAAGGGTGCTTGCTACCACAGCCGGAGCCATCGCTTTGCCTTCACTCTTTTTTCGATATAAACTATCGAATTTGCCAGTAATCAAGCGTTAAGGGGTTTGATCTGGTTAGCAAATACACACGCAAACCCTTAACGGCTGGTTGCTAATTGCTGCGACGAATTAACAAAAAAAGGAAATAACAACGCAGTGGTCTCGGAGTTTTAGTGATGGAGTGATCCCGTGATATGGATGAAACTGGATCTAACTCCTGCTTGGGGTCAGTTCCCTTTCATATATCACTCACGTCCTTGGATATATGGTTACAACATCATAACTTTGCTAGGATGCGGTAAAATAAAGATACTTGAGGCACTGCTAGTGGTCGGAGAAGTTATTCCTCATGCAACTGAGAAATCAATATTCAAGGCGGTTTTAATAATACTGGCTGACTGTACTCATTTCACCCTCTCAATATGTAAAGAAGGCGAAGCCGCCCATGTTAGTACTAGAGTGAATGAGCATTGTGAAAACAAATACTAGGTTGAGAAAAAAGTTTTTTAACACTCGCGAAAACTCACATTTTATGTTTGCTACACAGAGTATCGGCTATTGTAAATTCATTGGAATATCGCGGGAATATTTCCATAAGAAAATCTCACGGCAACGTTTGTTGCACAGTATAGAGTTTTCGTTGCGTTGAAAGAAAAGTACCCGCACAGATTCGTCGAAAGCACACGATGTTGCAGCAAAACAGTGCCAAGTCACACATCTCAAAGAATACTAAAGAACAGTTTGATGAATTGGGAGTCGAGATCTTGCCACCCCCAGCCTACAATCCAGAAGCAGTGCCGTCCGACTATGGTCCAGTTCCTCCCAATGGAAGACTTTTTGCATGGAAGCCGATTTTAGACATTTGATCAAGTTGAAGAGAAACGTCAGGAGATTTTGTATTCCAAAGCCCAAGGAATAGAGATTTTGACCAGATCCAGAAGCTTGCAGATCGTTGGCAGAAAACTGTGGAGAATGATGGCCTTTATTTTAGAAAATGTTAATGTTGTTTTCAATATAATTTGTTTGTAAACTTCAAAATTTCAACAATTGTTAAAGAACTTTCCACTCAACTAAATAATTTACTGCTTCGGCTCGTGTGAAGGGTCTGCAACAAAGCGAATGAGGGCGAAGAATTTCTTATATTGCAACGTGGTAGTGTTTCACAATTTATTGTCGATGTCATAAGCTGTAGCTTTATGCTATGAAAATAAATCCAAAGTCCGTTTTCGTTTTTTTTTGCGGAAATTCGACCTCTAAACGTATTTAAAGCCGCATAACATCTCTGTTAAGTTATTGGTACAATTATGTTAATAAAGCAGAACTTTATATTGATGAGCGATGCGCAATCAAATTGTTGCGGTTGATTGCTGATATTTCGTTACAATTATGTTACAGAAAGAGTGGTGGTAAAACGAGTGCCGTTAGTGCATTGGTCATCACGCGCCCTCGAGAAAGGTGAAATGCAAGTTCGAATTCCATGCGACGTTCAAAGTTTTGTACATCACCCAACATTATTGAATATATTTTCGACAGCGCACTAATGCTAAAAGTTATTAATAAAAAGAATTTGGGTATATAAAGCAAAACTTTCTACATAAGCATGTTAAGCGCTCAACCGTTCAATTTCATTTGGTGTTGGAAAATCCATGATAGTTAACAATGACTAGGCTTTGCAGCCAATGTGAAGGCAAATTTAACGCATGCTCCCCATCTTTAGCTGTGTCGCGACTTGTGTCCATATTCTGTGCATATGAAGTTTTAAACATTAAAGCAACCTTAGACGAAGTAATCACAGATCGATTAAGAAGAATTGAGAAGTGAAAAACATGAATACTTGTTAGTGACGATACATTCATATAAATAATATTTTTTCTAGTCGATGAATTTGTTGACCGGTCTGTTTCTTTCGCTGCTGTTTCTCTATCCAATTTTTGGAGGATTGCTGTTGCACAGATATGCCGACTTATCCCTCCGAGATGCCATTTACTTCAGCTTCACGACGATATTCACGATTGGATTTGGTGATCTAATGGTATGTTAGTGGGAAAAAAATTTGATTCCAGAGAAAAGTTGAACACTGTCTTATATCCATCACATGTATCACCCATCGACCCGTAGATCGTCGAGTGACTCGAGCGAGTACCAGCAACACTTCCATTTTTCCCTAAGGTGTGCCAGAGAACCCCAGTGTTCACTGAGCATCATATCTTTCTTTTATACCTTTCGTGAAGAAATCGGACCAACGGGTCTTGGTCTTCCTCTAGAGCGCTTGACGTCTCCAGTATTTCAGTCGGTAACGACTCTCGTCCATCGGTTGTCGTTGAAGCGCATCACGTGTCCGGCCCATCTTATTTTTGATAGCCTGGCGTGTAGAACGGCATCTCTGATTTCCGATCGTTGACGTGGGTCGTAACTTCGGATCCTTTTTCTCATTCGCGAGATACGGATACTTCTAGCATTGATCTTTCCACTGCGCGTTCAATATAACCAAGTGATCTTTCATCCTGCTTACGTAGCGAGCAAAATTCTGCTGCATACGTTAGAGCAGGGATAATTGTCTAGTCGAAAAGGTGGGCGCGGAGTCGGATGTACTTTGTTCTCTTCACTACACCTTCGATGCTCTCGAAACTTTCCAAGCTGCTCGTTTCCTCCTGCTTAACTCTGGAGCTAGGTCGTTCATCATGTTGATTTCACGACCTAGATAGACGTAACTGGAGCATTCGGAGATTGTCGTTCCGTTGAGCGTGAATGGGGCATTAGAAACCCATCCGTTCCTCAAGAACATCGTTTTCGTTAGATTTAGTTGAAGACCGATCTTTGCACAGGCGTTATCGAAATCAGTCAACATTCGTTCCGCTTGGCTGATGTTTGGTGTTATGAGAACGATATCGTCAGCAAAGCGAAGATGCTTTAATTGTCGACCGTCAATTTTCACTCCCATATCGTCCCAATCTAAAATTTGCAAGATGTTTTGGATGGGTGGTAGGAAAATATTTTGGCGAAATTGTATCGCATTTTCTAACTTCCCTTCTGACGTCGAAGATGATATTGTTGTATAATGGAGATATTTTGCCCGTGAAATCTTAATGGAGCTCACGAAGGATCATCATCTACCGACGCCCTGGTTATCCAGAGCCTCTATAACCGCTTCTGTTTCCACTGAATCAGAGGCTTTCTTGAGATCGACGAAAGTGAGACACAGTGGTTGTTCATCTCTCGTGAAACATCAATGAGTCTTGTAGTCGTGTGGATATGGTTTATGGTATTAAATCTTTCTCGGTGTCCTGCTTGTTCGCATGGTTGCCCTTCCTCCAGTGTTCTGTCAATCCTGTTTAGGATGACTCGAGTAAAGAGTTTATAGACAACGGACAGCAAGCAGATTGGGCGATAATTGCCTATGTCGTGAAGGTCTCCCTTTTGAACAACAATACGGTCTTGCTCTTTGCATTCTGACAGGTAGCGAGTGAAGAGCCGAGCCAGGATGTTGATGAGAACTGGCGGTAGGTTCTTCAGGTGTTCTGGTCTAATCCTGTCTGAACCGGGTGTTGTTTTGTTCTTCACCGACGAAATATCATGTCGGATTTCGGAAGGGAGGACTGGTGGAACAACGACATATTTGTCCTCTTTCAGTTTATGTTGTGGTAAGAGGACAAGGCTAGCGAAGAGATCCAAGTAGTATTGGTGGATAATTTTCTCCATAGCCCTTCTCGAAGCTGTAAGTGTCCCGTCAAGGTATCGGAATGCAATCATATTGGTCTTATAGTTGACGAAGCCTCGCTGGGTTTTGCGAATGCTCTTCCCAGCTTCTGCAGCTTCTGCCATAATTGCTGCACTTCTCTCTTTGAGGCCTTCTTTTATCGCTTCTTTGCAGCGTTTCGCAAATTCGGACGTGAGGTTTCGGTTGCCTGCAGCTCGTGGGATTCCACGCTGACGTATCAGCTCGAGTGTCTGCGGAGACAAGCGTCTCTTCGTGACCATAGGACTTTCGGTTTTTTTAGCGCCAACGTGAAGATATTCAACGAGTCGATCGTATTTTAGTCAATGTTGTCGATAACGTTATCTTCCCAAGAGCCGGCTAATGATTTGAATACATCCCAGTTTATGGTAGATCTGGGACTTCGCTGTTTGATTTTAGCGGCTTTCTCTCCTCTCCTCGAAAATCGGAACTTTGCGCGAAGGAGGCGATGGTCTGATCCTGTGTAGAACTTAGGAACAACGGCGACATCGGTCAAGCAAAAACTTCGATTTACTATGATGCGCTCTATTTCGTTATGGTACTCTCCATTGGGAGGCTCCCACGTGCATCTCTGAGAAAGAGGCTTTTGGAATTGCAAATTACCATGGATGGTTTGGGTCGTCATGATAAACTGAGATAGCCTCTCACCCTGTTCATTCCATTCCAGTCCGTGGGTCCTTATGTGACGTTCCTCAGACGTTCTTCTAGGTCCAGTTTTTGCGTTAAAATCTCCGACAATGACCTTGAAAATATATGATCTTCTCTGAAGAATTTTTCGAGATCCATTTAAGCGCTTCGTCTTTATCTTTGTCACGGATTGATGTTGGCGCATAAGCAATGAAGGTGGTCAAAGCCGGCATTGAACCACATCGTTTCAACCGTAATCGTCCGATACGGGCTGTTAGTTGTACAAATAAGCGAAGTTCACGGTCAAATTCGATTTGACGAAGACGACAACACCACCCACACCTTTAATATCGTATGTTTCAAGAAACAGTTCTTCTGCCGGTGTCATAAACAGCGTGAAAAGGATGGCGTCCTCTTGTCTCAGCCAGGTCAGTACGTCGAATGTTGACATGATTGCTTGAATCAATAAATTTTCTACAGCGGATTAGTGAACTAAGGTTTTTTGTAGGTACGGATCGTCATTTTAGTCCGTTTTGATCTTGGCGGCCTAGTTTGGAACTGAGATTTTAGCAGCCTCGCCTTGCTCGTCCTACCTGGCGCCGCAGTAGCAGGAGCTCTTTCGGGGTCAGGGAAATAAGGGCGATACTTGTTACTGTTTCTAGGCAATATGATAGCCAACTTATAGCTTGCTAAGCTCTGAACGTTGGTGATGAGTACTCACGAGTAGCTTGTCAGTCTCTCTCGGAGGAGCGAGAAGAGCTTATTTGTTGGAGGCGACTCCTAACCGCCTCCCATTCACTTCCCAGCCGTTTGATTGTAGGCTTTTGACCGACTTGATTCGCAGAAATACAATTTTGTCAAGTCGGCGTTGCTAAAAGCAGGGAGCTCATCCCCTGAATCCACCTGCGTGTCGCCACGTGCCGTAGCGACTAACCGAGCGGAATCCCTCAAACAGGGAGATCCGTGGCCCATATTCAGCATCATATCAATATTCGCGGCCATATCTCTACCATTGAAGCTGCCAGAGCATTTTCTCATCTTGCCTTCACCAACGTTTGACTTGTGTCGCATATCCAACTCTACTCCAGCTTAGTATCATTGTAAATGAGCGAATGCAGCTTTTATTATGAATGGATCACATAGTTGTCTCCATTCTTCAACGCACCTATCCGACCAAAGTTGAGTAAAGTAAAGTGCTTGCATAATTTTTGCTCATAAACTGTAGCTTCGCTGTCACATCTCTAGCGGCTTAATTGTCTAAAATACTTTTATTTTCGCAGAAGGTAAGGCTACCAAACTAAAAGCTTTGAGAATACGGTCATAAACCACATGGATTTCTTTTCTCAGCTTACTAAGACAGTGCCACAGTAAAAGTCCTCTAGTATCGGTAACAATAACAGCTCCACTTGGAGCATGATTTTTAGAAAAAGCAGTCATAGTCATTCGCATATTGATTGTACAGAAATCGCATTTGCTTTGAGCCCAGCATCAATGTCATCTATTTGCTGGTTTTCATTGTTATTGGTGTGCTTCTGGTCACAATCACTATTGATTTCGTCGTTGCCGAAGTCATCAATCACGTCCACTACATGGGTCGACATGTCGGTAAAGCGCGAATAATCATCGGTAAAATCTTTAAGGTAGGTGACATTCTTTCCTCGAACATCAGCTTTTACCACTGTGAAGATTTCAGCTTCTAGCATTAAATTGTTTTTCGTCCGATCTCAAAGATAGCCTGCCTGTGGCGTGCCATAAGGTATCCGTTGTTGAGTGCCGGAGAGTGTTGGGGTAGGGAAGAGCATGGGGTTGGGCCTTACACGCGCCGCGATTAGCATCACGACCACTCGGCCACGGCGCCCCTCTAGTTTTTAATTGTTGAAATTTTTGAAAGTATAATATTTGACTGGGATGTGAGGGAATTTAATGAATGAGAGTGGAAGACAGCTATAAGTTCGCAGCCCATGCGAAAGTTATGCGTGAAAAAAATAACTTCTGTCGCCTCCCTAAACTTTTAGTAAGCCCCCGCGGTAAGCCAACTAATATATCAACTTTTTCGACCACGGCAATAGGCAGTCAAATAAAATGAGTTCTTATTCCACATTTCTTCCAAACTACTGCATATTTTGGCTTACAATTGTGTCCAAATGAACTTATTGCATCCACATTTCTGATATATTCTTTGACATCTTTCGTGAAGCGAGTACCGATCTCAATAATTCCAAGTGTTTTATAATGGTTTTTTGCAGAAGCAATCGTAGGCATCGAAATCAATGCGTTGCAGAAGGTTATCGTCCACCAGAGTAGCTCGAGCTGAGATTGAGTCTAAAATTTGTGTCTGGAAATCCACTTGAGTGTGAATCATGAGAGAAGAGAGCGAATCTGTGCCAGCCTCATCGTGCTAATCATTCCCTGAGGGATGCACCGTGCCTTCGACCTCATCATGCATCATGGAAGTGAACAAATTTATATCTGCCCTGGAAAATGGAGGCGATATTCCACCGATGTATTCATTCAGTGTTTATACCCTAATCCAACTCCTCTATCATTTGCCGACTTGTTCGAATGTGTGGAGTTCGCTGAACCTGGGGCACGGTGACGAATGACTATGTTGATTCTTTCATCCAATAGTGCACACCTCTTTCTACTGAACTGCAAGCGCAACAACCAACAGTTACGGAAATAAAGCGTCTCGTATATTAGATATGACTTACATTGTTCTCATTTGGAAAAGAGAATCCATGATGCATTACTGATGTTTCACAGAAAGAATGAACGTTTAATAATGATCATTTCTTTCTAAAAGATGCAAAAAAATGCTATCATAAGAAGAGATACCCTGCCAGTGTATTTATTGCATTCTTAGATGGCAGAATCGCTAAACGTGAACCGAGGAATTACCGGCATAAGAACTGCTAGCATCAATCAAATGCAAGCGATTGCTCGCCTCGGACTACACGGAAAATTGGATCGCAAGGTTTCTTCTGTCTACTGTAAAAATGAGTGCCAAACAATGGTAGATATTTATTCTAGACACTCGAAGACAATACAGGCACATGCGCTTTTTCGCCATTTCTAGAGGACATGGATTTTATGGACAACGTCCCCGCATGGAGCCAGTACACCATACCGTCATCAAAAAACACCTGACGCGTGCATCTTGCACTCTCTTATCAGTTTTCATCTTAACAACATTTGTTTCTTTTTGCTCCCATAGGAACTATGGGTACCAAGAGGACCTGGGATGCCTCTGTTGATTGTACCCCCATAAGTACAGTTGGAAATTTACAGCAAGTTGCTACCTTTCACAACTCATTGATTCGTCCAAGTAAATTCACTAATCTTAAGAAGATAGATCAGTTATGATAAAATTACAAAGGACACTTTAATATATCGCTGAAGTGATATGCACGGTAAGCACGCTCCTATTTCCTATACATTACTGTGGCACACCAAATTGTTGCTGGCATTCAAAAGTGTTTTGCAGCTTATGGTCATTGTTACCTATCTTTGTACATTTTTATTTCATACGACAGTTATGATTTGTAATGCGATTGAAAATAAAACATAGATGAATTATTGGCCATGTGATTATTCATATTCTGATTTCGCTGGAGAGAATTTTTGTAATATATCAAGCGTAGAGAGCAGCTATGTTGATGGACCAACCCTAGCACACCTAGCTCTGATCACCAACATTATCCTTACGAAAACTTCTATTGTGATATTCCATCTTTTAACAACAACAATATCATCTCAACACCAGTTTACCAATAAATTCCTTTACATCCACTGCGGCGCGCGCCAATGCTGCCAGGTTGGAAGGAGAGTTTTGGGGCATTTTATTGAGCATGAGATAACTCCCATGCATATCATGGGAATATTTGAGTTGCTCATACAATATTTTCACTGACGGTCCAGATATTATTCGTCTTTATATTCATTTTGTTACAAGCTCCAAGATGTCCAACGATACCAAAGTGCGTGTTACATTGCGTCATTACTGGAGAAAGGGTCTTTTATCAACGAGCTGCAGTCGACGGTAATCTTTTTTTCTTATTTTTGAATCTTAGTTAATATTACTACATCTCATCTGCCACTATTTTTCATAGCTTCGAAAGAGCACCATGTGATATTGAAAACGTCGATTGAAAACGATTTTGCCGGCATGAATAAAAACGATTTGACAAAGAAGGAATTGCAAATAGAAGTTAATGTTAATTTTGTTGTTATTTGATGTTCAAGATAAAAAATAAATGTGTTGAAACTGATGGTGTGTACTCTGAATAACGCTGCTGAGAAATTTTAATGCCTTCCGGTAAATAAATTTAATGTTTATTGTTATAGTACCAAAACTCATGGGAAAACCTATAGGTTTTGACTCAGTGTAATGTTTATAGTGCAAGTCATCCGTCTCGAGTTGAAAGTTCAACATTTCGGTAGAGGTGTCAATTGCAATGATTTCCTAATTTATCTGAAAAAGTTGGAGTTTGACTGAGTAGGACAAAACAGTCAATTGAAAAAACCTAAGGTCAATTTCGAACATTTCGCTAGGAATCTCCAATCTGGACAAACAACTTTTTGGAAATCAACTAAAAAACCGTTAAGACAAATGAAAATGAATGCCCACCATGTTATCAGGAAAAGCAAAGTGCTGTTTACTTGGTCATCTAAAGTAGACCTTATTTGTAACAATTTCACTTTGTTGACCGGTTGAGGAGGAGTTAAAGAAGAACATGTGCGAGAGTCGTGCCTATATCTTGCTGATGCATCTCAATTGCAATGGGGATTTTTTCGTCTTAAGCAGATCAGCAGATCAACCACTAAGTTGTTTCGAACTCCAACTTAGAAGCCTGTGAAATTCGATACAAATTTTTCGAATGTTCAAAGCCTTAACGAGCTTACTACGCCGGAGCCATGCACCTGTTTCGGTGTCCTCCCTCCTTGCTACAATGTAGAGCTTAATTTGAGGAGTGGGCCACTGACGAAGAGGGCGAGACCTCCGAAACACGGGTATGACTCTGGTGTAATAATCTCGCTAAGGATTAAAAGCGTTCTTGAGAAATATACTGAAAGATTAATGTAGGATTAAAAAACAGTCGATGCTATGGAGATTATAACATTCTATTCCTACTTGTTGTCTAACGTTGGAATTAGATTTACCGCACGGCAAAAGGACATAATCATTTCATCATCTACCCGAACTCGTGCAAAATAGGATTAAAATGCAAAGGTTTTGTCGTCCTTCTTGGAAGTAACTAATCTTGACAGTTTTCAATGCTTCTTTCATGATGCGACACTGCATCGTTATACCTGGAATTACGAATGGCTGTTGCTTTTCTAACCATACTGTTACACCATTTACCTGGTCTTTAGATCATTCGCAACCGTATGTACATCATAGTGCCCAAATCAGTCCGGATCATTACAGCAACTTCTATAAGTTATAGTGAATGAGCGACTATTGTATCCTAAAATTTCGTCCTCAAAATTCTTCCTTATTTCCCCTAAAATTATTTTCGGAGGGCACAAAATCACGGACCGAAAAACAGAACGATTACCTAGACCAGGTCGCTACGGATTTATTTGTCACTGTTCACTATTCCGATATAGATGTAAATTGTTTTGAACCGTTAGGTCTGGTGATATACAGGCGCCTGTTTCGTCCTATTAAGATTCATCAGTAGCACCCTTCCTCGGTTCAACCGATCCCTGAGGTTAAACAATCCTCTGTAAAGGAATCGACAACAAGTAAAAAACTGGGGAAAAAAAATAAATCCCTAAGATCGACTGTTTTTAAAATTCGTAATGAACATTCTAAATAATTCCTAAAAGAATGTTTCAATCCTGCATGAGGTTGGTACGTCAGGGTCATACACCCGTGTTTCGAGGTTTCGGCCTCCTCGTCAGTGGCCATCACCACATACGCCTCCCTCCTTGCTACAATGCAGGGCTTAATGCGGGGCGGAGGTCACTGACGAGGAGGGCGAAGCCTCCAAAATACCGGTGTATGGCCCTGGTGTACCAACCTCGTGTAGGCTCAAAAGATTCTTTCTTGGAATTATTTTGAATGTTTATTACGAGGTTCTAAAAACAGTCGATCTTATGGATTAGTTTTGGTCTACCAGCCGGAATCCATCGACTGAAAGTGGTGATGGACCAGTGTCATTGCACATTACGTCATCACCACATACATACGCCTCCCCTCTTGCTACAATGCAGGGCTTGATGTGGGCCGGGGGTACTGACGAGGAGGCGAAACCTCCAAAATACCGGTGTATGGCCCTGGCGTACCAATCTCGTGTAGGCTTAGAACAATCTTTTTTTTGAAGAAAATGATTCATTGTAAAAACTGCTTACTAAACAAAGATTCATGTAGATGCACATCGAAATGGCGTCTAACATTTTGCGATCGTAGATGCAGATTTTGGCAGATTCGCCCCCTTCAATTTTGGCATTTGAAACTATTTTTGAAGGCTTTATCAGTCCCTTTGAGAGCAATATTAGTTTGTGAATCAAAAAGAGAACGATGATGTCAAGAAATTAGCTCGCCGTGAAATTATGATCATTGATTAGACAATAACTACTGTGCTCAATAAGGTGGCCTATGTTGTGAATACTTTGAAAGGTTTAGGGAGACGATCTGAATGATGGTTTCCTACCCTTACCAACGCTAGCGGTCACGAATAGGTTATGTATGGTGCCCACAACCAACACTATATTCCACACCAACCGTTTTGAAATTGTTATTTTATACCTTGTTGGAAGGAAGCAGTTTCGCATAAAATGATTAGCACTAGTCAATTCTATAAATTATGCACGAATACTTAAGAGTATGTTATTGCCACCGGCTCTCTGAACCAGTTATGAATCAAAACGCTTGTAAAAATCAGACTGATAAAGCTTGGTGATATTTCTAGATGCAGAGTGACAGCATCACTCAAGTGAAAATCGAATGATTACTAAATACAATCACAAGAATACTGAGATAGGAACAAAACACAAATTAGATCTTAAAATGCCGATCACCTTTTGTAGAGGCTCATGCGTTATGCACTGCACATTCAAGGCCCTCTCTCTGGCTAACTCTCAGGCACTTCATTTGATGAGTAATGGCTAATAACACTCATCGAATCAAAGAATAATGAGAGAAAGGCAGATCAAGGATCTCAGCGATGCAGTGGGTAAAACGTTGATTCCTGGAAAGGGCAGTCAATGATTTGAAGCCCTTCTGAGCTTTGCTCGTACCTTAGCATTCTTATGGTAGCATACCACATCGTAGTCTGCCATCAAAGAGACAGTTCAGAAAAAGAGGCAAAACTTTGTGAGTAATAACTAATTAACTATTAATGGTCTTAAGAATAGAAAGAAGTTCGAATGTAACGGGAACTTCCCTAAAAACTTGCTTATATTTCACATTTTAAAACTCATTTTTTAAAATCCTTTAATATGCCATGACTTAGGCCCCTTAAATCACCTACTCAATGAAAAAATCAAATCCGAGGGTTTTCCTTCAATCTTTAATTTTATGGCAGATGTCTGTCACATTTAGCCATTTCTCTCATTCGATATTTTTTTAAGCGCAAATAGGACCTCTGCACTGGAAGCCAATTAAAAGTGAGGCAAGAGATGCCTTTAGGAGAAAAATGTGGAGTATATCTAACATCGGTTATCGTATAACATCGGAACATGTTGTCAAACAAAGGAATAACTTGTTTCAAAAACAGTAGCAATTGCTGGATTTTGTAGGCATTAATTTGAGATCTTATAGAGAACAATTGCAGAGGCAAAAGCCGCAATATCAAATGTTCTTAATAAAATAAAAGTGGGTTGTCTATGTCAGTATTCGAAATAAAAAATTACACTGATGAAAAACGAAAACTATACTCAAAATGAAGGCTTGTAGGAACATTATGAGGAAATTAACAAGTTGAGATTGGCAGACTGTGCAAAATGGAAGTATTTCAATAAGAAAGTAGAGTAGTTGAAGATGGTGGTGTCTCCTGAACGCCTACTTGTCTCTAGCTTAATGTTTGTCACACATTGCTGAACCGGGGTTTATACAGATATGAAAAGCATGAAAACTTGAAAGTCTGGAAAGAATGATTTCCCAAAATATGTTGTTTGTTGGTGAAATGATTGCCTATAGAAAGCCCGCGCTCTGAAAGAAGAGCGCAAACGCCAAAGAAAACGTGAACGAGCCAAGAAACTTGAACACTTGAAACAAGTAAGTCTTTTCAAGGATTCACACAGGAATCCCCCAACAATTCTTTCTGCTCAACATGAGATAGAGAATAGTGATTCTGATGCATATTGTCACGAATATTGCTATCAGTTCTTTAAATCAGTAGCTAACCAGAATTTCATTGCGCACCTTTCAGCCACGTTCAGCAAAGAAATTATTATAACTCCGTATGAAACAAGGCCACTACCAGCAGCACCACGCGTGTTAGAGTTTGTGGTGTTCCGTTGATATCTAAAATCTCTTTTCTTACTAGAGGAAAAAAAACTTTTCTTCAGAGATGAATCGGGACAGAAAAGGAGGACCGTGTCAGGCAATTCTTTAGGCAATCAAAAAGCAAACGATTCGCATTCGTCCAGTATATTGCCCAGCTCACTGGTAAGTTTCTGCAACGCTCAATCATCTCATTATCCGCGAATTCCCACTTTCAGAATTTTGGCAGGTAAAAGCTCTATTAAGAAATCAATGAGGTACTTAGGCATCTCGGTAAATTGAGCGCGAAAATGATGTCTTGCAAAATTGATTTAACTCAGATCAAAACAATGGTTACATAGTGCAAGTGAACGAAAGAGTATGCATTTCACTACATCACCAAACTGTCGCTGTTTGTAATGAATTTAGCAATTTATGCTTATAGGAAAATTCTAAAGGTAACTCTCAACCGATCGCTTTATCATTCTCTGACTAACTATGCTCTCGTTTACAACAAGCATCCTGTGAATCCTCTTCATATCTGCAGCCCTGTCGTCTACTAAACTGGGGCCCTTAAAGGAAACACTGAAGGAGGTGAGCTAGACTGAAACACTACTTTAGTTTGGATAATTCAGGCACAAGGTGATATATCGACTGCCAGAGTGAAATCGAATAGCGATAGTAAGAAGAAGAACGTTAATACAAATGATTCAGCGGTAAGTGTAAGAAAATATCTTTCCTTCAAGCGACCGTTTTCACTATTTTTTTTTGCTCGTATTGTCATCTCGCATTTCGTTGCACTTACACTTTACGGACATCATTTATCGTTTTGTTAGGCAAACAATACTAGCTTGATTGTGTAGATATAAACTCGGTACTGCTTTGCTGCCCACTTTTACAATAGCATGCGAGGTTTCCTCAAAACCTGCGTAGTGCCTTGTAGCAACAAAAATGAAATTTTGCTTCGAATTCGTATTCCTTTGATCTCTCGGCTAAGGTAAGTGGGGGACATCTTCTAGACTGGTTCCAGCAGTTCGATAATCTAAATATCGTTCTCTAAAGCTATACTTGTTTGAGGAGGTCTTTATAGAGAGCTCGAAAAACGATAAGATTATTAGATTTCACCCTCTGAGTGGTTCGCGCTACTTGAACTTTATAGCGGGTTCACTTAGTGATATAAACCTAAAATGAAAACATAATTCATAGAGAACAATAGAGCAAAGTTCTCCCGTAATTCTGCAGATGTCTTAACTCCTGAAGCACACAAATAATTGTAAAATGTTGAGAGTAATCGATGATTTGACAAGATATGCAGTGCGCACTATCATTTTTGACAAACTTCTCAAATTCTGTTTCTTCATTTCCTTCAAATATAAGAATTACATATGTACAAACATATGGAAGAATGTATGGATAAGCATGGATTACCGCATTGATACAAGAAACTTTGAAGCTGTTTTCAGAAGTGTAAAAAGAAATTTTTTGAATAGCGAAATTTGTTCGCCGCTTGATATTCACATTGCGTGCCGCAACTTCACTACCGTGCTGAAAAGGGTCAAAATTCCGACATTTAGTTAAATATTTGCTTTCCATTTTGAAAGGATTAATTTTCTCATGCCACTGTAAAATATCACAATTCAGTCTACGTGCTCACGTGCTCCTGGTGCAAATTCAACCTCTATGTGCGAGGATGTCATCGAGGGTGAAACGTAAATTCCTTCAGATCTTCACAGTTCTCTGTGAGAACTTTTTCAAAAGCTGAGTCTGTTTTCAATTTCACCAATCCTCAGGCTATCAAGTAGGTAAAAGTCTGATTGAAAGCCAAACATAGATGCCAATTCTGCAAAACGAGCGTCGAAAGTAGAGCTCAAAATTCTTCTAGCTGTCACATCGTAGCAAAGCCGTTTTTAGACTGAAGCGTAGTATAGCAATCGATATTTCTCAAGATGCTGAGTGATCTCAGAAAATCTCAGTGGAATAAAAAGGACACCAAACCATGGAGCATCCAAAGAGATGTGCGACGTCTCCAAAAGATTAGTTAGTTATGTGAAATGTGGTTCCTCAAATCAGCTGAAGAATGCTGAAATTGAGTAATCAAACTTCTATGTAAAAAATACTGATGCACCGATTCGCGCATTATGTTCATACGTACTAATTATCGGTTGTGTAGGTGACTCGAAGAACTATATTCCGATAAGCCAATTCGTACTCAGTCTCTCCTCATTTTTAGCAATGAAAACAGTAGATCCTTATTTCCATACCATCTCCTTCCATAGTATATGTGACCGTCTCACAAAAGCTTGAAGTGGATTCAGAAAAAGTCTCCATATTCTTGAATGTCTCTTGTTGAGTTTGCGTTGTACAACGGCGAAAAACCTTTTATGAATTTTACGCATAAATCACGTTTAAAACTCCCAACAAATAAATATCATGATCTACACAATTTCTTAGAAAGATGGAGTCTCACTGCCGGCAATTCAGGATGCAACAAAAGTGTGGTGAAGGTTTAGTGGTTTTGTTGTTGTGATCCGCTGTCGATTTGTGTCTCGCAACGGACAAGAGAGAAGAGTTCAAATCCTTCATATGGATTACACCAAAACAACCTATAATATACAAACATTACTAAAATGATAATATAATAATGATATATACATGATCACGACATATCGTTATGCGAACATTTGCGTAAGTCAATATGGGTGACCGACTGATGAGGAGTATCGAGGACAGTGTTATGGCAAGTGGTGTTATTGTAGCTGACAGTGTTATTGTAAGTGATGATGTTATCGTAAGTGATCACGTTATTGCATGTGACATTGTTATGACATGTGACAATGTTATTGTAATTGACGATGTTATTGTAATTGACGATATTATTGTAATTGTCGAAGCATGACTAAGCGGCGGAGCCCGTTTGGGATTGCTATGTTCGCCCCCAAGTAGAACACCGACGGCGGGATCCAGTGGGTGAGTATATAGTGTTAGCAGTGGGGTCGCTAGTGATTAGATATGGGCAGAATCCCTAAACCGCGGTGATGGGCCGAGCATAGCTAAAGTGAGTTTGCTCCGCCACGGAAGTGCTATGTTCCGCTCACAGTTCTATTGAATTCATCTGAGTTGTATGAATGCAACCTTATGAAAGTAATCAGTTACAAGACAACGATGTTGTGTAGAGAGAGCAATAATGGATCGACAATGTACTGAGGTGAGGTGGTCCGGGTGACGTCAGACGACCGTACGGATGATGACCCGCGATCGAACTGACTGTTGAGGTTGGTGGCAGCTGGGTGCCGCCCTCGTCACTTGGACCATTTCTGTCTGAGGTCCTCGAACCTCTGCAATACCACTTGCTCTTTAAGGTCGTAGACCATTTGCATTGCCTAAATTATCATGTAATTCCCGAAAAGATAGCAAAACTCCATTGAGAGGTTTGCTATAAAAAGCTTGAGCAGTGTTCTCGATAAAAAAAACATTAGAAAAATCTCACAAAGAAAGACCTTCTGAACCTATATCGAATCGTCAAAGAGAAGATTTATTTCTTCACATCAACATGCAAGCTGTGAGTTTGTCAAAAATTTCTCAGAAGTGCTGCAGAAGTCTCTTTCAGTGCTTGGCTCAATGAAACAAATCAACTTCATTTATAAAACAGCAGAATGTAAGCACTCTCACCTCGTGTCGACGGTTTACACGTAGCGAAACTCGTCGCCGTTTCAATAGTTCATGAACATACAGATGTGAGTCAACGACTGAAACATTTTTAAGCCATCATGCCATCCTCAATCGGCATAAACTCGTGCTGTATGAAGATTTACCTAATTTTTGTTACTTCACCTATATCACCTGTTATCCGGTTGGTCGTCGAATGACTCGATCGGGTACCAGCAACGCTTTCAAACTTCCCTATCGCGTGAAAGAGCAGTCGAGTGGATCCTCACGCTGTGTGAACTCGCTGAGCATCATATCTTTCTTCTAGGCTTTTGCTGGAAAAATTAGACCATCGGGTCGATGGTCTTCTGTGAAGTACTTAACACCCCGAGGACATCAGTAGCTAACGTCTCTTGCCTATCAGTAGTCGTTGAAGCGTATTACGTGTCCGGCACACCTTATTTTCAATAACCTGGGGTGTTTTACTACTTTTTTCAGTGCATTTCGAAGTAATGTTACTGTCAATATTACAAGCGTCTTTGATGTTGTTCTTAACAATCAAAACTCTTAGTCTTTAAAGTCATTTCAGGACGTAGTGATGATGCTTCTCCTTACTTTGTGATGTTGTACAAGAAGATCAAATGTTTTAGAGTGAATCAAGTGCACGTTTAGCAAAAATCGATCCTCTACCACAGAAACCTCAAACTCACAAGGTATTTCGGCATATAACATTGCTCATAGGAAAAGTGCTAGAGCTGTATCACCTGTATCACCTGTCGTCCCGTTGATCGTCGAGTGACTCGAGCGGGTACCAGCAACTCTTCCATTTTTCCCTATCGCGTGCAAGAGTAGCCCAGTGGGACCTCCTTGCTTTAGGAATTCGCTGAGCATCATATCTTTCTTCCATCGCTTTCGTGAAGAAATCGGACCAACGGGTCAGTGGTCTTCCTTTAGAGCGCTTGACGTCCCGAGGAATCCAGTCGGTAACGGTTCTCGTCCATCGGTTGTCGTTGAAGCGCATCACGTGTCCGGCCCACCTTATTTTCGATATCCTGGCGTGTAGAACGGCGTCTCTGATTTTCGATCGTTGACGTAGGTCGGAAGTTCGGATCCTTTGTCTCATTTGCGAAATACGGGATACTTCTAGCATCGACCTTTCGACTGCGCGTTCGATAACGGCAAGTGATCTTTCATCCTGCTTACGTAGCGACCAGGTTTCTGCTGCATACGTTAGGGCAGGGATAATTGTCGAGTCGAAAAGGTGGGCACGGAGTCGGATTTTCTTTGTCCACTTCACTACATCTTCGATGCTCCTAAACGTTCCCCAAGCCGCTCGTTTCCTCCTGCTCAACTCTGGGGCTAGGTCGTTCATCATGTTGATTTCACGACCTAGATAGATGTAACTGGAGCATTCGGAAATTGTCGTTCCGTTGAGCGTGAATGGGGCATTAGAAACCCATCCGTTCCTCATGAACATTGTATTCGTTAGATTCAGTTGAAGACCGATCTTTCCACAGGCGTTATCGAAATCAGTCAACATTCGTTCCGCTTGGCTGATGTTTGGTGTTATGAGAACGATATCGTCAGCAAAGCGAAGATGGTTTAATTGTCGACCGTCAATTTTCACTCCCATTTCGTTCCATTCTAATGTTCGCATGACGTTTTGTAGGGTGGCAGTGAATAGTTTTGGCGATATTGTATCGCCTTGTCGAACCCCTCTTTGAGGGATCCTGCCCGGTTAGTCGCGAGGGCACGTGGCGCGTCCCCAGGTGGTGGATAGGGGAATAAAACGCGAACCAAAAGCGACCGTGTGCTTCCCAGAGACGCGGGTGGATTCAGGGGACGAGCTCCCTGCTTCTGCAGTGCCGACTTGACAAAACTCTATTTCTACGAGTCAAGTCGGCCAAAAGCCTGCAATCAAGCGGCTGGGAAGTACATGGGAGGCGGTTAGGAGTCGCCTCCAACAAATATGCTCCTCCCGCTCCTCCGAGAGAGACTGGTAAGCTACTCGTGAGTACCCAGCCCCCACGTTTAGAGCCTGGCAAGCTACACGTTGGGTATCAAAAATGCCAAAAACAGTAACAAATATGGGCCTCATTCCCCTGACCCCGAAAGAGCCCCTGGTACGGCAGCGCCAGGTAGGACGAGTACGGAGAGGCTGCTAAAATCTTAGGGCCGAACTAGACTGCCAAGATCGAAACGGACTAAAATGACGATCTGTACCTACAATGCAAGAACCCTTGCTCAACAATCCGCTGTAGAATCTGTGATCTGAAATCTGTTGATTCAGGCAAGAAGAATAAGGTACGACGTCATTGGCCTGGCTGAGACGAGAAGGCGCCATCCTTTTCACGCTGTCTATGACACCGGAGAAGAACTGTTCCTTGGAACATGCGATCGCAGAGGTGTCGGCGGCGTTGGCGTCCTCGTCAAATCGAATTTGACCGTGAACATTGATTCGTTCGAACAACTAACAACCCGCATCGGACGATTACGGTTGAAACGATATGGTTCTATGCCGGCTTTGACCATCTTCGTTGCTTACGCACCAACATCAACCTATGACGAAGACGAAGTCGAAGCGTTCTATATGGACCTCGAAAAATTCTTCAGAGAAGATCATACATTCTTCAAGGTCATTGTCGGAGATTTTAACGCAAAAATTGGACCTAGAAGAACGTCTGAAGAACGTCACATAGGGACCCACGGACTAGAATGGAATGAACAGGGTGAGAGGCTATCCGAGTTTATCATGACGACCCAAACCATCCATGGTAACTCGCAATTCCAAAAGCCTCTCTCTCAGCGATGGACGTGGGAGTCTCCCAATGGAGAGTACCATAACGAAATAGATCACATCATAGTAAATCGAAGGTTTTGCCTGACCGACGTCGCTGTTGTTCCCAAGTTCTACACGGGATCAGACCATCGCCTCCTTCGCGCAACGTTCCGATTTTCGAGGAGAGGAGAGAAAGCCGCTTAATTCAAACAACGAAGTCCCAGAACTACCATAAACTGGGATGTATTCAAATCATTAGTCGGCTCTTGGGAAGATACCGTTGTCGACAACATCGACGAAGAATACGACCGACTCGTTGAATATCTTCACGTTGGCGCTAAAAAAGCCGAAAGTCCTAAGGTCACGAAGAGACGCTTGTCTCCGCAGACACTCGAGCTGATACGTCAACGTGGAATCGCACGAGCCGCAGGCAACCGAAACCTTACGTCCGAACTTGCGAAACGATGCAGAGAAGCGATAAAAGAAGACCTTAAAGAGAAGAGCAGCAGTTATGGCAGAAGCTGCAGAAGCTGGGAAGAGCATTCGCAAAGCCCAGCGAGGCTTCGCCAACTATAAGACCTAGATGATTGCACTCCGATACCCTGACGGGACACTTACAGCTTCCAGAAGGGCTATGGAGAAAATCATCCACCATTACTACTCGGATCTCTTCGCTAGCCATGTTCTCTTACCGTCATATAAATTGAAAGAGGACAAATATGTCGATCCACCGGTCCTTCCTTCCGAAATCCGACATGCTATATCGTCGGTGAAAAACAGAACAACACCCGGTCCAGACAGGATTAGACCAGAACACCTGAAGAACCTGCCGCCAGTTCTCATCAACACCCTGGCTCGGCTCTTCACTCGCTACCTGTCAGAATGCAAGGTCCCTATCCAATGGAAAACCAGCAAGACCGTATTGTTGTTCAAAAAGGGAGACCTTCACGACATAGGCAATTATCGCCCAATCTGCTTGCTGTCCGTTGTCTATAAACTCTTTACTCGAGTCATCCTGAACAGGATTGACAGAACACTGGACGAAGGACAGCCATGCGAACAAGCAGGGTTCCGAAAAGGATTTAGTACCATGGACCACATCCACACGATCACAAGACTCATTGAAGTTTCGCGAGAGTACAAACAACCACTCTGTCTCACTTTTATCGATCTGAAAATAGCCTTTGATTCAGTGGAAACAGAAGCGGTTATAGAGGCTCTGGAGAACCAGGGCGTTCCTACTCGGTACATAATGATCCTTCTGAGCTTTATAAAGATTTCACGACCAGAATATCTCCATTCTACAACAATAGGGCTGTATAAAAAGGATAAAGGATAAAGCTCTCGGCGTTGATCAATCCCTGAGGGATGCGCCATCCATTCGACTTCAATTTTTAACTTCGTTTGAGGTGATTGAATGCACATCTGGCCTTTACAATGACTCGCGGTGGCCTCCCGCTGAACCGACTCAGTGCTGCTGCTTATCCTCCCAGACAAGTCTGAGACCTGTCTGGTACCAATTTACCGACCCCGGAGGGATGGATGGCTTGGTGAGCCATGAGGGCGAGATCGAACCATTGACGTCGTGTGCGACGCAGAGCACCTCTAACCACTGCGCCACATGCGCTTTTATAGGGCTGTAGACCAATGAGATATTCATTAATAGACAGTACATTTGAAAAAGATTCTCAACATAAAGTCTCCCGGGAGAATCTATGGTGA
>JAHQIW010000052.1:0-413807 GCA_019055375.1 Parelaphostrongylus tenuis | reverse complement strand
GTCCCTTGTCATCAAAAGACAGCCATATGTCATCGGACTGGTAAAAAAATAGACGGGCCCATGATGCCCCATCTTCATGTACTTACACGGCCTCAATGCATATCGTACTGTGCTACCGTTCCATAGCTATGTAGGGCAATGACTTGTGTAGGGGCCTATGCGGTGTGCTGCCTTCTGAGGAAAAAACGCAGGCGGCAAAACAGAGCGTCCAAACCGTGGTTTAAGCCCTTTGGCGCGTTAACCAAACCTTTTCCCCGGCGAAACCGGTTCACAATCAGCCCTAACTGCTCGAAAACATCAGAAAGGCTCTACTAAAAGACGGCGTTTATGAAAAAGCTAGCTAGAATTAAAACAATCACTTGCCCAATGAGTTCCTGCTATGAGACTTGGCCATACGTGATATCTGTCACCGCTTAACCAGACAATTTTTCTTAAATTGATTCCAGTCCTATTGCGTACACAGCTTGCCATGCATTACTTACTTGAAATCAACATTTATCAAAAGTTATAAAGTGCATCAAATTACTAGAATGACACAAGCAAGTCTATTTGCTAGATCAGGCCGATCGAGATTAGCCATACTAGCCTAGTAGAGCTTCGAAGTGGCCTAGAGATCGTTTTTACTCTGATGATTTGGATTTGCCACCGCCATGATCCAACAATCGTTCTTGCTGCCCTTCAGTAATCGTCCGTACAGCTGACAGCGTAGCAACCGAGCGCCCAGTCATGACCAGCACGCATCTCGTATGACTCCAACCGGCAATAGGAAGAATGAGGCGACTGTTTCCATCAAGAGATAGTCGATTCGCGTTCTAACCAGTCGGCCATTAAAATTTGAACCGTTCGCGCAAACAGACATGCTTCTCGAAGTAACTAGCCCTAGCATTCCTATTCTCGCCTATAGGAATGTATGAAAATTCACGGATTTAGAAGTGTCCTACAAACACTTACATCCGCTTCATTAGACTGCCCCATTACAAACAATCAGTATAAATCTATAATGTAATTATACGCGTTACTTCAGAGTCACAATAAGCCCCGGGGGCTGGCCCATGACAAGTTACCATCTCTGCAACTAATCTATAAATGGAAAAACGCATCAAAACGTTTGAAGCCTACGATTAGTAGCATAATTGTATGATAATCCTTTCGTGCAAAAAACTCAAGATGGCTACGGCTCAGAAAGATGGAATGATACCTGAACGCGCAACTACTTCATTTATGAAAAAAACAGCGCATTTATCAGCTAAATTACTATCTTAGAATCCTCAAGCTGTCCCGTAAAGAACTCAATATGTCCAGCTTCAGTGAAATGTCTCAATCTAGATCACTTCATCCAGATGCTAGAAGCTCCGGCCTCACTACATGCCTCGCCTCAATCAAGCTTGACCGCATTCAGATTTCACGTTTACGCACGCACTCACAGTAAATCACAAAAAGCTAAACGTTAAAATAGACCTGAAAATGAGTTCTTGCACTAGATCGTAACTGTGTAATTTCAACGGCATTGATTGCCCAATGGTTTGTCATCCAATAACCATGTGAACAAACGCGTCGTCGCCTTCAAGCTACACTTGCAATATAAGGCTGAAGTTAGCTTCTATCACTGTTAAGCCGCCTACGGCCAAAAAGCCGTCATCCCGAACGAGCAAGAAGAATGAGAAGCTATATCCCCTAAATCGTCCTGTGTTTCTAGACCCAAATCAGATTTTCTTAATACCCCATAGGAGTACGATTGTGTGAAACACCATTTATAGTAAAGCGAAATCCGAAAACTAGACAAGGGGAATAAATTAAACGTGACGCAAGTGAAGGATGCAAGCTCATCGCGTGCATCGAGCACAGTAACTCCTAAGGAAGCTCGCCGTGACATTCCGTGCTTCAATCCTTCCAAACTTCGTTTGAACGCGTGGTACGTGAATTCATAATCTGGCCCTTGCATACAAATACACCTCGCGTGATGCATCCTATCCATCTGCTATAGAAACCAGTATCCTGCCTTATTATCCCAGACAAGTTCTGTGGCCAATGTATCTTGAGCCTGTAACTCAATTTACCCGATCCACACGTCGGGATGCCTTTTTTGAGGCAATCATAATAGCCTTACAGAGTAGCATCACATGAGGCGGCCCCGGACCGCGAGTCATCGGCTCTTATGCTGTGCGGACACTAAGCAACACCTACTGACTACTGCTTGCAGCCATGATGTGCCCTCAATGCGAATAAATACCTACTATCATTAATTAATTTGATATTTTGCTACCTGAGCTACGCAGCTTCCAGACCCCATCATCCTTATCTATACCTTTTTTGTTAATCTTGCCCAATAGCCAATCAAGCCCGCGCTCAAGCTGGCATGGGTAGTGCAATAACACATCAGGATCCCCAAAGACTAGCCTTTAGAAATTCCATTCTCTCTTTATATAATTCTATACTCTCTTATCTCATCCTAAACTTTGAAGCATACGACTACCAGACCGGATCTCCACAATTAAAGGCTCTCTTATCTAGCTGTACCGAACACAAGAATCCAGTTCTTTCTCAATTCAGCTATGAGGAGACTACGCGAAAGCCCTTCACTCTGCTCGATAAGTATAATTATTCCTAACGGACAGTCCAACCTAAATACTAGCGATGCTGCAATCGCTTCTTTTCGCGGACGAAAAAAAATGGGTTCACTCAGGTGCCACGCACCCCCCGGTAGCAGCCACCTCGTGATCAGCCGTGACTAGCTGCACAATGACAGCACTCCAAGACGATCTCGATCCACTGCTCGAATATCACCTCCAGACTGCTTTAATGAATGCATCGCCTCAAGATTTCCTGAAAGTTCTAAGTTCTCAAAAGACGTCGTGTTATATAAACCAGGCACTACGTCGAGCCGCCTCATTGTTAGCCTCTTACGATCCTAAATAACTAATAGAAACTCAACTTTGCTTTGTGGAGCTCTTGATACCGCGACACGACTCATTTTATGCGGCTGTATCGTTCAATTGCGAAATGCGCAATTATGCTTGTTGCTACCAACTAATCTATCTTCGTTGCCTGATCCTGCACAATTCTCAAGAAAGCTTATCCTACTGCATGTCAAAATTTTACTCTATCATGCCTACAGAGGTACATGTTCTATTAAACCTTAACCTATATACACCTGAGCTGATGGCAATCCTCAGTGTGTAGCATTCACAAATCGCGCTATCTAATCAACTAAAAGTAACATCAGTAATCAGCTCCCGGCCGAGAAGAAATGATGTCCAAGAAAAAATCGATCCTCCTCTGCTCTACTAAAGTCTATAAGCAAAAAAGCTTCATTGGATTGGAAAGTGGTCCCAAACACGCAACAGTTACGTTGCATATGTACCACTATCTGTGTAATGCCGGACAAAGTTATAATTCCAAAATTAAGGTTTCGAACGTTTTTTCTCGTAATGGTGGCTCACCTACCTGACGACTTGACAGAGAACCTATTACACAAATTCTATCCCAGTAAAACAAAATTCACAGACACCTACCATTACTGGCAGCCCAAAGACATGGGGTGTTCGCCCCTCATACTATGTCCTTGCAATTTGGCTTCGCCCCTTGCCTTGAGAAGAGTGTGAAGTTATAGCCAGCGCTAAGCTCAGTTGGACGTTTCCTCTGTCGCAGTGGAGTAGTGAAGTGGAGCTGGGCTTCTCGTAGTTCGGATAGAAAGCTGGAAAAAATGACAAATCAATTATAAATTCAGTATCGCTTTTATCGACCGCTTTTTATAGCCCGCTGAAATGATAAAAATCTGATAAGGATATAACACGTTTTGAGCTGTCAGGTCTAGTGGTGTCTACAGGAGCCTGTTTCGTCCTATGGGGACTCATCAGTAATCTAGTAATACCAATACTGCACTGAGGGAGTACCAATAGGACGAAAACAGGAGCCTGTATACTTCGAGACTCAATAAGCTCAAAACATGTTATACCCTTATCAGAATTATATTCAGGTAAAATCGCCTCATATAATTCAGATACTAACATGTCTTACACCTTACATTTTCTTCTGGTCATGTTTTCTTCATGGGGCCTAGGTATTGATGTTTTGATTCTCTCGCGGCGCCGAAAAACCACTACCGTTTTCTCAAGCTAAAAACTGAGCCGTGGACTCTTCGGTTATGCTTTTCATTGCAGTTTACTTCATAAGGAGGAATTTTCCAACGAAGCATCAAAAGTTAGGCACAGCTTAGTGTAAATCCCTCGGCTCTAAGTTGAAGTCCGTGGAGTTTAGCGTCGAATTGGTGTATTAGAAGTGGATATTGCACTAGAAACTTAGCTGGCCAAGAGTGCCAATCTTGGTGACATACTGCCAAAATCTCAAAAGAAGCCAAAGCCACTGGACCACTCCTTTTTCGCTCAACACGGTTACTAATCTTCCCTGCAAAAAACGTCATCACTTTTCGGAAAGGCTAACTGTCTTTGTTGAAATGACTCATATATTGATTTTTAAGGAAAATTCAAACTCGGAACTTATGCCTCGATGCAGGGAATATAACAGACCTGACACTTAGTGTCTCTCTAGGTCACTTACTGAGTAGTTTTTGGAGAAATAGGGCAAAAAAAATTATTTGACATTTGTGGTCGTCATCGTATCTGGGATTGATGTTTTATTGAACAAGGTACATAAATGCACAAAAATACTATGTATGAGAGGGGCCTCACCAGTAAATCGGATGCCCTCTACATCGCTCCTTCAGCCAAGAGAAAAATTTAGCATATCCAGCTGAAATCAAGAAAATTACATAAATCACTTATCGCATAAAAATAATTAGGAATTGTCTGCTTTTCTTTCCTACCTGCCCACATACTACACCGCCCAGTGTACTGCAGAATGACCATCACGATCGCGATGACCGAGGTTAGCACCTTTAGAAAGCAGCAGCCTTTACAAATCCCCGTTGTCGACCATTCATCACCGCCATCAGCATGGGTGTAAGCCTTTATTGTTCAAGATATGAGGGAAAAAACACGAGCTATCTGCCTAATTTATATTTAATTAAGCCGATCTGAAAATAGCATGATAGGTTTCTTTTCAACAACTTTTTTTTTTAATCATAAATATGGGTGAAGTGTTCTGCATAAACTAAATTACTGCATAATATCAATAGAATGTATTTAAATTTTGCTTCTTGCACAAAATATTACAAACATTCTACGCACCCATTACGGTCCCTCACAGTCGAGTAGGGTATACTCCTGCTCGAGAATCTTTTTGGAACACCTCCAAATCCATGGTTTCGGCAGCATAATGCAGAGCAAAACGCGCTCATCCGGATCTCTAATTGCTATCTCTTCCTAGAATACCATACAATGAACACTTGCTGATTTTCATTAAAATTTAAAGTCTTAGAATGCAATGTTATTATCGTAATTGATTTTATTGTGTAAAGTGTCAGGGATGCCGTGGGAGAGTGGTTTTGATGCTCATCGTTAACGCGCGGAACGGAATCTCACCATTTGCGCTCTTCGCGCTCAACCAGCATTCTATGATGTTCAAGAAGAAGACGATGAAACAAATGGAATGCTATAAGGGAATGGGAATCAACACAGGCAAAAAAAACAACTGTAGAGGCGGATCACTAGAAAGGTAAAAGTGAGAAGTGTGCAAAATACCAGAATGCTACTGTTTTCAAAGCCCATATAAATAGTTTTTGAATGGCATCAAAGCAATTATTGTGCTACAACATTATGGATTTTATAGCAAAAGTTCCTTTAGGTTTTGAAAAACAGAAGAGCTTGTTCCGACTGTTTTCTTGCCAGATCACGCTCAAATTAACATATGCCCGATGATTTTTTCTAAGCAATGTGCGTGGTTTGTTATGGGAATCTACACAGTTCAAGACACGTGTGTTTAGAACCTTTAGAGCCTCTTCAGTTGCACAGCGCTTTCGTCTCAACCCTCTTGTAAGAACCCAACCCTTAATATAGAAAAGGAGCGGGCATCCTCTTCACACAATCTATCAAATGAAAGAAATAGACTGAATAGCAGCGCGTGTGCACTCGATTGCACATTGGAATAGAAGAGTTGTCTTCAAATATATCCGGCAGCGCATTATTAGACAGCATGTTTGCGTACTTTGAGATAAAACCATAGTTCGCTCACAGGCTATCGTCAATAAAATTATAAAATTTTGTTGGCGCTAGACCTATTTGGTGACGAAAAAACGTCGCCCGCCGTATAATGGGAAAGTTATTGTCACAATAGTTTCTGTCACAGAGCAAAAAGAACTTTGAAATCACATCTGAAGCATGGCTAATAGAAATGCCGTATTTCATCCCATTTTAGCAAAGATATCATAGTCCTGGAATGCAACGTGAGAGCAGCTTGGAAAAGCTCTTACACACGGTTATTCAAAATAATCCTGTATATCTACAAAATATCTAAATAGGAATCATTCTTGATTAGTTGTGAAGGTGAGTTTTCCACGCCTTATGGTGTGCACTTGAGTGTATTTCTTATAAAGAAGCTTAGTTCTGTAAATCCATAACCTTTTGTGTAACAGTCAACGTATCTGGATTACTTTCGCAATTTAATTAAAGATTTCCACTGGATAACAAAACACGCCTATCAAGTAGTAATTAGATAGATTAAGAGTGGAAGTTTTTCTTTATCTTCACTCAGGTACTACATTAATAAATATGAAAGCTTAATTTGTTATTTTCAATGTTGATTGCTACTCGCTATCTAGCCTTCTGATAAAACATGCTATTTCCTAAAGATCTCATCCAAGTCAAAGTAGCCATAATTTATGATTTTCACGGACCGATAATGTTGTGCGTTGAGTGTGAAAAATAGCGGAAGTGAGTTTGCCGCATCAGTTTGTCTATAAGAAGAACATAACCAAGAAACACATGCTACTCAAGAATTGAGAGCTCATTTAAGTAAAGAATGATAATGCTTGATGCGCCATGGACAAAATGGTTGTAAAAAGGCAGAGATAGAATGATTGTCAAAATATTTCTCTAACATCTAATATTGCTATAGATCACGATGATACATGAATAGTTATCCGAAGAGTGTCGAGAGATGTCCCTTAGAAGTAGCAAAACATGCGGAAACAAGAAGTTGTGTTTAGCTCATTTCAATCGTCTCACTGCTGAGATAAAACTAGCCTTCAGACATATAGTCGTAAACCGCTAGAAAATTTTCGGGAGTAACACACGCCCATCGCTATATTTTTATTACTCCTTTTTAAAAAAAAAATCTCGTCAAATTGAAGCTTTTCTGTATAGCGAACAATATTAGAATATCTGGGATATAGTGAAGAATAATGTTGTGCCTGTCTTTCTGTTGATTTGCTATTAATGCTTGCTTTTTATTTTTATTTGTTTGCCTTTGTAGTCATCATCGTTTCTCTCATTTGAACAATACGGCTGCATGCCACTCGGAAACAAATAACTGCTAGGCAAGAGAAATCATCATGTCTAAGTAAGTGGACAAATAAATGTTTACAACTAGCATTTTTACCTTTAGAGACTGATATTGAGTATTTTAATTGCAGAATACGAACTCTCATCACTCACACGGCTGTAACTCAAGGAGACGCTCGGTTTTCGGCTCGGTCGTGATTATCAAGGCGCTCGCAACAGCCGACGAGCTGACATCAGACCACTAAAATCGCTGGAACATGTAGAAAAATGAAACAAAAGTTTACGAAAACACGTTGGGCGGCCGGAAAATAATGAGTAGCCTGAGGTTGAATAGGAAAAGTGCGGCACGGAAGTTTTGATCGCTTCGTAATTTCTCCCGCCAATTTCCGAATCACAAGAGATTGAATAGGGTTGAAATCGCCAACGACCTCTTGCATTATTCATATAGTACATACCTGTATTAAGCATATTTATGGAGATTATGAACACTGTGAACGAAACAAGAAAAAGTTTGGTGACAGAGAATGTCAGATAGAAGACTGGAAACACAGTCACTGCTCAAAAATGTGTTGTGAGTTCTTCATTAGTCAAAATTCTTTCACCAAAATCGCAAGGCTAAGGCTCTACTTTTGTCTATTGATATAATTATAACTGTGTTTGTTCGCATCAAAAGATTCGAGCTACACTGAAACAAGCGATGTGCGACCTTGACGGAGCATATGAAAACTATTGCCTCCAATCTTCAACAAAACTTGAGTGAATTTTGATAGCTTATTCTCACAAACTATTTCTCCTTCTCTTCATTAGTCATCATTAAGAAGCCGCAAAAAGATCTAGCTTTCGCACTATCGTTTATTGAATTTGTGTTTTGCTAATTTTAGTGAAAGGCGTGATGAGCGACACAGTAGGATTCAATTTGAGAACTTATTCCAAAAGACTCAACCAAAAATCGATGAACTTTTTCATTCGTATTTTCACACTTTCCACCACTGAGTGCATTGAGACCTAGTGAGGCGCAGAAGCCTTGGACACTGATAATCCGATGGTTTGTGTTTTCTGAATATTGTTTCATAAACTAAAAACAAAGCGAAAATTGATTTTGCCAAGAAAATCTAGTTATATTGATTCATAAATTGTCCCAACATCGCTTAATTTTTCCCCTAACCTCTCTCCCTCTCTCTTTATGTGTTTTATACAGTATTTTAGATCTATGCAAAAAAATTATAGTCATAATTTTTTTCGCTGCAATAAAGATGACAATAAAGATCACTAATGTCGACAATTTTTCCCCTTAAACTTGCATAAATTTTCTCAAACTTCTCTAATTATCGTCTCTCATAATTTTGATCAAACTAGGCTCCCACGCCTTTAGACTTTTCGTAGCCATTTCGTAGAATTTATTATGAACAGCTTTTTTTTTTTTAGGTTTTTTCGACTAAAATCTATTGCAATAAACACTTCCTGAGTTTTGAAAAATGATGAACAAACAACCCATTTCAATTACGTAGATAAGGGAAATGCCAACCATAAACGAAAATCTCTACATTTGGAGTTGAAGACTTTTATTGCCGAGGAAATAGTCGGTGGTAACTGAAGAGCCCTCCATCAGATTTTAGAGAAGATGACTATGGATGTTAATATCTAAAGTAGGGCGGCAGCGGTTGCCCTATGGCAACGGTCTTTCTACCTTACTCCACTTTCGCAATTATTCATGATGCTGGAATGATGTGTTGAAAAAACTATGGTGAAGATTCGACGCGTCAGCTTCTTTTATGTTGACTCAGGCTATTCTCTTTTTTTCAAGTTAGCACTGCTGTTGACGAAATCGGAAGTATCAAAAAAAAAACATATCCGAAACAGCGGAACGTAATTACTTTGAATGTGGTAGCCGCTTCCTTAGGAGGCCACGATTATTAGAGAAATTGATGGATAAAAAATGTCTAAAAGTGATTTGAACACACATAACAACATATTTGGTCTTCGGTTCTACCTAATCTTCTAGAAACAAGAACCTCTATCCTTCCGGGGCTGGAAAATTAGCACCAGACATATCTGAGAAAGGCTTCACCTCACCACTGAAGCCCGACAAGTTGCTTGTTGGCTATCAACTCGAGCTGAAAGGATGAATGAAGACAAACAGTCAAGCAACAATCGAACACCCCCCAAATTCAATGATTTTTGTTGGTAACATGCAGCAGGTTAACGAACGCATCAGAAGTAGTTTGATCCTTACGAATTAAGAGAGAAGATCTCGTGAATAAATGAGGATTAAAAGTAAATGTGAAAATGTCGGTGTCATGAGATAGTACAAATACAAAAAAGTAGCTCAAAAGTTACAAGTATTATCACCAATCACACCGTCCAATCACTGCATCTTACTGTGATCAGTATCTATTTAGTAGTCGGAATTAGTTAATAGTTGGATGAACTAATTTTTTGAGTGCTAAAAGCATTAGAAAACGTTTCCAGAGTTATCGAGTTTATGTGCACTACCATGTACATATGATCAAGAATGAGTTAAATTGGAACGAGTAAAAGGCGGTTTGTTACATTTTTTTGTTTTGAAAACCACAGTACTGAGGTTACTTTCGTGCTCAAATACAGACTATTCGATTGCTCTTGGAAAAGAAAACACTCGAGAAAACGTCCAACTGTCAGCTATCCACTTCCACCACAGTGACATTGAACAAAATTGGACAGAGCAACAATGAAACCTTTTCCTCGAGTAAAATTCCCCTTCATATTAGCGTAGTCATCTCTCAGAAACTCAAAGAATTTTTCAAAACAGCAGTATTTCAAATAGACGTTGAAATGAGCGACGGATATATCTAAAAATGAACTAAAAAAAGAATGAAAAGTAACTATGTATTCAATAAACGACAAGATAAACCCACTATTCCTCCTGAAGAGAAAAAAACACTCAAATGAAATTTTTACGTCTATAAATGGCACATAAATTTAGTTATGGTAAATATCAATGGCAGATATGGAAGCTCAAGACAGAAACATCAGCAGATCAAAATGAAACTGAATATCATCTATCTACAACTACACGCGGCTCTCCTCTCTTGTGGTAATTTCCTTCTTAATAAGAAAGGTGATCAATGCTTTATTCGTGGAAATCACTAAACTTTTGTAACATAACGCTCGATTCCATTCTAGGTAACAGGGAAAGACGGTGTCAACTCACTCTATATTGTTATTCCAAATTAATACTGCCGTCTTCGTACAAAGGCCTATTTTAACTAGAAAAATGTAGTTTAGTATTGTTTTCTTTTTAGCCTTTCCGAAGTGTTATCGATATTGTTTATTGAATATTAGGCAAAGCATACAACAATACAGTTTGTAACGCAGCATGAATATACAATATTCGAGATGGCTAACGTTATAGGCGAGTCGCCTTCTTCAGATCCTGGAAAGATTACGTCGACCCACAATCACACTAAGCCAAAACCTCCATAAGCCTAGCAGAAAACATATGAAATGAATACTAGGATCGCATAGTAGAAGCTACATTTCAAAACACTCACTGTTTTAATGTTTTGGGTTTTATCGATTATTCATTGAAGACCAGCCGCTTAGGATCAGTGCATCAGTAAGTCGTGCTTAAGCCCAGGCCGGAAAGATCAGCCTGAGGTATGGTTCGAGGTCACGCACAATTACGAGGCACTCCTCTATTTAGTTAAAATGAATAATTGATAGACTTAAAACATCAATACGGTGAGTGTTTTCAAAATGAAAGCTTTACTAAGGCAATCTGAAATTCCTTTCTAACGTTTTCTGTTAGGGTTATGGAGGTTCTGGCTTAGTGGATGTGGATCATTTTTGATCTTTCCCAGGCTCTAAAGAAGGTGACCCTCCGAAACTTTAGCCAACTCGAATATTGTATATTCATGCTGCATTTATAAACTGTATTGTTGTATGCTTCGCTAGCATTCAATAAGAAATATCAATTACTCCTCGGAACGGCTTAAACAGAAGAAAATACTAATTTTACTCAAACTATGCCGAGTTTAATAGATAGTCGGTCCTGGGTTTTACTACAAAATGTAATTTAGACATTATACGAAGAGAAAAAATTAAGAAATAAAGACTTGCAGAGCGATTCGTTCGAGCTGTGCTTTGTTCAATGTTGAGTTTGATCTGATAAGTGAACAGCCAATTTTAATAAATCCAACAGGCCGTAGCGTATCTTCTAGGGCAAATTGCTTTGGAACGGGACGTCTGCTCGGGCACAATCCATTAACCTGCGAGGTCGTTTTCACTTGAGAATGTGATTCTCTGGAAAAACCAGCAAGTACTTATTCTCCGCGTGAAGTTTTAATTCGGACTTAAAGTCTCCAGGAACAGAGACGTTGCCGGATTACTCTTCGGTCCAACACTATTTTAGGTGTTCTCTATTATCTACTCAAAGATTCATTGTTATGTTTTATTAGCAGAGCTGTTATTTTACAACAATATATTCAAAAATGATTAGCAGTATGCAAAGCTTGAAGCCTCAGGCGAAAGCTTAACCTTCGTATCACTCATACCGGGGTGAGTGCTATTACTACATCACCGAGGTCGTCGCTCTGCTCTCATTCTTCCCATGATAATAAGGGATCGAATATGTCGGCAGTTAACCGCCAACGGGTTTGGTTTGGTACAAGTGATTCGGTGGCTCGTGGTATCATGCGCCTCCCGACACGGTGGATTCGATTCTGGTTCAAGTTTTGCATTACTGAGCATTCTAAGTTACTTCTATGAATCCGCGATCAGCACGCACGCTCTGTTTGCACTGCAAAATCCAATGGGAAATTGCACACACTCTCTTTAGACAGAAGAGGGAACACTATCTTACCCAATACATAACTGAACGGTGTAAGTTTTTAACGAAGATGCTGATTCGTTTGTCGTTCAGTGCGATGCATAATCCATAGAGCAAACTGGATATTGCAACAGATTTACTTGCTTAAAACCGAGTCCATAGCGACTGATTTTTTGTATTTCTTTAATTCCTTGGCTTGCAACTGTTTTATTCGGTATAAATAGTCGCATTTGCGCGTGGATTTTACTGAAGGTCAAGGAGTCAAAAAATAAATAGAAGATTTCGTTTTGATATGATGCAATAAAAGCTATTACAGCACTGAACGTACAGGCAGCCAAGGTCGTTCCGACGCAGAATGTCGAGCTCTGGATGGAAAATTTCTGTCTTTTCTATGCAACTATAGAAACACTTCCAGTAAACATTCTCTCGAGAGAGTTCGCCCTGAAAATTTTGCAGAATCTAACGAACTCTCTACAAAAACTCTCATAAGGCATTCATTTCAAGACGAGTGTTCAGATATGAGAAGAAGAGTGTGTGGCCGTGGTTTCGATTAATAGAGATATGTCTTTTGAGTACATATCCGACCTTTTACAAGAAGACATAGAGCAATAAACTCACCAAATCAAGAGATTCAAATCCTTAGAAATCGATAAACTACCATGCTGAATACGCATTGAAGAGCACAGTAGTTTAGTAATGAAGATGATAATGATAGTGAGATGTTGAAGAATGAATGGTGGGTAAGTGGAGGTTTTTGTGGTGTAGTGGTAGCAAGCGCGCCTGTATAGGTAAAACGAGGGTTCGACTCCAACTAAGGTTGCGTTTTTGCTCACCACTCATTTTCTTAGGTACATATGAATAATGAAGATTTTGTGTTAAACAAACACAGCTAATTGTCCGAAATACGTGGATGCTTGTGACTCGATGGCTTTGTGCACAGATAATAACGTGAAAACCTCTGTCCAACGATGTTAACTACTAGAAGAAAATTGCGTAACATACGATGCAGTCAATCACCTTTGTCTCTCTTCCACTCATGCATAGAATGTAAATTATCCCGAACGTTATATGTCAACATGTCACTCTGGTTAGCCGCATATATTTTCCTGCATCACCTTCGAGATTCTAAATTATTCATAATTACCAGAACGATTAGATTCGACAAGGAGAGATACTACAAAGCTATAAGTGAAACAGCGCCATAGTTAAGGTTGATTTCTGTGAATTCAGAAGAGTATGTTTTTATCACTTGTGAACTCTGTGCGGTTAAGTTTTTTTCACTATGTGATCGAAAACTTGAATCTAGAATTCTGCCTTAAGTATCTAAAATTAGTTAGCCGGCTACAAGACTTGGTAATATGACAAATTTTGGCGGCAGAAAGAGTGGCATCCGCCCAATGTCTGGACAAAATGAGATAAATACCATGCCAACAGCTACCTGTCAGCATATTAAGAACACAAACGACCACTGATCAGTGCTGAATCCAGGATCTGATTAAATCATAAAGCTTTAATTACTTTTTCGCTATCTGTTAAAATAATCCTTTCGAAATGGTTGCTCTCTATCAGTGTTTGATGATAATGAAATGACAAGCTTACATGAAATTGCTACTTTTGCCATCTTCAGGGTTGTAAGGAGCGCTTGACACGCAAAGTGCCCTAATTTTATTATTGCAGGAAAAATTACTGTTTCTCTGGAAACCGAAAAGTAATTAGTGTTATATTATTGAAAATTCACTTAGCAACAAGGAGCTAACTGAAAATTTGTTGCCTATGAAAAAGTGGTTACCTTTAATTTTACTGCTGTAGGACGCAGAGTTTCTCTACTTAGCTACGTATGTCGGTTCAGAATCATTCATCAGAACTGTATGATGTTTCAATGTGATTGTGATAACGGAGCAATGATATTGCTACCATCTAATGGATAATTCACTTTTCGATTCGTCTTCACAGTGACCGGTTCTGTTCGTAAGTAATCTAGTGGGTGGTTCACGGTTGGATAGCATAACATGCAAAATTGCGTGTTTTTGCATCGAGTCATTGCAAAACCATATTTTTCAGTATATATATAACGTGTATATATCGAAAATTATACCTTGTACTAAATGCCCGCTCTCTTTCAGCGCTCCACTACTATGGTTTTTACAATCGTGTCAATCATAACTTCGATTTTCACTGTAATGTTTATGACTTCAAGTCTCACTGTAGTGTTGTTAATCGACTGTGGCAGCGGCTCACCACCCTCGGCCGCAACGGTAAGATTTTTTTCTCATTTTTTTTGCGATTTTTGCCACTTTTTTCAAGAGGTAAATTCAGCTTGACTGAGGAATACATAGCCAGCATAGAATAAAGAAAAGCCGAAGCGATTTCTTGAAAATGTTGGCCACCTTCTGTTCAGCGTGGGGCTGAAAACTTTCAAAAGCCTTAGAACATCGTGAACGACATGTATTGCTTACTATGAATCTGTACAAAACGGTGAAACTGTATCAGACTCAACATTTTTTTAATGGGCTCAATTCTTAGACGAAACCTTTTGTACTCAACCGACGCACATCGTAATTCAAATGTTATTGGTGGTATAAAAAGTAAAACTCTACACTCAGGACTTCTCGAAAAACCATCTTTCCAACGAGTCTAGAGACACGAGCAAATGCCTTTAGTCTAACTGAGGTTTACTGTTATCCACTATTAGTCGAAGTCACTGAATAATAGCAAAATGCAATAAATAGTGATATATACATATATATTTATTTATTTAGTTACTTATTTGTTAGTTCCAAATCTGATAAAGTAGGTCCTCTTGAATCACATTGTAATAATATTAAGCTCTAGACTGCTTTTATTCCTGAAAACAATGCATCCATGATCGACACTAAATTTGGCATTTCCTCAAACGGAGTCCAAACATACTGAAGTGCTAGAGATTATGTACTAAAATGAGAATGGGCTTGTCATAGTTTTCGGTTTAGACTACCCTCTGATAATAATCTCCGTTCGTCCTAAATCAGCATATTTTCACTGTCGGGCGGTGTTATGTCGTTAATTTCTTGTAGTAATTGAGCTTGTTGGCTCATTGATAGGAAGAGCGTATAGAGATAAAAGTGCATCTTTAACAAAGCTACGAGAGCGGTTAATTGATCAGTTTTAACACATGTTTTCAAGGATGGCTATTCGCTTCGGTGCATGAAATTTTCCCCAATCACTTTAGCACCTATCAAGCAATCCTCCATCTGGTAAATCATGAATACAAATTAATCTATATAATCCATTTTGCTGATCTTTATCTTTATTACACGGACCAGCATCATTATAGGATGCGCAGATCTCATCTTCTGCATTTAATTCATTCCGTTGTATTCGTCCTCTCTAATGATCTTTGAGTTTTTCACTCTTTCTTTGAGTGCTTCTTGAGAATTGCATCGTCTTCACTGCTGCCGTTATATGGTGATCAGGACGATTCTCTTTGCAATCAAAGAATTGACCAAACTAAGGAGATCCTAAAGCATTCATTGTTTGATTGCAGGAAAGAGTTAGAGGAGACGATCGAACTAGTGGTTTGCTTACCACCTCTCTTCTCAATACACTCAATCAGTAACCACTGCAATACTCCTCCTTTTTCCTCAGGTGTTTTTATATACCGCCTCGGTCAAAGGAACTTTTTATTGAGCCCTGAATAAGTATCTATGTTTTTTTACTGAAATCTTGTGCCAGCTGATCGGTTCTCTCAGGCATTACTACAGTAAGATATTGAAAACTATGAAAGGACTCCCCAAAGCAGACATTTTCTGCTGGTGGTAGCACGATGCTTTTCCCTGATTTTGAACAGAAGGCGATGCTTTTAACAAAAAACTGAGCGCTGTGCAAAGCTGCCTCAAGATTTCCTGGTTTCGAGTCTAATCAGCTTTCGTTAGCCTATTCTGGGAACGATGGGGACAGATCTCATGCTGTAGTTTAACTATACTATTTCAATCATTTCCATGAATGACGTTTGCGAAATAGTGAAACGAACAGAAAAATCACAGATTCTTTAAAGTGTTGACAAGCCATTTGAAAATTCGCGAACATTTTTGTCCTCTACACGTATTAAACTCTTTGGCATTGGCACCCTTTCTGCTGTTTTAGAGTTTTAGTAATCACTCGATAGCTCAAATTCAAAAATTCTCGATGCCAAACTTTTTGTCTCATAATGCCTTCTATTACGCTGTAGCAGCAAAAATAAGTCATGTTACGCGCTCAAGAAATTTTTGCAAACCAAGTTTCACCCCTAGGATTTTAGTTTGATGTCGGTAGCTTGAATCTCGAAAATTTCAATAGTCTACTTACTTGGCTTTGAATGTTTATGTGCTGCAGCAGCCAAATAAGATTGCGTTTTGTACTCGCTGCGCATTATGTGGCGTATTTTGTTATTGAACTTAGAGTTCCTCTTTACTTTGAAAGCATCTGGCTAAAACATACGACTCTGACACTACAAGCACTCATCTACATGTTCTTATGCTTTTCGTGTATAAGCTTAGACAGCTTAGGCTTGGCTGCTTAGAGATTTTAGCTATTGTGGGTTTATTTGTCGATGTAAAATGGAAATGAAACATACCTTTCTTTTCAACTATTCATGAAAACTCGACCATAACGATGTAATCTGATGACATATTTTAAGCCTTTCACGAGGCCTGTTATGGCACTTATATTGTGCAAGACACGTGTTTCGGCATTAGAACCTCGTCAGATTGTACGGTGTATTTCGGTTCAATCAGTTTCCCGGGGAAATTTCATTACATATAGTAACCAATACCGAAATGTTTTCACTTGCCTGAAGGCGATGAAATCACCCAACTGTGTCATGAAAGGCTCAAAATATGTTATCATATTGTTTTTTTTTTTGAGAGAGGTCTCAATAACAATCGAAAAAAAGGCTTGACAATATACGTCTTATCAGTCACGAGCAATCGACTGCACAACACTGGCCGTTGGGTGTTTTATTGCCTTGCGGCTAGTGTAAAAACGTCGGCATCGGTTCCTCTGTGTAGAGGATATCTCCCCGCTAAGAACTGCCTGAACCAAAAGGCACCGTGCAGCTGACTAGTATACAATGCCGAAACACGTATCGTGCTTTGTACAAGCGCCATATCAGACCTCATGAAAGGCTCAAAATTCTTTACCAGATAATATTGAAAATGAAATGCCTAAGCCTACAGAAAGATAAAACAAAGTTTCTACTTGTCTTTAGATTAATCTAAATTTATGCTATTGGGCAACCGTTACGCTGCAAAAGCTGCCTGAGACGGTGCCAGTTTTGCAAAATCTCATCCGCATAACGAAGCGAAGACCGCGCGGCAAACTTCACAGTCAAAATTCACCACTAAAGCTCTAGATTCAAGCTATCCACTGACTATAAAACTTCAGAAAAGAGCAGAAAGGACGAAAATGACAAAAGGATGAAGAAGAATACCGATAATTCGTAAACCACTTCAAAAAAGATCTTTCCAGAGAAAGTCGAATGATTGAGAAATAAGATGCATAGTGGCACGTGTGATGCAAGCATCTTAGCTTCAAAATGGCCTAGAGAATTAAAAGGCAAAGTGTAGGCTATACTGGCCTCTATTGAAGAAAAATTTGGTTTCGTAAGCATTTCAATCCAAAAATATCTAAACTGATATCAAATACACATTTAGGCGAAATCAGAGAAAACGAACAAATCACAAGCGGATGTAAAATCTCCTGTTAACAAAGTATGACCTATATTTCTTGAAGGTTCATAAAACCAAAGTGTTAATTTTTGTTAGAAATTCTGACAGACTTACAACTCTTCTCATTCAGTTAACTAATGCAGATAGTTTTTTTCCAATTCTTACTTTCAAGATGAATTTCGAAAATAAACAGAATTTCACACATTTCAGAGAAAACAACCCGCTCCAACTGGCAATAAGGTAAGTAGTCACCTCAAAACGTAAAACACAGCTTTCTTTTAGACTCATCAGTATTCACAAAGGGGGCTACTATATAGTGCTAAGTAAGTCAATTTGATTACGAAGGGATGGGAGCGTAGTTGGGTTAAAGGCGCAAGTTTTTGAATGTGTTGGATTTGAACCAAACTTTCTCGTATAGGTTCATTCACAAAAGGCAAAGTATAGGACTTCGTATAATTTCAGACAACTTGGTAATTTTTCAGCACCTTACTTCATATACTAATTTGGCGCATTAGCCCTTGCTATTATTTTCTTCTCCTCAACCTATTATAAAATCTACTCTAAAGATCGCACTGATTCTAGTATTCGAAGTCCTTCACAAAAGTCGTCAAACTTTGCTAATTTGAAGATAGCTAATCTAAAGCGCCATTAACTGATTGCAAAACGTTGGAGGAAGAGGACCAATCAACATCTTTCTCTTGATAACTTTTCGGTAATCCGCAACATCGGCCACTCGACCACTACTTTTCATTCTTATATTCGACTACAGTGCGATTTTTATTTTTTCTCTCTATTTGGCTAACTAATTTTCGATGTCATAGCCATATATCCATGGATATCGGGTGATATACAAAGCTCTGAGCCTCAGATGGGACTTAAAACAGCAATTGACTAAAGTTCATGCTACCATTGCCCTACCAACGCTGTATATTAGCCACCATTCTTCCTGTGACATAAGGTAGCGAAGCTGTCGATAGCCAACCGCTGATGGGTCACTTATGACCATAGCATTGCTATGGAAGCCATAAGATCCTATAAAATCGGTTATTTGTGCTTAAGAGGGGACAAATGAAAAGCCGATCTCATTCGCTGGAGAGGAACATTGGAAACCATTCCAAAGCTGAGACTTCACGCTACAGCCCCACGTCGCCCACGTCACCGGTTTTCCTAAAATTCTTTTTTTGACGTTGTACAGAAGGAGATTTCTTACGTTACACACGTGCCTAGTTCTCGCAGGACCGAGCTCTTTCTTTGAACTCTTATTAATCATTCGATAGCGTAATCGTTTCTAATCCCAACGCTCTGCTTATATCCTGAAGAGACCGTTTCTCGAAGCGTAGCACGTAAAATAAGTTGTCCGCATGTGCGATCGAGGGGTTCTTTGGCCAATTCACGTGCGGCTAGCTGGCACGATGATTGATAGACTTTGCACCGCTCTATTGACATCGCGCCAGTGCACGTGACCGCCTCAACCAGCCGACATGAAATGGCTAAACAGCCCCTTGATCGCATGCGCGAATTCGACTTATTTTACCTGCTGCGTTTCAAAGATCAGTTTTATCAGGATATCAGCACAGCGTTGGAATCAGAAAAGATTACGGTACTGTATCCTATTAACAGTCTAAAGAAAAAGCTCTTCCGGGGAGGAGTATGCGCACCTGTGAAACGCAGAATATCTCCTTCTGCAGCAACGTAAAAAAAAGAACTTCTTTGAAAACCGGTAAAATGAGGCTGTAGCCTGGAGTCTCAGCTTTCGAATGGTTACTGGTACTCCTGTGAAAAATTCATCCCCAGCGAATAAGGTCGGTTTTTTATTTGCCCCCTCATACCACAAATTACCAATATGTTTCAAATCCTTCATAAACAATAGTGTCAGCTTAACAGGGCTTAACGCCGATGTTTGCTAACCAGATCAAGCCGGTAGGCAGTTTGCTGCTAACACCTTCGGTACCGTACATCGCAAGAAGGCTGATGGCAGAGCAATGGCCATTGTGGTGTATAGTAAAAGAGTGCGCCGCCGGCTTAGGTGAAACGATAGTTCAGTTAGCCCCTAAGATTACGAGCTTGACAAATTGCCCAGCATCATTAATGTGTAATTATAACAGAAATACATTGCTATAAAAGCAGTAAAATGAAAAATTTTAGCTGACCAAATTTTTTTCGTGGCGTTTTCCAATGGCCTAAATCTTTGCAATTTCAAGGGCGTACTATTTTGGAAAGTCTTGCTCGATAGTGCGTTGTAGCAATCACGCGAAGATTACATTTCGCTTGCATCGTGCCTTATTCGCACGGTTGGCGTCTGTGTTTGGCTTTTCACCAGATATTCAATGCTCATTTGATAGATAGAATCTCGACGATGTTGAGATAATGCCTGATCTTCGAAAATGTCTCCATGGATAGTTGTTAGAACAAGAAGAATATTACATTCAGCGCCCACAGAATTATGCATCGAGAACATATGAATATGTAGAGGTATTTATGAAGTGCCAGAATTACAAAAAAAGAAACTAGAAAAACTTTCAACACGGAGAGGGAGGTTACAAAGCGAAAGCAACAGTTGGACCCTTCGGGGTGGCATAAGAAATCACTGCGCTCACTGTGGCTTAAGAAGGCTGCGATTTTCGTTATTTGGTCGGAGAATTTTTCTCTACTCTCCAAGATTCTTGGTTATTCTTCAACAAAATTGCAGAAATACTTTCCTACCGCTCTAATTATATGGGTTTCTATATTCAGCTTATATTACCAAAAACTCGTTGTGAAGTTCAAGAAGCAGGTCAAGTACTCTGAGTACGATACGTAGTTTCCCTTTAACTCATACAGTGCTCTTTGGAGGTCTCTATAAGAGCCAGATTTATTTTCAGGGCCAACGAAATTTAAGCTGCAGAATGTTGCTAAAAGAATGTTGAACAACGCTGCCAATTTAAGCTCTAGGAAAAAGTCTGTGCTCAAAGGAAAAAGTTTCTATAAAGTCAAGTGTTTAAAAGATACACGCACCTCTCAGATAGTTAAGTTTTCAATCAATCCGCTTCAACTTTTCAACCAGTATAGTTACAACATCAACAAGTTCCTATAAAAACGGTAAAATTGAAGATTAAAATGACCAAGTGCTAAGTAAGGATGCAAGTGATAAAAATGGAGACCAAGTGCTCTTTTTTGACGTTTTTTGATAGTCTAAATCTTAGTACTTGCACCTCTGTAATAGTTGTTGAAAAAGCCTTGTTTGTTAGTGCGCTGTAGCAGTCGCGGGGCTATTACGTTTCGTTTTCATCGCGTCTTATTTGAACGGCTCGATTCTGTGTTTGGATTTTTACCAGATTTGCAGAATTCATTTAGTAGCCTAAATCTCGACCATTGTAAAATTTTGCTTGGTTTTTGAAAAAGTTTCCAAAGAGCGCTGTAAGAACGACAAAAATATTGCATTTCGCGCTCACAGATCTATGTTTCACGTGAGCGTATAGAGAAGTAAACGTGAATTACCAAAATTATGAAAAAAACCAGAACATTCTTTGAAATAAAGAAGAACTTATGAAAAACTTCAAAAATAATGTCTTCTGGGGTGGCAGTTAAAATCGCTGTGCGCACTGCGATGCGAGAGGCTTGCATTTCTCGCCTGTAAATAAGCAACTTTTTCCTGTTTCAAAGCGACTTTTATCTTCGAACAAATTGTAAAAAAGGCTTTTTCATCGCTCTGAGTGTATTGTTTTTTATTTCCGGCTTATATTGTCAAATAAATCCGCCGTGAATTTCAAGAAGCGAATAAATCCTGCATCCAATACGTAATTTTCTTCCAACTCTTGCAGTGCTCTTTGAAGAGCTTTTTAGAAATCAAATTTATTCCTAGGGTTAACAAGGTTCAAGCTACAAAATAATTACTAAAAGACTGGTAAAAAGCAAAACACAGATGTCAGCTCATAAATAAGAGTTATTCGGAAACCAAATACAGAATTGGAACTGTCGAGCTTTGAGCTACCACTAAGCTCTAGCAAAAAAATCTGTTCTTAACGGAAACGGTTTCTTTGAAGTCGTGTGTCCAAAATATACACGCAAGCCCCAGATAGTTATCAATCAACCCGCCAATATCACATAATCGGTCATCATTAGTTGTTAAGAACAAAACGACTAAACTGCCACATGCATACTCGTAAGGACTGTGCTTTGTCAGATGAGTATGACTTCTGGACCAATTGTAAATACACTTTCGTCGCAAATTTCAGAAGAAAGAGGGCGCAACCGCTGAAGATGACGGCGGTTACGAGGCGTGCCCCGAGATGACGGCATCACAGTTGGCCAAAGCATGCGCGCTGGGAAATGAAGCTGGTAAAATTGCAGTTGCTGCCAAGTAACTTGAAGATATCCACTTTCTCATATTTCGATAATTCGTTGAATGTTCACACTAACTTTTTGCCGCCCATTTTCTCCTCACAAATTCTGTAGTATCGATAAGATTCACCACAAAACCTTGATTCTTATGATGTGTTTTGAGATGATCTAGTCGTTTTTGTTCAAAGATCTTATCGCTGTATTATGCCAGTAATCTATGTGACTATGAGAATACGTGCATTTAGTATTAAATGCAGCGATGTATATGGAAAATAAAGAGAAAAAGATTACGTAAAAACTTTGGTTATTGCGATGTTTATTTGCACAATTTCAAACTGCTCTCTCACTGGTTCATCACTGTCGTTACACTTTTCCCTTCAGCACAAGAGTTATCGAGTAGAAAGTTTTCTCTATAGCAAAGTCACCCTAGAGAAAAAGTGTGAATTTTCGGTCTGAAAACTCTCTTTCGATCAAACCTTTCACAATCGCGCATAGCGATTTGGGTACACACGGCGGTGGTTACTTTACAACTATTCTATGAACCTCTCAAAACCTTGATCTTGAGAAATATTTGCCACGTCAAAAATGATTGCTAGTTATTGACTAAGCATTGATTCCATTGCGATGAGCAGTAACAATATGACTGTTTTGGTCTCGTATGGGTTGACTAGTGCCCTGACGGGGTTCTAGAAGATATTTGTGACTTGCCCTTCAATAATATTGCATCAAAGAGTAATAACCTTCATAATTTTTGCTAGAAAGGGGATAGAGGCTCTATTGGTTGCTGCTCGAATTGTTATGATTAGTGTTATTATATGGTCCAGGTAATGAATATATTAGGAGCTGCAACATAAATTCTGAATGCCTAGCAGACAGACTTCTGACTTTATTTGAATTTTTGTCCTCTATCATTCTTCATTTACACCTATTTGAATTCCACATTCTGCAAGTAAAACATGTACTTTGGCACCGTCAGATGAAAAAGGATATATTTGATATATAAAGTGATCAAGAAAACTAGTTTGAGAGGTTTTGGTAAGGATGACGAACCTGTATTCTTGTATTATTGACTATGATTAGCAACAGAAGTTATTGAATTACTACTCCCCTTTCACAGCGTCACCAAAGTGCGAACGAGTTTCGCATTTCTTCAAAACTTAACTAAGCACCGCAGTTTTTGCAAAATTATAGTTGTAAGGCCTTCCTTTGATGCGAAAGAGGTGATGGCAGATAGTATGGACGGCCAAAAAATTTAATAATGCCATGAAATGAGAACTTTGAAAATCCTTAAATCGTAATATCAACAAGTAAACTTTTTGTATGCGATATATCGATATAGGTCATTATAGTGTTGTGTAGAACATTAGTCGTTCTGCGGATTCACAGAAATAATCAAAAACCTCTGAGAACCGCAAATACAAAAAAAAAAGTATATTTCGCGTGTGATGAAAGAGTTTTTCGACTCAAAGTGGCAGATTAGTCTCACTATATTGGATAGCAGGCTTCTGGAGCAAGAAGACTCTCTGAAAGTTTTTTTATCGGCTCTTTCTTGTTATGTAAGATGTAGCTATGTAAAAAAGGATTTGAAGCACAGACAACCTCGGCATAAATTTTGAAGAAAAAATTCCCTACGAACCACAATTTTTCTGAATAAAGTTTATATTTTTTCCTATTTACTGTAGAAGAAAAACCTTTCTCAACGATGACACTAAACATGTAGGACTTTTATATTTTATCTGTATTTATATTTTGAACCGGAAAGGATGATAGCAGAATCGAAGGCTCGGCAGTGAAGTGGTTGGTACGATTTCCTGGAAAGAGTGAAAGGCAGGTTCGAATCTTTTATGAGGTTCAAAGTTTTACATATTACCATACATTATAGAAAATTAATATTGTTCAACTATTGACTTTGAACAGCTTTAAACCTCTAGGGCTTGACAGTTCATCTCATCGACTATTTTCAACTTCGCTATATAGTCTGTGAGAATGTTTAGAGCCTTTGCGAGGTTGCTATGCCATTGCCATGCGTATGTACGGCGGTGCGCGGCGATGGCCACTGATGAAGCGGGCGACACCGCCAAAATGTACGTATGGCTCTGATGTACCAAATTCTTTGATATTCTAACAGATGTAAATGCATATCATGTACAATTCCATATCTTACTGGTTTTACTAAAAAGTCTTTATTACCTGTCAGTCAACACGTTGGTAATCTTATCAAGAACATTTAGTTCTTTCAATTTATATTGTGTAAGTACGTGTGTTCTCTAAGATGCTCATGAGTTTTAGTTGTAATCAAGCACCTAAGGATCAACGAGAGTTATACATAATGTTTTTATATGATCCATCATCACATATACTGCGTGCTTCTCAACACTTCTTGCATTCGTTTCATTTCCATGCATTCGTCCTTCATAAGTTCCTCAAGCATCGTGGGTTATTTCGGCCGCTGCATGAGGTTTCGTCTTTTTTCTGGATCTGGTAGAATGCTCGTCCAATTGATTCGCCTGCCGATCTTAGGTTAAGCAGAGCTAAGGCGTCCCTATATGGATCTGCGGAAGAGCATTTGGGAATGGGATCCAGTGAGCCACCCTGCTTTCTGATAGTCTGCATCGTCAAGAATTTCGCTATTTCCTCGCCCACACATTATTATAGGTAAAAAAACGCAGTTTAATTTTCATATAATGATCAAATTGTAATCATTTCGAAGTAACGATAAAATGGCGTCGAAATATTAATTTGCAAATGGAAATTGCTTGTTGTTCTATTGACCTCATCTTAGGAGCTATCACAAAAACCTGCATTCTGAATATCACTCGTCATCAATAAAATAAGAGTAGAGCGGCTAGTTAAGTTCAAAACCCGCTCTGGTGTAACATCGTTATAATGACAAGCTAGTACAAAATGGCATCTACATCACAATAATATACGCAATTTCGAGTACAGACCGAGACTTGTAAATTTATTATTCAGCTAAAAAAATGATACACTGAATCCTCATTTCTTTTTAATACCTGAAAAACCCTGTAGACAGTAATTCGAGTCTTCGACGTTAAAGGAGACCTACTGTCGTGAAGAAGGCTAAATAAACTTTATCACAAACCTCATGCTAATAGCTTTCTTATAAAGAACTATTTTCGGTTGATAATGCCAAAGTCAAAGTATAGTCTACTTCTGTAAAGAGATTCACCGAAAGAGCAGACGATTTCGAGTCATCTACTAAATGGCAGTGTTTAGAAAATCGGCGCAAAACCCAGCTTTCTAAGTTTTTGAGATGATTTGTATCAGGACACAGTCGGTCCAAATAGAGCTTGTCAATCAGAAAGATAGTAGTACACAATGTCTATAAGATCTCAATACGATAGTAGTATTACGTATACTGATTTGAAAATTGTTGCTATTCAACAATACAGGTTTGTGGCCGAGATAATTCGAGTATGGTTCGACTTCAAGAGAGTGAAATCGACATAAGTGTTGCTAGTTGGTTCAAGTAATGGGTAGACTCACATAATGAACACTTAATGGAACTCTTACAGTGAGACAACAGCCACGCAGTGCTGGAATTGAATGAGTAGTCCGGAAGTGCGCCACAGGTCGCATGCAATAAACTCAAAACATTATGAAGAGTTTAAGAGCTCAGGAACGAAAGCATGCCTTAAATCAGAGAGGAAAGTCTTAACATGTTTTTACTACATATTTGTCACCGTTTTGTCCAAACGTCGACCCTTTTTCAACTTCTAAAAATCATTGAGTTTTGAGTGTAAACATGGGTTAAAGAGCACCACGGGCTAAACCCATAGGTCAGTCAAAGTGCTCATTCTCGCTAGAAAACAGTTCAAGGATCAACAGAGGAGACAGCTTATTGATGATTACATTTATAGTCGATGGATCAGTGATGTTACGGTCTAGACATTGTATATTTTAGAAAGGAACATTTAGTAGAACTTCTACACCTGCTAACCCTCCGGCGCCGAATGGAAGAACTTTGGTAAAAACTTTATAGATGCGTAATGTTGAATGGCATGCAAAACTTTGAACCTCAGAAGTAACTCGTACCCATATCTTTTTCTTTCAGGGACGGTGTGCTGAGCAACTCCACTGCTGAAGCTCGTGTTCTGCAACACTTTTTCTGCTGTAGAAGGTACCGATCTGTCAGCACTCATTTTCAGCGAATTGCACACATCATAAATCTGTGGATTACAGATGATTGAAGAAGGTGACTAAGTATTTTTAAACGACTGACTTGAGGAGAATAGATGTTTAGGGTTACTTGTTAAGAGTTTTCAGTAATCAGCAAATTTTTTTGTTCTCTTGCTCCATCGAATTAAGTCTTCATTAAGCTGGGATGGATAAAGGAAAGCAGCTCAACATGTTTTTAATCAAAGTCGAACACCTAATATGCTCTTCCATTACTTTTGAGTCCATCGTACATGAACGTAAAATTTCGAAATTTGCTTTTATTTCTCCCTTTAATTATGCCTCACGTTGTGGGACAGTAAAGAAAAGAGATAATGTTAGGAACTCAATAAAGGTTCAAAAACTAACTTCCTCAGAGCACAACACTTTTTGCAAGATCAAGCCATTGTTTTTCGATAAATTCATTGTTATTATCTGAGCTAACATGTCATGTGCTCTGTTAACACATTGGCAACGACGTTGAAATCCTGCTCGCCGCGCCGCGCCGCCACATACGCGGCGGCAGCAATGACGATGTGGTAGTTTCCGAATGAAATATGGATATTAATCGTTACTAAAGAAATTTTAGTCCGTATTGAATGATCAAATATGAGAGAAGAGACATCCATGAAACATCCTGAGGTATGAACAATGGCAATATGTCCTCCTAAAGCTTCGAATCTTGAGGGAAAAGTCAGATACGTCGTATAAGATGATCTTTCGAGCTGCTACTGAACATCGTTTTGTTCCTATATATATATTCATCCATATTTCGTCATACTCTTTTTTTTATTAACTACATCAACAACAGCTCATTTTCATACGAAATCACAAATGAATTCCAAATGAATGAAAAGGAAATCAATGAATGAACGTAAAATTCTAATGCGCCTAAGAACAAGTAGCGACTTAAGACACTAAGAGCCCATTCCTGTGCCCTACGTATTTCTTTTCAATTAGTTTTTCTCAAGAAAATCTTTTGTGCCTCCTCCAGTGTCCATTTCCGCGAATCACGTCGACAAGATCATGCAGATGGTTTACGAAGTCCATCAACACATGAGAGGTATGGGTCGCCCCGTTCTTTTGGATGGAAAGACACAACAATCGAAGAAATGAAATTATTTGCGAGTGCTTCAAAATGACCATTATACGATTGTCAGGGCTCCACGATTATTGGAGCAATAGGCATCTTTCGGGAATCTTCATAGCGTCGCATCTTATGTCGAGTGATCGCTTCTTCGAGACCATGACTCACTTGCATGTTAGCAACAATATGCGTCACGATGCGAATGACAAGTTAAACAAAATGAGACCAATGCTGAAATTTGTTAATAAGAATTTTAAGAACCCATTTAAACCATGGGGAGACTTGTGTATCGATGAGTCGATGGTGTCATTCAGAGGACGAATTGAATTCCGTCAGCATGCACCTTGTAAAAGAAACAGATATGGAATAAAGCGATTTGAACTTTGTGGTGAAGGCGGGTGCACCTAAAAAACGATGGCGTACATAGGTACTGGCGCAAACCCAGCACCGAACGAGCCACTTGCAGATTTGGTGTTAAAGAATTTAATGAAGGATCTATTGAATAAAAGAAGGCACCTCTTTGCCGTTAACTGGTACTATGGCGTCGCGCTAGCTGAAAGTCTGCTGCAAAGCTGTACTTACTTTGTTGGATTATGCAGAAAGAGCAGGAAATGCTCGCCTAAGGAGGTCATGGGAGGAAAACTGCGCAAGGGTAAGTGGAAAGCCATGCAGAATCCTAATGGCGCTATGGTTCTGCGATTCAAGGACAGAGTAGACGTCACAATGCTTTCAACAGCTCACGACACTGCCAAAAGTTCCTGCACAGACAAGTTTGAAGTCGTCGAGATGTACAGTAGGAGGAAGTCGCTGGTAGACCAGACTGATCAGATACCTGCCATATCACCATTTCTCAGGAGGACTGATCAATGATGAGAGCATTTTGTCGTTCGTGGCTTCGTATTTTGGTCAGAGAAGATTTTGGATAATCAAGCATTGTTTCTACTCGAGGTACTTTCATAGAAATCTCTCTGACGATGAACTATCTTTCCTAGCTATAAGCTTTGCATGCAGTCAAAGTTTATTGCTAGTAAATATAGTAAAAACTTTTATTTTGAAGCTGAAACAACGCATCGTGAGGACGAAACGTCAATCTTCTCCTTCAGTATAACGTAGAAATGTGGTTCTCCAGAAATCAAGCCTGCTATCAAAGCCGCGTTTCTCAGGTTATCGAACGACTAAAAAGAACATCAATAAATCAGGCAAAAATGTTATAGAGAATCAGAGAAAAATTTTTCCTTGTAGGAAGCGGTTTTTGCGTTAAAACATAGAAGAGTTTATGAGCATTCTTTTTACTATAAACCCTTTATGGAAGCCTCTTCTATGACACTTTTTTATTTTGAATCACAATTATTATTCTATATCGATAAATATCTTGGATTCTAAATTTTACTTTGTCATGCCAAGAAATGCTATATGAAGTTGTTAAAAAATGAACTCTGACTCTATAACGTGTCCTTTTTCGTTGTACAACGGGCTATAGAAGTCTTTTCACAAAGCAAACATAGTGGGAGATAGAAAACCATGCGTAAAAAGACAGAACTGAAGTTATATAACAGCCGGAAATGAGTTCCCTTTCACAGTAATTGCTTTCCCCCGCTGAAAACTTGAATGATTTTTCTATACATGATCATTTCCTTAGAATATGAAACTTTCATCAGAATATCTTTTGTGATATTTCGATATTTCATCATTACAATATCCCCTCATTACCCCAGATTATCAAACAAACTACCATATTTCCATTGCAAAGAGTGATAACAGACTCAGCCCCGTCGGGCCGTCGCTCTTGCCCGCCGAACACGCGGAGTCGAATCGACCCTCGTCATGGCCAAAATGTTAATGGGAGCTTGCACAGCCCGATACACGTGTTTCGACCTTACAGTCTCGTCAGTTGGGTAGAAGCCTTTGTCTTCTGCCTGTATCCAATCCTCTCGGGAGCTCCTACTCTCCCTATGAAGAGCGTGACGAGAACGATTTACACTGCACTGCCGTCAAGTGAAAATTACAAGATCGCAATTCTCGACACTCGATTGCTCTCGGCTGGTATTTATTTTTTATTTATTTTATTTTTTGAGATTGCTAAGACAGGTGGTGAGCACAGTAGATGTGTAGATAATTGGCTGATTGCAGGTGCTCATTGTGTATTGATGATTAATTTTGCATGAATACATCTGGATGGAATAAATCATTTTTTCCTCATCATTTTCCTCATTGAATTAAAAGAATAAATCATTAAAAGCGAAGTGGACATAACGAATATGTGATAGCTAAAATGAAATATTGCTATCTGGCTTTGTCGCTAACGCAGCAACCTAATCGTCAAAGATAGAATATGGCAGCGTGATCGTAGAGTTTCTGCTTCAACCTATAGGGGATATAGAAATGAGTAGAGCAAGAGTAACTTGTGTCATTTTAATCCGGAATACATTGAAAGGTTTCTTCTTAACTTGTGGATTTACTGAGCGAAAGAAAGTTTGCCCAAGGTTGTTCTTTATTATTGATCAATTTGCTGTAAACTCAAGATTGCTGTATTGTGATTGTTCGTACTTTTCATGTGTTTGGAAATAAAAATACCTAATTTGTAAGTCCAGGCGTATTTCTAAAGTTAAACCCTAAAAGAACTTAGTCGATGCAGAAATACCATTTGAGATGATCAAATAAAATCAGGGAAATTGAAAATCTTTACAGCTGATTCATGGAGTATGATTTGTTACTGTGATACCCACAAGCATTCATTAGGAGCCTACCGGATAAACAAACTCGATTTTTATCTCCAAATTTGGCAGGTTCAAAAAGTGATTATTTGCTACGCTCGACAGAGGTCGAAAAAAGATTAACTAATCTACGCATGCGCTTTATCAATGAAAAGACTGAATAGATATGAAGGACTATCGACATATTGACGCATATGCCCGGTATCTTAGCATCAAGAAGCTAAGAAACCTACAACATCACCGAACCATTAAAACAGTGTAAATCTGAGAAATAGTGAAGACGCCTTTTTTCTTCTCAAATCACAAGCGAACTGGTCCTTCATCCATTCCGCCATTGCGTCGCATTAAAATTAGTATTTATTAATACTTTTCTCTTTGAGGGTTTTCTCAAGACCACGCCTAAATTTTAGTATATTTCATAGTTGTTATCTGAGCCAACTTGTCATGTGGTCTGTTAATTAGCTCTTAGACGGCCGATACACGTGTTTCGACCTTGACGGTCTTGTCAGTCGGGCAGAGCCCTTCGTCTTTCAGCTAATCCTCTGTGGGTGTTCCACTTCAAATTTGAGCGTGGTCTTAAGGAAACACTGGAAAAAAACCACTTCCGGTCTATTGTTTTTACTTGACGGCAGTGTAGTGTTTATCGTTCGTCGTCGCCTGCTCTTAGTGTGGGGACTGGAGCACCCTGAGAGAATTGGCTAAAAACAAAGTGTTCTCCCCCACTAAGTCAAGGTCGAAACAGGTGCATCGGGCTGTATGAGAGCTAATAAACAGACCCACATGACAAACTGGCTTAGATAACAATTATGAGAGTATTTATTTAGTATCTATTAACCAATGCCTAAGAGGATAACTTAGTTTTGAAAACTCCTTCTTCGTTCTTCCTTTTACGAAGTGCGCGAAAATCTTTCAAACCAAGAACTTGAAGATGATTTCAAAGGGGTTTGGTTACTGCGCCTGCGAACACTATAGTGTCCGCACAGTGTACAATGAGTCAACTAGGCAAAATCGGTTGCTTGCTATATTCCGCTTTGCGCTGTTTTATAACAAAAATGTTTAGTAATAAGTTTTAAGTACTTGTCTCAATCTTCTTAGTTCAGGTTTTTGTGTTAAAGAACCGCCCACGGTTCAAAGGGATATATGATAAAAGCTTTTATATCACTACGTTTGCCATTATATTAAAAGAATAAATTTATTACCCAGTAATAAATGTAGTTTTTTCTTCGTTGAAGCACCGCTAATCTGTTATTGCCTCTAAGGAAGCCTCTCAAAACAGATACAAGTTCATCATCTATTCGGAGTTCCATAGACGTGACACTACCATATTACATCAGTGTCTACTTCGAACCTATGAAAATCATACCCCTCAGGGTTTTTAATTTGCTTCTAGCGCAGATAAGTTTGTTTTCTATTGTTTTTGTGTTTATCTCTGTCCTTTTATTCGCATTTTGTGCACATCACTGACTATCATAAAATTCGTCTTGAACATTTCATCAAATCAGGATAGATCTCAATAAAACTTTTCAGCACTTCTGCAGGTGAACTAAATAAATCAATGATTTTAGATATTTGAACAAATATCGCTTACATCGTATCGGGCTGCAACTAAAACTATCAACATTGGAGCATTTTTCATTGCAAATGATACAAGGTAATATCTTTACTTTCGACCATTTATATAATCTCCGCTCAAAACAATAAAATTAGATAATAAAATTGGACAAATTTTTGTCTTTTATGAGGTCTGCTATGGCAAGTATGCAGTGCTAAACAGCTCTTTCGCCATTTCAGGTTCTTCAGTATCACGGTGCCTTTCAGTTCAGCCGAACCCTTGCAAGGGGATATGCCACCTCTTCATTAAGGAATTGACGCCGAATAATTAAAATAAGCGCATGTTGAGTGACAAAATCCCGCGACATTGCAGTGACCACAGTAGGGCGCTCAGGGCTGGTAAAATGAACCATACATTGATTCTCAACTGTTTAGATAGATCTCGCTCAAAAACAATATCAATCTGATAGTTCAATAACATGATATCATGTTCTGCACTTTTTATGAGATCTGCTATGGCACTTAATAGGAAATATGATTTATCGCAAGGGATCTGCTGAAGCGAAAGGCACCAGGCTAGTGACGAGCTTCGAAAGTCGAAACAGCTGTCTAGTACTCTGTAATTGCCATACTAGACCTCTTAAAAAGGTTGAACATGTTGTCATGTTATCAGATTGTCAGATACAAGGTTAATTTAGCATAACGCATTGTAACTATTTCCGAAATTTCTGTTCAGCTATATCATAATCAAGCACTCGCTTTCTGAAACTTGGAAATTCGTCCGAGTAGGTTCACTTAGAAAAAAGTTGGAGTTCTCGAAATTTCGCACCAAAGAGCATCAAAAGTGCTCCAACGTTGTTATAAGGTGGACGGAGCCAAAATATCGCCAATATTTATGGAATTCCAGCTTTTAACATTATCTATAACTTCTAAACAGGTTAAAAAAAGTAGAGTTCAGAAAATGTGAGCGATTTCGATAAAGCTTTTGCTCGAAATTAAAATATTTGTTCGTTTTAAGGTTCGTATCATCAGTGGGTTATAAAGAAAGTGCAGGAGCACTTAAGGTCGCAGAAGATCAGATCCGTAAGCTTCACCTTCTCGATGATTACGAGTTCAAGTCAGTTCATCTATGAAAACAATAGCGATAAACATATACCAGTAACATATTTCAGTTCAATATTGATTCTTTCTTGATTCATTAATGATTATTCATTCAAACTTCATTACCGCTCATCTGAAATATTTTTTATTAGCTGTTTCTAATGAAATGACGTAATGAACAAGATGAAGGAAAAAATTACGGCTGTTCAACAGAATTGCTCGGTGGTGATTTTTGCTCTTCCCATCAAATAAACGGTACTGTAAAAACTACTATCTCCTGAAAAACAGAGGATCTTCTCAAGTAACTTAAGTAGCACGTTATTCTCATGGTGAATAACCATACCCTTCGCTGATATTTACACTTACAAATTGTGTATCGAATGACCTGTACGTATGACTTAAATAAAATGCAAGAGGCAGTTCAGTATTTTCGGTAAAAGTACTTGGTAAAGAATTTCCCTGATGGCAAAATTGCTCCACGTAAGGTGTCATAAGGTTTTGCCGATGATTATTCGTAGCCGCATCAAGTAGAATTTGATGGAATAAGCACCAAACGAAAAACGTGGCCTCGAACATCATTGCTCTTAAATAGAGGGTAATTCTTGACTTAATGCCTTTTTTTGGTACATATTACTTCTGACCTTCCTTCAAAAAGTGATTTATTGCAAGCTAAGAAAAACGAGAATATCGGCAATACAGCAGCTGAACGTGACCGTCGGTATGATCTTAATAGCTCAATCAAACCTTATCACTTACATATGTTTGAAACTTTGTTACATGGCTTTTCTTATGTGATTGAATAACTAATGATAAGATTGAAGTATGCTTAAATAGATTCTTGACAATAATTTTGTTCAATGTCGATATTCCCAAACGCTGTAGCGCAGTGGTGCCCTGAAACAGACATGGGGTCGATGGTACGATCCCGCGCTTAGGGGTCATCATCCTTTTATCCCTCCGAGCACGGTGGATTTGTACCAGATTTGTCTGAGAACGTACCAACACCGAATTGCTACATTGATAGGCTATCGTAAGTCATAGCGCAGGCCGAATGTGCACTCAGTTCTCTAACAATTGAGTGAAATGCGTGGCGCACCCCATACGGATTGATCAACACCGAAAGCTTTATCCTTTTATCCTTTCATCGATCCTTCTATGGTAGAATCGGATACCATCGCGGTTCTACGCATGTATTCTCATCACCATCTAATTATTATTACTATTATTATTATTATTACTATTATTATTATTATTATCCAGGAGGAAATATGAGAGGGAATATCATTATTATCTTTATTATCTAAGAAGGAATATGATCTTTTTCTGAAACGGCTAGCAAATTGTAGGAGCAAAACTCTGCCAAGTGGTTCAGACTGACTTATCAAAAAAGAGTTATACTCGTGATACACAAGGGTTTACAATTTTGAAAAGTAGTGAATGAACCGATCAGAGAATGTCTATACAAGAAGAAGACAGCTGCAATAGGTGTTCAATTTGGTACGAAAAAATGACGGCCATAACGTAATGTTACCTGTATTTCTCCCATGTTTCCCTTGATCCATTCAAACAAGGCTTCACCATAATTACAAACGGTAAACTTGTCTCTCCGTAGTCACATGTGCTATATGCAGACCCGTGCTCCGTAGTCACATGTGCTATATGCAGACCCGTGCTTCGTATAACTCAATATGCTCCAGAAATGCTGCATCTTTCTCGTTTTCCGTCTGTAGTTATCTTCGAAATTCAGCAACTTCACATATATAAAAAAATAAAATTATAGAGGATCGACTATTTTCAAAAAAAAAATGCAATATGATACAATAAAAACCACATAACACGATAAGCACGAAATGCCATATGTTTTTCTACCTTGACCAATGCAGAAAATACTCCTATAAGACCACTACGTTCACATCGAGTTGAATTCGTTATTTCGTGACACGTTATTTCGATAGAATTGTGCTTTATGTGAATGAAGAGTCGAAGACAAGAAAAATAGAACGCTTTGTGGCAACATTTTATCATTTATCATTATTATCTACCATTTTCCTTCCTGAACTCTGATGATGACATAAATAAACCCAACAGAGCGTAACTAAGAAATTCCTTTTGGGACAACTTTGTTAGAAAATTCGGAAGAAAAACGATCGAGCAGGAGGAGCTTAGGAGAATTCGAAGATATCATAACAAAGGAGTTACACTAGAGACACTCTGTTGAGCGCTTCCTTTTTGAATTTCTCTCTTTTCATATGGAAACTATTTTTGAGAGTGATGTGACGCCGGTCTTCATGGTGTTGAAAACCTAGAAATTGGTGTTAACAATTCGATTTCAAGCGCCAAGTAGTAGTGTTGACAGTTGCTTATGTTCAAATGTTATGATGGTTGACGTCGAGTAATGGCTAGAGCAAGAGATGCAACCCTTACAAAGGTGGTCACGAAGAGAAGGAAATGATCGATTAGATTTGATTGCGATAAGATTTCACCACTGTGCGGGTTAGCAAGCAAATCTGGGCTAAACGTGAGTTTGAGGTTATCGATGACGGTTATGTGAGACTTCTCCATATTCTGTGTGGGCAAGCCTGCAGCGTAGTAGTAAGAGTAGCCCTGTCTGGCACGAAATAGCTTGGACCCAGGCTTTTCTTACGCTCGAAGTCACAAGTTTGCTACCAAACCTTGTTGGTGAGATAACAGCATTCATTTGAGGGGTCGGCAAGCTATGAAGAGGCATTGGAAAGGCTATATATCTATTCTATGACCTTTGACAATATTTTATATAGTCTAATGCAAACTCATCTCATAAGAATTGATCAACGTCGACAATCCTATTTTTAATTATGCTGGTTCACATGTGTTATATCCAATTATCTAGCAAAAATACCATTTCCCTATTTTTTTACAGTTATAAATTCCTTATCGACGATTGCGCGGAAAAACTTGCTGTTAGTGAGATGATGAAATATGTTCCTGACAACAAAATCGACGTAATCTTCGGCCCAACATGTAATACTCGTAAGTCTTACTGTTTGTGAGAAGACATTTCCATTATAAAGCTGGTCGTATTTTCATTCTTCATGCAAAATGTAGAACAGAGGCATAAGATTAGTCCTCGTGTACAGTCACAGAACCATGCCAATGCTGTGGTATCGTGCTTCCCTTTGAGCATGAAACACTCAGTGATGTTTGTTGAATGAGTAAGCTGATACGAGACTGGTAAATGATTCCCGTTAAGCTAACGAACTACTCTTTTTGAAGGCCTGTGCGGGGTTAGCATGATTTCTTCTAGTGTTAAGTAACGTTTAGGAATTTCGCTTTCTTCAAAAAAAAAAGCCCGAGCGTGAAACTTAATTTCATTCCCAATTTCAATTGGCAAGAGCTCTGGAAAACACACGTCATATTGATATTGCCAAAATTTGAGCTTCTGAAATCACATAAAATCTAGAGGAAAAGCTCTCTCCAGCTCAGCGATGTGTACTATATAACAGATAGATACTAGGGTTGGTCTGTGGAATAGATTTTCATATATGTATAAGGTATTAGCTAAACAATTAAATGAAATATCAACAATACGTTTAGGCTTTAAGAAAAGTAAAATTCCTGAACGTCAACAGCACTAAATGAAATTATACTGACTTCGCGCAAGCCTTTAAAAAGGATAGCTCGTTAGCCTAACGGAAATCATTTACCAGTCTCGTATGAGCTTACACATTCAAGAAACATTATTGATTGTTTCATGCTTAAAGGGAAGCACGATACCATGGCATTGGCGTGGTATTGTAATTGTACACAGAGGTTGGTCTTATGCTACCAACGTATTTATGTCTTCATCTCCAAATTATTGTAACTTTCGAGCCAACTGAAAAACTTATCGATTGCCGCAGGATGGAGTGTGTTGAGTATCAAATCAGTTTTAGCGCTCAAGTAGCATAACAAGCAGTGTCTATATAAGGGCATCGCCGCGAGAGGTTTCATTCAAGCAGTGCTCCATAATTAGAACTGAACGAAACAATAAAACACAATTTGCGAACGAGTGTGAAAAATCGGCTCAAATCATTGGCACTAAGACGATAACTCTGAAAAGTTCACCGAATGAAATTGGAGGAGTACTAATTTTGGTGTATATAGGTCAGAAAGGTATGACAGTAAAGATTTTCAGAATAAAAGTGAGAATGTTGGAGCGCGAGTCAGCAAAAAAAACTGACCAGACTCTTTAGATGGTTTTAAGAAGTCCAGTAATCTATAGAACAGGACGGTGCCCGGAAATCGCAAATAATTTGGCATCTTGTCTCGGATTTATTTTCTAATTTGATTAGGGATATATTTGGAACGGCGAAAATGTCGCGAGGGCGAATCGTAAAGCGGTGCACGATTTTAACTTTTTGATTAGGGTTTCTTCTCGAATGCGAGCTCTGAACGGTCATATGCTTTTGGTGCGAATATAGCTTTTATGTTTTAGGAGAAGGCTCTCTTTCACTGCACAATCACACTCTGCACGAATTTCATTCGTAAGAAGCTGTACAAAGAATATCATGACATGAATATTTTAGTGATGATATTTGTTATTATATAGATTTTCCAAAAGTTATTGCAGTAAATAAAGAAAAATTGCTCAGAAATAATGTTGCCAGTGCGTGCGACGCCAGGTCATCGATAATCGCCGAAATTTGCACTATCGAATGATTATGAAGCGGTCTTTTTGAGACTTTTTCCTTATAGTTTTGATAGTCATTCGAAAACAAGTATAGCATTTCAAAAGTCCTTCTTACTACGTTGTATCAGTAGTATTACGTTTCACACGCAGCTCACGATATCGCGCGTATTTCCATTATTTACTTTGAGATATGTTCCTCTAATTCATAGGATTGCTGAGCCTTTCGAATTAACTGTCGAAAAAGCTTTGTTCTGTTGGTCTGTGTTCACACTATTCCCGTTTATATATCAACTGACTAATAAGCCCGCTGATATGTCATCGTCTAAGCAATGTATGCTTAAGAATGAAAAGCAAATGAACCGTTAAAGAAATTTTGGAGCACCAGAGCCGTATTCTTACCCGGAGTTTTATTCATAGTATTAGTATTCTAATTCAAATAGCAAAAATCGCACCCACATGTAACTTTGCAGGGAATCCACCGGGCCGTTCGATTGATAGCGCTATTGTGTACACCCACACACCCTAGCTGATACACAATCTTCAGCGTGTGTAAAACTCCCTGTTGCAACGTAGTTAAAAAGTTTCTTTCGGAAACACACTGTTGGATTTTCCGAGATTTGCGCCCTCGATGTTTAGTAGAGGATCCGCTTTTCTGAAAGAAATATGCCTGTGTGAAACTTAATTTTGCTTCTTGTGTTACAACGCTGTAAGGAGATTTCTCGATAAACGAAACTTTATTGAGAACGTAAAAATCCACGCTATCGCATAATTATTGAGTTCAGCAGAAGAGCTATGCAGCAGAAAATACGCTCAATAAGGCGAGCCACGTGTAAAATGCGGTTTTTTCCAGCGCTACAGCGCAAAGAGAGGGCTCTTGAAAACCAAGTGCATAATCGGAATCATCCATATTCACGTTTTCGCATGATTCTAAAAAGTCTATTGAAATTTTTTATACAATTAAAAAGACTCTACAACGAAATTCGTCTCAATAGCGGAATATTAAATTCAATATTATCATCAATGCTAGCCGTCATGGAGGCATTTTTGATATTAAGGTCATTAAAGCACCTTCTGATGCGGAATATTGAATAGGTATTTATAGGTTGGGGAAAAAGATCTGATAAAAGCTTGTAACTTTTGGGTGTCGGCATTTTTTGTGTTTTTCAACTTATTTGAAAGCCTATGTTCTCCTGCGTTGCTTTTTATATAATTTATCTACTTGTTTCAAAACGGAGTCAACAAGTGAGCAGCTTGAGTTGTTGATGATGCACCAGCTGTTGTGTTCAAATGCAACGGGGCAAAAGCACACATCAATCTGGCTTGGTGCTCGCTTGTTAACTTTATCTCAAAATAAGTAGATAAATTGTATACCAATCAATGCGGGAGATGACGGGCTCTCAAATGAGCCCAAAAACACAAAAAATGACCGATACCCAAAAAAAGCTACGAGCATTTCCTCCGGAAATTAAGCCTTCAAAAGAATACTCAAGATCTATTGAAAAATCGCTGTCCAGCGAAAGGAACTCAGCGAAAAAAGGTACCGATAACGGTCTGTTGGTTGTTTAGCGAAAAGACTACCCACAGACTACGGCCCGAGCAGACAAGGTAAGACAATATCAGCGGGCTTATTAGTCACTTGATATATAAACGAGAATGGTGAACACAGCAGACCAATAGAACAAAGTTTTTTCTACGATCAGTTCGAAAAGCCCAGCAAGTCCTACGAATTAGAGGAACAAATTTCTTGGTAAATAATGGAAATATGCGCGAATCGTGAGCTGCGTGTGAAACGTAATACTACTTTCACTGACACAATGTAGTAGAAAGGCCTTTTTAAAAAACAGGCAGACTTTTGAAGTGCTATACTTGTGTTTTCGAATGACTATTAAAACTATGAAAAAAAATCTGAAAAAGTCTTGCCCTTAAAGATCAAGGAAACGAGTCCCGATAACGCAAAAGACCGTCTAACAATCATTCGATAGCGCAAATATCGACGAATATCGATGACCTGGCATCGTACGCACTGGCAACATTTTCTGTGAATAATAAATTATTTTTTATTCACTGCGATAAACTCACGGGGTATCTATATATTGATAAATATCAACACTAAAAAATTCATGTAATAATATTCTTTGTACAGCTTTTTACGATTCAATTTCGAGCAGAGGATGATTGTGCAGTGAACGAGAGCTTTTTCTCAAAACATAAAAGCTATATTTACACCAATAGCATACGACCTTGTAGAGCTCCAAATGGAAAAGAAGCCCTAATTAAAATACAAAAATCGTGCACCGATTTACGATTCGCCTTGCTCGCGGCAAATTCGCCATATCAAACGGATTCCTGATCAAATTAGAAAACAAATCCGAGAAAAAAATACCAAGTTATTTGCGATTTCCGCACACCTTCTGTTCTATTGATTACTGGGCCTCTTAAAATTCGTCTAAAGAGCCTGGTCAGTTTTTCATGCTAACATTTCAAACTCGCGCTCCAACATTCTCACTACTCATCCTGAAAATCATTACTGTCGTACATTTCTGACCTAAATACACCGAGATTTGTACTCCTCAATTTCACTCGGTGAACTTTTCGGAGTTATCGTCTCAGTGCCGATGATTTGAGCCCATTTTTCCTACTCGTTTGCAAATTGTGTTTCTTTGCTCCGTTCAGTTCCAATCTTCTTGTATGGAGCACTGCTCGAATGAACCTCTCACTGCAATGCCCTTATATAGAGACTGGTTGCTACGCTACTTGCGCGCTGAAGCTGATTCGATACTCCATGCAATCCATCCTGCGGCAATCGATAAGTTTATCAGTTGGTTCGAAGGTTACAATAATTTGAAGCTGAAGACATGAAAATGTTTGCCGAATCGAATAAGTTACCGATCTCGTAAATGCTTGACCATCTCAGAAAACGCTATTGATTGTTAAGCTGAGTTTAAAAAAAGGTTGGCTTGCAAATTACGAGTCACTGAGTCTCATTGACATGGTACCAGTTCAGTAACAGATTATATAGTATTATTTGTTCAATGCCATGATGTGGAGTAAATTAGGCATATAAATTCTATTTGAGCTGCCATTACTACCGGAGTGCTTACATCCGTTTACAACCTACCCAATTATATCTGGGGTTTCACGATTGCAAACGAACTGGCGAATTCTACGCGCTTTCCCACCGTCATCATTATGACACCAAACTACTTCACGTAAGTGAACGTAATCAACTTCAATTGTTACAAAATAGTGTATCAAAAATTAAGCAACATTCTGTAATAACTGTTCAAAAAATCAATTAAGAAGTGGGGCAGTATTAATTTTTCTGCTAAAAATCAAAACCAAGAAAATTTCAAAAAATAAAATAACCATGCAACACTTCCGTGAAGAAACTTCAATTTTCTTCACATTGACTAATGTTGGCCCAGTGAATGATAGCTGTACAACGCACTGCGCAGCTTTTTCTGTAAAAAATAACTATTTTCTTTTTCTTATTTTTTGGTCTAAAGATAATATCGAATTTAAATTATTACTAATAGAACAGATTTATTAGATTTTTATATAACTAGTTGATACTAGAATATTCAAATAATCAATACCAGATGATCTTTACAGATTGAGTCTAGCCTTACTGTCTGTCATGGAGCATTTTGGATGGAATGAGTTCGCTTTCGTATATTCTGCTTCTGGAGATCAAGAACGTTGTCCCATTTATCTCAACGACTTAAGGGTCATTTTTACCATTAGTGGTATCAGTTTATCTCGGGATAAAGCTCTACGATAACTTTAATAGAAAACGTTATCACATATGCCTGCATAATCACCCTTTCTTTCAAGTTGGAGTTACTTCTGATCATTTCTATAGGACTGTCGCTTGTACCAATTTTCTGAGTGGTATTAACACAAAGGCAGAAAAGTAGGAATCGGCAATTGAAGACATATGTTGAAAATGGTTGGGTTGTTTTAATCTAACTTACAGGGATGAAAAACGAAATGTGTCGTTTGCGATAACTTTAATACAACTAAAAAAAACTCCACTAGGTGACTACCTTAGCCTGTTTCATACGATATGACTAAGCAATATCCACAGTGTGGTATACATCAAAAAGTAGCGCCCTTGGTTTTTGTCAAAAATTATCGAGAAAGGAGAAAAATACCAACATTAGAACATCATCCCTCTTAAAATAAGCAGTAGCTGCCCATGTTCAGTCAATTTCATCTATCTAATGATTAATACTCATCAGTCCATCCCAAGTAGCCTTTCTCATACTACAATACGAGTATCCAATCGAATTTCAGAAAGCAGTGGATGTGCAGAACAAGAAATACTCGTTACCGTACGGTACGAAATTTCGCCCTGACTCAGAAAGTGACATGAGGAGCGTACTATCTCAGCTGCGAGATCGCTCACGGAGTATAATATTTTATTTGTTCTTTTTCTTTCCTTGCCATTCATAATAACAATGAAGATTAGAAAAAGCAGAAATTAAAGCAATAAATTCGTAGGAAAAAACAAATCCTTACTTAACCATTCAAACGATAGCGTGTGCTAGAGGGCCATTCAGAACCCGCGAAACACTGTTTCGACCTTGCAAGCGACTATTCAATCTCCAGTCATCAAGAGGTTATGATATTGACAGCAGATCCTCCTGGGATTAGCTCGTTTTTTTTCACAAAGGCTGGCTACTTTTCATAATGAAAATCACAAAATACTCCAGCATGGCTATCGCAGAATCTCAGGAAAATCGACTTCAGCGATATTCAAAGCCCAACTATCTTTAAGCACTAGCTCAACTCAATTACGCATCCGAGTACGTCGCGGATGAAGTATGCGAGGAAATGAATCGAATGGAAGTGTTGAGATCGCCCCCAATTGTGATTCAATAAATTATGGCATAATGTTATGGTGATCCTTTATTTCTGGTATTACACGATTGAAAAGGCTCACCAGGCTGTTGTGTCTTAATATAGAATTGCCCACATAATAATATGAGTAAAAAAATTCACGCTGTATCAGTTAAACCGAAAAACTAAACTTATTCACTACTACAATCAGGTGCTCTCTGCTCAACTACGCAAATAAGTGATCGAACAAAGTTTTTAGTTATCGTTCTCTGTTCGTCAGATGCTTCTGTAAAGCGTAAATTCATGTTATTGGCTAGCGAAATGGGCATGACCACCGAAGAGTACGTTTATATTATTAGCGAGCTTGGAGGATATGGCTATAGTGAGTTAAACAACTTCACTCAAGTTATTAAAATTCTATGCAATATAGACCATCAAATACTATAATGTCAGTTACAGCAGGAAATATTTCTGAGGTCATGCAGAAAAAGGTAGCAAAGCTTAATTGCTTGCTGTTCATACCTAGCACTCGTTCTAGAGTCAATCATATATTATATGGAATTATAAGAGCGCCAAGACAGGCGCAAAGCTTGGAACGTGAGGTGGCTTCAAAGGCGCAGTCACTCTTTTCTGAGGCTCACTGAGTTTTCCACTAAACTTAGAAAAATAAAATGTCAAATATGGAAGGTTTTTTTGAGATTGAATGGAACAAAAAAACATAATCCAATTAATCTATGATTATTATAATGTTTGAAAATAGTCTGTAATTGTTACGATGTTGTCGAATGTTGGGGAGAGACCGTAGGCGTGCGAATGAGATGCTTGCCGCGGAGCGGTGGCGTGTGGGACCGAGCCCCACCCCTCAGCTCTTTGAGGCAGTCAACAACGAACGCTCTATGGAACGCTACAACCAGGTTATCTTCGGGATTGCAAGGAGACACGCTTAACCAGTTATACTACGAAGTTCAAGAGGAAGACGAAAAAACGAAATGCTAGAAGCAGTAGGATCGGCGCAGTAAAAAAAACATATATGAAGGAGGATAATAAAGTGCCGAAAGTGATGATGATGTAAATATACATCGAAGAGTATTAAGTGGTGCACAAATTACTCTACCCCAGAGGAAAGTAAAACCCACGTTCGATTCATAGCTGAAGCTAGTGTTGCCACCAAACCAGCGGGTGCACTGATGTGCTACACACCTTTTTCAATATATTCTATCGCGGCTGAACCATTAATGGGTCTGACTGAGTAAGCACAATTCGACATTGTACCCAGTTGAGTTGACAGCTGATCGTGAAATAGCATTTATATTATAATGCGTCTTGATGATAATTTTAATATTAAAATAGCTCATATGAAAGAGATATGAACAATCCAGATTCATAATTTTATAAACGAGTGTCACAGGAAGAAAATGTGAAAAGTTTTTTATTGTTTCAAACGAAGGCTATAATCTCTAATTCTTGTTCCCTATTGGGATGAGGGATGATGGGTGATCGACGGGCTCGTGATGCAAGCCATCAGAAATCAAGGTGCTAGTTTTGCTCCCTCTTCCACCACCCTTTTGCAACCAGTCAAAAAGCGCCCTAGGAACTCTTCAGCTTGGCTTCCACCGAGACTGCAACGGATTTGATCGAACAGTATTCTACAACAATCATGAAGAAGACGAAATCCGCAAGCATCAGGCAAAACAAGAAGTGAGATGTTTGAAAACCTTTGTGGAGGTTGAATACGAGGACACGAACAGAATGCAAGAAGCGCTGGTATACGCATGTGAGTTGTGATGAAGTGTAGTGTTAAATGATTAAAAAGTAGGATGTTCCCTAAATATCAATATTACTCTCAAAATTCTGATAACTATGTTCAATTAACATTTAAATTACTTTCCACTTCTGAATCACACTATACCCAGTTAGTAATAAAATGTTATTTTTGAGTATTCTAAATTTTTGAGAAATGTCATGTATTCATTCATTCACTTCTACAATATTTGGTAGAGTTGAGCAGAAGAATCTTACAAGAACGGGCAATCTCCAATGTCTCAACGCTCATGAGCTGAGTGATAACATCATTACAATGAAATTGGAACGGTAATTTACGCTACAAGGAACAATCGCTAAAGTGAGTGGAACATTGATGAAAGCGAATCCATAAAACTGCATACGTGAGCGGCCACCTCCATTTGCATAATGTTACTTGAAAATTTATTTTTCTCCTCCATAGATTATGAAAACTCAATATACAAGAGGGGCGGAGTGTCCAAGTGATTGTGATGCTTGTCACCGCACGCAAACTTAACCTCTCCCCCAACGCTCTCCCGCAGTCAACGACGAGCGTTCTATGGAATGCCATAGCCACGTTATCCCCGAGATTGCAAAGAGTTTCGTGATGAATCAGTATTCCACAACGTCCAAGAAGCGGACGAGAAAAAGCGAATTGGATGCTAGAAGTGCTGGGAACCACACAGCGAAAAAAGGCACTGCGAAGACGGATCAATAAAGTGTCAAAGTGAAGTGCTAAAGTAATGCGCCAATATACAAGAAGAAAAGATATTATCAAGCGATCTACACATAGAAAAATAATTTCTACCAGCAATTCGGCTTTCTCGAAGGCTTTTGATCATAATTTCTATCATAATCTCATATTTTCCATCATAACATTTCTAACTCTTAACTTAACTTTTTTCAGCTAAACAGGATCAACGAGGAGTTAACAGAAACGTTTACATATGGGAAGACCAGTCAAGGCCGCCAGATGGACGTGACTTTGAAGCGTATAAAGCATTTCAGCGCACCTTCGTATTGAGTGACGTAGGCTTGCTTCATGTACTGATTTTTATTGAAGGAACTTCAGAAAAAATTGAGAGTACAGTATTTTTACACTTATGTAGCTTTTTTTCTAACCCTGATGTAGTAGTAACAAAGTGTAGAGGAGAAAACCCTCATTTTCGCTGAAAATTGGAGAGACTCCGGACACTGATCTCAAGTTACACCGATATGGTATAGACTGATGAATAAACAACTAATAGCAGTACTTAAGTTGCCTTCTTGAGTTACTCGACGTCGCAACAGCTGATTCTAACTTCAAGTAGTGCACATACTTTGACTTCCAACACTTCTTCTACGTCTAATAATCTTTTTTTTTCTCCTGAATTTATTGCCTTTCCTTCGTGGCTTTTCTTTAGATATCTGACGACATTCATTCCTCCGACAAATACTCAGGTTTCTCTGACAGTGTCCAAGAGAAAATGAAACAGGAGCCGTTCATGTGCGATTCATGTGACGTAGCACACGGTTGGAAGGTTGGTACTTATTTCAAGAAGGAACGGTTGATTACCGAAATTGCCTGTGGTAATAAGCTTGAGAAAAGCTGCAGCGACGCAGCGATATTTCGATGCGTAGGACCGTTGGTTCAATCTAGTGCGCCCAAATAACCAGGCCTGTCGTTCTTCAGAGTCGCAAAATTAAGCACTAGGCTTGAATAAAAGATGAATAGGCTTTTGTACATCATCTGGAGGCGAATGAAGAGGCGGCCCTTTTCGTTGGACAAGAAATTTTCAAAGAGTGTTAGTGACTGTTTGAAGCCTCAAATCTCTGGTCATTGCGCTACGTGTCCATTGTGTAGAAGGCCTTCTAATAACACTGTAACATTCAAAATAAAATTATGTTTTACACCGGCCGAGCGCTTTCGTTATTACTTCGCTTGAAGCGAGAAGAACATATGAACGTGTGAACGTGCAAAAGAAATCTTGTAGTATCACAGTCATGCGTTTTATCTAGAGTTTTCTCCAAAGTGGAACAATTCCAAACTGAAAAACGAAAATTGCACCCCACATGTGAGTCGCGCCAGAGCGATCGACTGATCGATCGCGGATTGCCGTAAGGAAACCACGGCCAGCAGACACACAGCCCACACAATAGCCGACAAAGAAATGCACCACGTATGCGAAACTCGCTCTTATTTCCCCTGCTACACTGCAGTAAGAGGATCTTTCCAAAAAAAAGGACAGCAGTTGAATGGGTTGAAGCTTGCGCTATCGCATGTTTATTTGTAAATTCAGGAAAGGGTTCTGTCACGCAAGAAATATGAGTACGTAACAGACAAAGTTCGCTTTATCCTGCAGAGTTACGAAAAAATTTCCTTTAAAAATTACTATGTAGCGCAGTAGCCAGGAAATCACGCTTTTGGATCATTATTGACGATCTTTTAAAAAGTTTCTTCCTAACGGAAGGACTCGTTTTTTCACTTTTCGCCAGACGGTACAGAAGAACCGATAAGTACAATGATTTGATGCAATATCAAGCCTCTTTAAACTGATAAGGATATAACATGTTTCGAACCATTAGGTCCAAGCGCTATACAGGCGCCTGTTTCGTCCTATGCGACTTATCAGTAGCACAGTCCTTCGGTTCTGCCAATCCCTTGAGTTTATACTCCTTTATGAAGGAATCGACGTGGAGTAATGGGTCACGGTAGGACGAAACAGGCGCCTGCATTGCAGTTAGATGTATTGGTCCAAAACTGTTATATCGTTACCAGATTACTATTGTCTGAACCAGGTACATAAAAAAGCGGTCGACTGAAGAGGTATGATCCTCTTTGGATTATTGTATTTATTATATTTCACAAATATGCAATTAAATCATCTCGAAGCTTCTAGCAAAATTCAATGAATAGATAGTTCGCAAAGGAATAATTAGGATCAACGGCGAATGCTTTATACTTATACCGCGTAATTAAAGTAATATTTGAAACAATATTCTCACAACCATTCAAAAAAGGAAGTGAATTCGTTACCGGTCCAGGGCAACTAGTTCATTTTGATCTGAAGGTACTTATTTGTACACCTTTTCCTGCATTGCTAACTAATTTTCCTGTTGTGAAAACTTTTTTTTGCAGCTCGGTCTATTAGCACATCAACTATACAATGCCTTTCTCATATATGCTACAGTAGTAAATCGAACCTCAACGACTGAAACAGACTACCGAAATGGCAGCAAACTCTTTGACAATACGGCTGGTGTGTACCAAGGTAGGTTTATGCCATTTATTCACTCTAGTCAGTCACTTACGTCACACGTCTCATCGTCTCATTCGTCTTCAAGAATTTTCATGAAGAAGTTTGACCTCAGGATCTGCGGTATTTACGCTGCTCACTGCGCATTAGATATAGCGCAATGAATAATGATATATACCCATCGGCTATCGTTAAAGCTCATCACGTCTAAAGATAACGTTATTGTTATGATTGTGACAGAGTTTTAGACCATTGAACGTCAAGACACTCCAGCAAATTCGAGCTCTTTCCTTCATTGCGGTGATAAAGGATTGACTCTCCATGACATGTTTTTGATAGAAAATTTGATAACAGCTTCCTTTCGTCTTGCACACGTTATTTCGCCTTAGCTAAGAGGCCCGATAGAGAGAAAGTGAAATAGCCGGTCAAATAATAAGAAAGAAAAAGGTGTTCTTTTCCCTTTCCGGTGCACCTTTGATGGTCAACTAAGTTCTCTAAGCCGCTCGGCTTTGAAACTAAATCGTTCTGTGTGCTGGTTTTGTAGCCTGAACAAATTATTGGAGTAATCGTACATAACAATTTTTTGGGGAAAAAGGGAAGCTACCTTAGAAGCACGAGAGTTTTTCAGGAATGCGAATGTGTTCTCGAGAACTGTCGAAGTTGGAAAGTATTCATTCGACGTAACTAATCTTGTATAATGCCATCAGCATTGAAGAGAATGTGTAGTTTTTTATGGTCGACTTCTATGCCAATGTTATTAAAACTTTTTTCTCGAGTGCTCTCTGATCACTTAAACTTGGCGTTTCTGAACTGTTTTCTCGAGATTCTATTATGCCATTCTCACTCTTCATCGATATTATCTAGATTTATTTCATTTCAAAACTCGGCTGAAAGGGCGTGCCAAATGCAATTCACTATGGTTTTATGATGTCGCTCTCCAAATTTTCCGGAATTTCCCTTTTGAAAAGAAGAATTATTGTGCGAAGAAGGGGGTGCTATGATTTTGCAAGTAAAACTGTGACGACAGCGACATCATTTAGTCAAAGTTTTTTATTTAAGATGATGCCATCATATTCACGGTAGCTTTTTTTCGAATAGGTAGCTCCCCAGTATAATCTGGAGAATAAGGTTCGCAAAGAGTGAACTAGCTTGAAATACCTTGGTTAATTTCACCTTGCCAGACAGCTTTTAACGTAGCTCGCTTCATTGGTGGATTCAATGTCGAAAATTTTAGACGATGCTAAGGCTAATTTTGGCATCCAACGGCCAAATAAAGTGATGTCATTCAATTCTGTAGAACTTTTTAGAAAGCACGTGAAATGTTTCAGTCCCACCTTTTTCTCAATTAAAATAGTGTTCGGTAGCAATAGGGACAAATAAACCGATTCTAATTGAGTTATTCGCTTGCATTGTCTGATTTTCAATGAGGAAATCTTGAGCATAAAGTGAGTGCGCTGTGGTTGAATGTACACTGTAATATCTACACTTCCCAAGCTCAATGTACTCCGCTTTCTTGATTCCGAAATGAAGTGGTTGGTCTAACCCGAAATTTCAGAAATTTAGACTCGACCAGTATTTGTTGGCACTTTTGACGAAGACGAAAAAAAATTCTCTAGTAGCCACCGAATTTCCGCATAGAGATGTCTAAGGACCACTGATGATGGATGCGAAGAAACAAATCGAATACATAATAACGATAATAATATTAGCAATAATAATACTAATAATCATAGTAGTGATTATAAAGTATGAAACAGGTTTTGAAAACAGTCGATGCATGGACCAGTTTTGATCTACCAGCCAAGATCCATCGACTGAGAGGTGGTGATGGACCGTGCCGCCACCACATACGCCTCGCTCCTTGCTACAGTACAGCGCCTAATGAAGGGCTTGGGTCACTAACGAGGAGGGCGATACCTCCGAAACACCGGTGTATGGCCCTGAAGTATCAACCTCGCTTAGGCTCTAAACATTCTTGTTTGAAATTATGAAACAGTGCCTCAATACATTCAGTAACTTCTTTGTGATACAAATTGCATATGGCTATCGTGATGAATTTTGCTCTCGGCATCAGATTTGCTGGCGAGCATCATGCGGCCTTGAAGTTATGAGTAATCTCCTAGAGGTGACGAGAAGTTCATTCGGTGAAGAATATCTGTAAGCAGCTCTCATGAATCCCCCCGTCACCTAACTGCAGGTCTTGTCTTCCTGATCAGCTAAAAAACCACAGATAGCAGGCATTAGCCCTGCCTACAGAACAAATAATTCTTCTTTTGAATCTAGTTGGGTCTCAAAACATATGGAAAACCGTTTTCGGCTCTCGTTTGAACTCCTATTCGCTACTTGGCGACATTCTCTGTAATCTTTCACTATTTGGATGAGAATTCCTTGGTGAGGAAGATAGGAATCGTCAATCTAGTTGAAAAAAAAGAAATACGCAAATGTTTTAGAGCTGATGTTTGATTCTGAAATTTCCTATCTCCAAGAAGTTCTAAATTACACTCACCTAGACTTGTGATTGAACTGTACTCTTTATATGTCGACTAATTTCAGGGCTTCTATCAAATGTTACGATTGCTCCAGACGGTGCACTTATTCCAGAATTCTCATTTTTCACTATCAATCGGAAGGATTTCACTCCGCTCAATGTTGGACTCGTTAAAACAAACGCTGAGGGAAAAAATGCGGTCAGATATATCCACAAAGCGGTTGACAGTGTTCAATGTGTTTCTAGTAAAACAACCTCATAGAGACATTTACAAGAAGACAGTAAAAGTTACTACTTTCCCAAGTTGGGAGTCATTGACCATACCCACACTGAGTTAGACTTCAGTACTACTTTACTCTTTGACCTCGAAGTGTTTGAATATCTTGTACTTGAGTGGTAACTTGAATAGAGTTTGTGTTCACCTTTACCCTCCACAAATGTTCGATTAAAGATAGTGTAAAAATGGTTGAGATCACTTTTTGCTCGTTGCCATGAAGATGATTAAGCGGTTGAATGCTATGTATCTAAAACTGTTTACCGAGAATTGGTCAAAAAATTCTTACATGAAAAAAATCTATTGAGAGCAAAACTGATAGATTGTGTCCTCTAACCACTATCACTTGCTATAGTACTGTCATTAGAGTCTGATTGGTTTCCTTGCTTCAACAGCTAATCGAAGATTACAAATTACTGTCACAAAAGATTACAGATCTATGTAAGTATGGTGAAAAACGAAAAAGAAGCTATTTGGCATGGTGGCGAGGCGCCAAAGTCCATTCCGGACTGTGGTTTTAAAGGTGAATATTCTTCTGCTGGTTTTGATGATGTTTTGAAATATAACTTCGATAATGTTATTAGGTTAGAAAAAACGTCCTGGGGAAGGTGCGAAAAATTGAAAATTTGTGCACAAATTCCAAACAAAGGCAATAATAAATAATCTTTGGAATAAAGGCCGTCGTGTTCTACGGCTTTCTGCCATTGGACCGCGAAGTATCGGACCTAGTCGAAGCATCATCCCATCGCGAGCAGTTGACACGAAGTTCGTCTTCCAAAGCAACAATCAAATCTTCGTTGTTCACCTTTGTTCGACGATCTGAACGAGCTTGTCTTTGAGGTCAAGATCTCCGGGATTTAAGCATTGAAACCAGCGTCCAGAAGCAGATTTGCATGTTGTGCCTTCCGCTTCAAGTTCGTTGATTTCATCAACTGCAGCTCGCTGTGAAATGCCCTCTCTTCAATAAAGAAGTCATTAGACACAAACTTCGATCATATCGTTGGACATGGCTAAGACTTGTAACAAAATGACAATGACGGCGAATTCAGTGGAAAAATCTCACTTAAGAAACTGTAATATTCCCATGATATGCATGGGAGTTATCTCATGCATATTAAAGTGCCCCAGAACTTTCTTTCTAATCTAGTAATACCGATTTTTATTCAATCTGTAAAGATACCCAATGTTTAGGTATTTAAGAAGCTCATATAAGGTTGTTAGAGTTCTGTATTATGATTAACGGTTTCGGTGGTTTCGTTTTCATTAAAGCGTCAATGATTCATTATGGAGAGACATAGCTCTTATAACTCTGATATTATCGGATTTATAAACTTCATCATTTATTGTGAACCAAACTACCCACAACAAGGGGCACTAACATTCAAGTGATTCATGAACCGACAGCTTTTCAGGATGTCCTCCGAGCATTATGGTCGCTTATGGCGGATATATCTATGCGGCGATTGGAATCACAATTTTACTGATCCTAGCAATTTTCTTCGTTGTCATCTACGCATTGAAGTTAGCCGATGAATTATACATAACACACTAAAAAATGTGCTGTTCAGTTGAATTACAAATACTCTCTGGATTCCTTTACTATTAACAGAGGAAAATCAAAAACAAAATCTATGTTTGGAATACTCAAATGACGTTCATTAACAATACCTATGTTGACAACTACCATTTCAATGTATGACATCGATTCGTTACAATTAGAGGCGTTTCACACTTAGTACATTTCAACAAGATTAGATTTTAACTCTTTGGGTACGACAGTTTCACGTCGCCACGGACTGCTCGCCGGAAGCGGCTAGACAGAGCTAGCGGCATGCCACTGGCGCATCCGAAGGTTTAATTTATAGGTGAATGAAGGGAGCGTGTAGCTCAATGGTGAAGGGTTGTCAGAATACATAGACGGTGGTTGATTAGATCCCGCGCTCATCAAGTCCTCCATTATCCGCAGTGCCAAATAATTGCTACCGGATTTGCTCTAGGAGGCAAGAAACACTGGTTTATTACAACGGTGGGCCACCAAAAGTCATTGCATAGGCCAGGTATGCATTCAGTCACTCAGTAATCCATATCCATGTCCAACAAAGGTACTAGTGGTACATTGGCACTAGGCGTCGGATCAAAGAGCTATTATCTACTAGAAATTTATAGAAATTCATTCTCTAAGAACTTTGCCCGTTAGATCACAAGAGAGCTGGTGGTGGGGAGTGTCATGAATAGTATATTCATGTGACTTATAGTTTCAGCTCACAAGGTATTAGGTGGAAAACTGGGTATAGAATAGACGCGACGCAGAAACGCGGATGGTGAATTGGACTCTGAGTGTTAAAAATCAGAAATTGGGTATACAGCTTTTTATACTAATTATAGTGCATATGAAACGGAAAGATGAAGGTAAGGGAAGGCGCGTTAGCACTGATCAGTGGTTCAAGAATGTGTCATGAGTTGAAGTTCATTAAAAATAGAGAGGTGATTGCAAGCACACACTGACTTACGGTAGCCACGTGATGTGTTAAATCAGCAATTTTGTTCTCCAGTGCAAGCCTGGCACCAACCTATAGGCATAAAAGAAACGAGATCGGGAAACCTAATTTGTACAGGAGTGTAATGGAAAACGTGACTGCTATTTGTAGTCCAAGGCAGACTATCTACTCAGCTACATGTTCCCCATAAAAAGTTCCCGTCATCTGCCAATTAAAGCCCCAAAATCATTACTGTGTGTTCAGAGCGCGTTCTCGAGAGAGGGAGCGTCTGGATGCATTGTGGAAGATACCATTTACTGCTCTTCAAAAGGTTACAACTAAGGTGAGATGGTTAATTGACATCTACTGCTAAGAAATAGTGATATGATCCTAAATCAAATTTTTGTTCATTTGCCTCAATGATTTTTTTTAAAAAGCAGGAGCATCAATACACCTTTGGTGGTATTTTTATTTCTGCCCATGGATTCCTAAAAAATCCCGCACAATTTTTGAATTTGAGATTTTAGTCGAGGTTTTTCAATAATTTCGGTTTTACTTAGGAAAGCTTCCTTGGATCAACTATCAGTAAAGCGACTACAACAAGAACTGGTGAACTAAAAAGTGAGACCGAAAAAGTATGCTACTTTTACTATGGAAGAAATGCCTTGATGGGATTCAAACATTGGAGATTCCTGAAGTTGGAAGACTCTACTAACGAAGAATTTCGTAAGGTAAATTTCTGCACTGTACGACTACTCATTTACAATAATATCGTGTAGTTATCCTCAAGTCTACTATTTTCTGTTACGGAAATAGATACAATTCTACAATAGCAAGGCTTCTTCAAAAGAGCCTTTTTTGCTAGACAATGGTTGCAATAAACAATAAACGATTAGGAATTATGCATAAGTCTAAGCTTCTCAGAATTCAAAAATGCACCTTTTGTTCTCTCAAAAAGCCTCTAAGTGCATTGCAGCAGCATAAAAATAATATTACCCTTAACGACGCGCGTCATCGCGTGCATATTTCGCCGGACATAATTCATCCTCTAAACTAATATCATTCATTTGATAGCGTAAGTCGCAGCGATTTTAAAAAATCACTTGCTTTTTGAAGAAGCCTTCTTACAGCGTTATCACCGTTGTAGGAAAAGAAATAAAGGTGTGTTTCACCCGAGTTGCGCCATATCATGTGTATTACTAGTACCTATATGAAATATTTCCCCTCCGTTTCTGAGAGATTCTTAGGATTTTGTATTGTAAATGTGGAATAAACTTTGCTCTAGTGTACTTTATGTTTAACTTCTTCATTTTCGATTTATTGGCCAAATAAATACTCCAATATGCCTTAGCCTAAGCAGCCTAATTCACGCACAAAAATATATTGACGTGTAGAGGAGATCTCAGAATATCAGAGCCATGTCTCCTTCTAAGAAATATTCAAAAGAGGGATAAAACCCCTAAATTCAAAGGTAAAATTGACACACAACATGTGAGTCGCGTTGTGCGGTCGATAAACCACGTCACGTATCGATCGACCACTCACTTAAGCGATAACAATGCACGCTGATGGAATTTCCACGATTTGTGTAACCAAATGGACATTAATAGTCTAGGGGTAGAAATCTGTCTTGGGAAAAATGCGAGTGTGTGGAACACAATCTCATTTTCCTTGCTATAGCGCTACGAGAAGGTCTTTCAAGAAAAATAATTACACTTTTGAGAATATCGAGATTTATGCTATTGAATAATTATTAGCAGTTCACATGAAAACTTTGTCCACAAAACTGTAAGCGCTTTCCTTGAGAAATTTTGAATTTGCAAGAATTGGAAACCCATATAATAATAATGTAGTAGGAAGTCTTTATCCAGCAGAAAAGGCTCCTTCAAGAAACTTTCTCTGATGACGAATTTTACTCGATTATATAACAGAAGTTTCATCTAAAAAAAACACTTCTCTCAGTTTATTGTATATTTGATTCTTTTCTGTTAGCGCGGAACAGATGAAAAAATGAGTCCTTTCGCTGGACACTGACTCTTCATTGTACACATAGTAGTCATTCGCAAGATTGAATCTCTGGCTACTGCGATGCGCAGCCATTTATTTCTGAAAAACCCCTTTTTAACGTTGTATCACAAAGGAAACCTTTGTGTTTTGCTTACCCGTTTTCTCACAGGAGAGAGCTGTTTTTTCAGATTATTAGTAATCATTCGATAGCGTAAGTTTCGATGATTCCATCGTTGTGTTTAGTTTTTGGAAAGACCGTTTCACTGCAGTATAGCAAGAAAAACAAGATTGATTCACAAATATGGGCATCTGCTTTTCGGCTAACTAACAGGCTGGAGATGGAGGGCAGAGAAGGGTGGGACTGTCTGCGGTCCGGTTTCAACACGGCGATCGATCGACTGCGGCGAGACGGCTCTTATGTGAAGTCTGATTTTTGTTATTCAATCAGGAAGAAGTTCCACTGCTTTGAAAGGACTCCAGATAAAATGTATGACTCTGATACTACGAGATGTCCTCCACACATCCATAGGCTGCTTGTGCTTACAGCGGAAATATAGTAAAAGCAAATGACGAGTGCAAAACATAATTTTATTTGGAATTTTGCATTTTTCAAGAGGGTTTTTTCAAAAAACAGCCTCGTAGGGTTCTAGCTACATAGTTAAGCTTTCAAATGATTGCCAACACTTTTATCAAAGATTTTCTGTTATAGCAAACAGGCCGTTTTCTCATTTGCTTCGCGCTAACAGAAAAGAATTCAATATTTTTGAGGAGCTCTTGTAAATGTAGTGCTGCATTATACAAATACGCTATATCATGAGTAAGGAACATAACTTACTGTCATATTTGACAGCAATAGACTAAAGCTCAACTGTTTGCTTGTAACAGATCTTATCGCTGTGTGCAACCTTTAAGCGCTACCGAATTTTGAAAAATGCAATGCACTTTCCTTAGAATGATCAACTGACTGTGTCCTACTCAGGCTTGCTCTAGTCGTATCTTCTGCAGTATATAGAGTATCAATAGACGTTCATGAATGAAGTCGAAAAATCGGTGATGGGGCATTCAACGAGAAGTAAGAGCACTTTCTTCTTCACGTTAAAGAGAGTATGAAAAGGGGGGGTCTGGCCAACCTTTGGCAAATAAGTCATAATTTCGACTTTGTTAGGCGTCGTTGGAGGTGATTGAATGCATACCCGGATTATGCAGTGACTTGCAATGACCTGCTCTAGGCATTAGTGCCATCTCGCAGGAATTTGCCGACCTTGGATTAGCAGAAGGCTTGGTGATCAGGAGGTAAGGAGTCAAACGAGAAATCATCCCAAACCAACTCGAATTCAATTCATAGGAGTTAACGACTTCCTACGTGACGAATTAGTGATATCTTGCTACGATTCATTTCAGGAAAACAAAGACCTTGCAAAGCATCTATCCATATCAGATATTAGTGGCAATAAAATATTGCTACAGCTGTCTTAGAAATTTTCATAACGTAGATCTTCTATCTGTGAAGTGTGATCCATCGCATCGGATGTTTTTAAAACCTCGCAATAAACATTCAAAATAGTTTCAAAAAGAATGTTCAAAGCCTAAGCAAGGTTGATACGCCAGGGCCATACACGTGTTTCTCGGAGGTCCCGCCCTCCTCGTCAGTGAGACCTCCGAATTGCGCGTGTATGTCCCTGGCGTGTATTCTTTTGAAAATATTGTGGTGTAAAGTGATTTCCTAGTAATGACAGAAACTGTGTATCTATCTATGATCTCCTTATACCTTCTTGAAAATCTTTTTCATCAATCATCTAAGATACAAGTCATTGGAGAGGAATCCACAAAAGGATTTGAATGTACAATTTTTAGATGCGACAGCTAGAGCATGATAACCTGAACCGATTTTTTGGCATTTCCAGTGATGGCGTAATGACGTATTCGCTATGGAAATTCTGCTCCCGTGGAACACTTCAGGTGCAGCATTTATTTTACTTAGTTGGTGTTCCCATGCAGGTGGCAAATATATCTATATCAGTCATATGCTATAACTGAAGATTTTAATACATTTATTAAAAGATACGCTATAGTCAGTGCATGCAGAATCAAAGTGTTGATGCTAAGTCACTGTACAGTGAGCCAATTATGCGATAAAAAGTGATTTCAAAAAGTAGTGTAATTAAATAAATTTTGGAGAATTCATAAATCTTTGATATGTAGTGCCGAGAAAAAATACCATGATAACCACTGCCTTCAAAATATCCAAATTGTACTGATATGTTGATACTTCAGCCTCTCAAAAAATTTAGCACCAATCACAGGTCACTTGATCGCAGTCTTTTAGAATCTACCCGATCCTCGCAACGTCTGTTCGGTTTACGCTACTCGGATCTTCTAAAAAATCTTATTCTCAAAAACCAAAAATATGCTGGCTTAGCGCAGCACAGACGGGTCCGTTGCATAAGAAGCTGAAGAGGTGGCAAATGGGCGAAATCAACTAAGGAGTGAGCTCTAAACTCTGAGGGGTAGCACTAAGGGAATGCATGGACGATCACCCGTACAATTGAACGACGTGTTTGTGACTAACGTCAACCATCTGCGAAAACAGATGACAAAGTGTTTAAGATTCCGAAGTGGATCATACCTACGTCACAATTTTCGAAGCAGACCACCACCATGAGCGACAACTGCGCAAACGAGAAACTATTCGAAATCATGCTGGAGCTCACTCTACCAGAGAAGGAGGAGAGCCACACAGATATCCAAGTACTAGTAAAAACTAGGAGCAGTGGATCACTTTGAACGTTGCGTAGAGGTGAAAATACTTTTAGAATCACTGATGAAGGCATTAGTGAGGGCAGCTCTATTTTTTTGTTTGGAACAAAGTTTTTAGCTAAATCGCTCTACAAAAGCTCCTACGTCTCTCACTCACCAAAAACTGAAAAATACTAGTAAATACCTACACTCTTTACCATTTGAATGGAAGAGGTGCACATGAATTGCCAAATAGGACTCAACTACTTTACCTACCAGTCACATTGGCTTGCAAAAGAAATTTCACTCTTTATGTGGAAAAATCAAAGCCGCACTTGAGCTAGTTTGGCGCTTTCAATGTTTTGAATAAAAATGGCTGATGTTTAGGACGTTATTACACGCGGATCATTACCTATGGACACAGTGTTCATAGAATCAATGCTCATCGATCTGGCCACGGTAAAGCGACCTCTTTCTTCTAATATTAATCTATTTCCTTTCAGTTTAACATTATAGGGTCTGTCATTCATCCACGACTCATTCATCAAAAAGCATGGACGGCTGACATCGCTTGTATGTTTTACTTAGATATTTCACTACCGCGTGTCTGACCCTGTCAAGACAGCAGTTGATCGATGGCGTAGAGCGATCACAAGCGACGCGCGAATTCTTTTCAGTCATAGTTTTGTTTTTGCTCTGAATAAACTTCTAAGTGCTTGGTGTTACTTTGATAGTCTATAATTTTCTCTATACGCTCATATGTTTTGGTCCACATGTAACTCTTATGTAGGAAGAACTTCGGAGACGGGGAGGGGAGGGTAAAGGGAAGGGGAGTGTGACCTTCCCACTTACACGATGGTCTTTTCAAGAATCAAGTTTAATTTTAGAATTGTCAAAATGTATTGTATCAAGTGCAGACTAAGCTTTTCATAAAAAGCCATCCCCAGACTCAACCCGAACTAAAAATGCGAGCCAAGTATGGCACCCAATACTATTCTTGCGCCTACAGTGCAATGAGAAAGCCTTTCGGAGAAAAGGCATGTGTAGAAATGCGTGAAATTCAAGCTTTCAATTGAATACTTAAAATCTGAAAGAATATTTTAGTCCAGCGAGAAAGGCCTTTGAATTATCGTGTATCTGGGGATGTGCAAGCTATCGCGATCGGGTCAAGTATTGAAAACTACTTTGACCTTTCCCATCAACTCTTATTCAACGGTTATATTCGTAGAACGTCTATGTAAGTTTCTAGGTTTGCGTTGTGGACGATCGATGGCAAACAAAAATCTCCTATTACGGTCTAAGCAGTTTAAAGGAGATGGACAATCTCACCAAAAATGGTATGTTATGGCGTTACCCGTAAAGGTAAGCCTTCCTATTGATTGACGTAATCTTTCGAAAGAAAAGAGACTGATTATAAAAAAATAGTTGACCTTTTTCGAGTAGAATGATAGTCTCCCACATGACCAAATTGTAGATTTGCTATGGACAGCTCCCGAGATTCTTCGTGGTGAAGCCGATCCACTCGGTACGCAGGAGGGTGATGTCTACAGGTAACTGGCAAAACTATTGCCAACCTAGACTTTTTATGCGAATAAGCAATTGCTGCATGATGGCAGTTTGTCTTCGACAGAATGATTCTAGCTTTGCGATAATATCAAGTGAACTGATCACAAAGAAAACCGCGTGGAATCTTGACAATCGCAGAGAAACAGCTGAAGGTGAGTGTATGATCATGAGTGTATTGAAAAATCAGAACTCTTCCTTACGAAAAAAATCGCTAAATAGTTCTTTCCTGTTATTCGGGGACGGATGAAGAAACGATCGCTGTCGCTGGGCAAGATAATTGTATAGAAGGTGTTGGCAGTCATACGAAAGTTTAAATCTTAACTAGAGCCGTACGTGGCCGGTTTTTCAAAACACCCTTCTATAACGCTAGAAAATCCAAATGAGACTATGCTTAATATCACCACGCGTTATATTCTTATCTCGCTTATAATTCTTTGGACGAAACTCCTTCCTTAGACTGCTAGCTCTGCTTCGATAGCGCAATTCTCGAAGTACTTGAAAATATGTTTGCTTTGGAAAAGCTTTTTTGATAGAGCTGTAGAAGAAGGAAAATTTGTGTTTTACACCTCCCCGGACAAAGTTCTTTCTTGAGAAATTAGTAATCAATCGATAGCGCAAGATTCTAGAATTTCAACGCTGTGGTTATTTTCTGGAAAGAGCGTTTCTCTGCAGTGTAACATTGTATATAACATTGATTCACACGTGTGATCATGTGTTTTTTGACCAATTCACGGCCGCGGGGTGAGGCGCCTAGGGACAACTACAACATTTTCTTTCCATGTTCATTCGCATTCGTGCTTCCAGCAAGGTGACTGTTGATTTGCGTAGCTCATGTGAAACATAATTCCATTTTGAGTTTCGTAACGTTATGAAATGACTCTTCGAAAAACCGCCAAGCATTGATGAAGCCAAAGATTTGAGCTTTCAAATGTCTACCAACACTCTCGTGAAAAGTTTCTGTAGGGCGAATGGTGTCGAATATTCATTTTTCCCGGATAACGGAAAGAAAACGCTAAGTGCAGCGTGACACGTTCTAGTGGGAACTTTCCCAAACTAATCGATTTGACTATTTATGGCTTTTTTTCTAAATACTAAAACTAAAAATTTAGTAATAGTTGATCTGGTGACTCAAAAATTGGAGCAACCCTTTCGCCCAGCAATTGAGCCGGATGAACAGATAGATGTGTCCACAGCACTTGTGAGTTTATTGCGTTGTCATTTGTCATTGATAATCTTTCCACATTTTTGGATGATATCCACAGTTCGTCTTTTCTTAAAACGACATGTGAATCTTGTGTAACTGAAACATATGTTTGAGTTCTGTGGAGACGCATAGCTCAATGGTGGTGAAGTTCAGTAGGTGCAAGTCTGACTCTGCGTAGTAGTCGCTTAATTTCTTTTAATCAGGCTTGTCTGTGTCAAGTGGGCTCTCGGAACCCACAAAATTAGAGCTCGTCTCTGATAAAGTTCCTTCGATATTGATATGCTTATTACGACTCTCTGAGGATACGAAGTAACAACAGCTCAACCAACACTTAATAACATAAATGAATGAGGAAAATTCCTCAAGCAACGGCCGAAACGGCATCAAAATCGAAGGAAGCTGTGAATTATTGATGCGAAAACGAATCGTACACAAATGTCATTAGCTGCACAGCACTTGATGTAAAACATCATTTGTATCCTTTTCACTGGTTTCGATGAAGATGAATAAAACGGGCCTGGTTATCTGGATAGTCAGCAGTCTGTTTACCATAAAGCCAGGTCTCACCAAATTGCTGAAACGACCATAAGAATAATCTTCATTGCTAAGAAATTTCCTTTATAGATCGGTAGAGCAATTTTAAAAGACCCCACCTTTCGAAAAGCTGAATTTCACCAGATCGCGAGAGTTTCGAAAAATGCATGACTTCAACAATGATTTAATGAATGAATCTTGCAATTGAAACTAGATCGAAGAGGCACTTAGGTAAACATAATACGAAGATGTTGGTCTGAAAATCCAGTTCATCGATACTCGATTAAGAGAGTTCGAGAGTACCTTGGATCTCTTAGAAATGGAAGGTAAATATTTCGCCTTAAAAAGGAGAAGTCTGCCTTTGAGAAAAATCGAAATTTTGCAGGCAAAGGAACCTAATGGATCACGTGATGAAGACACTAGAACATTATGCCAGTTCACTAGAAACACAAGTGGAGGAGAGAATGCTTGAATTGAAAGAAGAAAAGAAGAAAAGCGATATGCTTTTGTATCGAATGTTACCCAAGTATATTTTTATACAGTATTTTTCAAGTGGGAAATAATCAATTGATCAGCTGGTAAATCATATACGACTTTTCATGCAGAGAAGTGGCCGAACGATTAAAACTCGGTCAAAAAGTTGAACCAGAGACCTACGAAAGTGTCACAGTATTCTTTTCGGATGTTGTTGGTTTTACAACCATAGCCAGTAAGGGAACACCAATGCAGGTCAGTGAATGCGCTATGATATTGTTTGAATCAATGAAGAGATGTAGCGGAGAAAAATTTAGCAGCACCAGTGGGTAAGAAAAGGCGAGTTGATAGCATTCTTTGTTCCACTATGATGCGTCTATTTCGCTGTCTTACCAGCATGATACGAATGGAGTTAGAAACCACTACTCTTTCTTCAACAATTACTGTGAAAAATAGCTACTCAAAAATTTAATTTTTAATCAGTATTGTTAAGTGATGTAAAACTTTGAACGTCATCTGGGAATCGAACCCGCATCTCACCTTTTTGAGGGCCCGCGCTAAAAAAAAATGCACTACGAACGCGCCTGTTTTGCCATCTCCCTTTATGCGACTATTCTTATTTGTTCAATTACCAGCTGATTCACTTTTTTTGTAGAATTAAATCAGCTGATGATAACAGAGAAGAACGAAACCAGCTAAAGATCTCCATAGAACGAGTGAGGAACGGGTGTCGAACCATAGACTTAGTCGTCACTGTTTCGTCATAACCGTAACACAAGACATGTGGTGTCACGTTGAAAAAAAATTCGTAATGAACAAGCACTAATTCTATATTGATAGGTCCCACTCCAGAAGTAATAAAAATTGCCATAAAACCTACTATCACGAAAAAGCGAACGATTGCACAAGAGCGGATTCCAATACTCTATTTCCTCCGCTTCAGATCCACAATGAAAAATTTAATGATAAGATGCAATCGTTTAGCAATGATGAAATACTTTGGTAGAAGAACGAAACATATTTCCAACAGTACTGTCATGTCGAAAGTGTTTTCATCGCGTAAAATACAGAATAAATTTTCAAGGTTGTTGCACTCCTCAATGATTTGTACACATTTTTCGATAGTGCGATTGAAGCACACGATGTTTACAAGGTGATTTTTGCGCTTTGAGTAATCTGCTGGTCATCTTTTTTGCATTTGCTAAGTTATTACCCTGTGAGAAAATTTCAAAATGCAGGTTGAAACGATTGGCGATGGCTACTTATGTGTATCTGGTCTACCGCATCGGAATGGTGTAGAGCACATCAAACAAATTTGTGATTTATCATTGGAACTTGTTGCTGGACTACGGTGAAGAATTTTCACTAGATGAAAATGACTTGATAAGGTAGAAGCCAATCATCAGCTAACGTACAAAGAGCGTGACATGGTCCTTTGATGATCGGATGTTCAAATAAGACTGACATTCGGCAGTGACACTTATTCCTCATTGTTTTCCTCTTCAAATATGTCGTTTAAAACTCACCCACATATGTTTGCAGCAATTTCCGCGTACCGTACCTTTCGTCGGAGGAAGTCAATATTCGTGTCGGGATACACAGCGGCAAGTTCATCTAAATTTATTTATTAGTTCTTCTTATGAAATTTAGCACTAGAGCATTAATCACCGAATCTATCAACCAGAAGTAATTAAAATTGCTTAACAGCTTTAAAAATATGCTCCATCAGCTTAAACACATTACTTCCATTTCTAAGGCAACAAATCAATACCGCTTTGTGCAGAAATTTCTGAGCTTAATTTGATGCCAAATCTGTTCATATTTACCACATCAAGGCCGCTTAACGAAGCCCTTATCGCAATTTGCTGCTTTACAAGTACGAAGTGGACGCGATGCAGAGACAGGCTTAGAGAACATCAAACGTGCAGACTCGAGGATATGTATCTAGGCAAACTGCAGACCACGGCAATCAGGCTCTGTCACGTTGACATCGCTGCAATCTCATCTTGCTGCAAAACAACACACGGCTGCTTATCGCTAAAATGAAGAAGAGGAAACTGACCGAACTGGGCTGGGAGTTGCTGGATCATCCGCCATACAGTCCTGACTTGTCGCCGTCTGATTATCACCTCTTCTGCTCTCTGAATCACTTCCTGAGCAAGAAGAAGTTTTGAGACAACAATCACTTGCGTTGGGAATTGACAGCTTTCATTGAGTCTCAGGACAGCGAAACCCATGAGAGCGGTATTGAGTTGTTGCATGAGAGATAGCAGAAATGTGTTCAGGTTGATGGGGCATACTTTTATTAGTGCTGTAAAGCAATCTCAATTACTTCTGGTCAACAAAATTTGGTGTTTATTGCTCTGGTGCCAATACTTAGGACAAGACCTCATACAATTTACCTAAAAGTTCACAGGTTCTATATAACTCACCTATATCTCTTTGATTTCATTGCTTTATAACAGTGGTGTGATGTTAGAATATTATTCTAGGAGGATTCAGTGTTATGCAAACATTAAGCCCCAGGAGCGAATTAAACTCGCGCTTCAGCCTTACCAGGGGCGCGTGCTACCACTACATCAAGGAGGCCACCGCTTTGATGTTTTTCATTCTTCGACGTGAACTATCGGAGCTGTTAGCAACTGACCCCTAAACGGTTCATATTGAAGAAAGAGTGCTCGCGAAACGGTGGTTTTGGTCGTTCAGCTGTAGCACAAGCCTCCGATAGAGGTGAAACGCGAATTCAAGTCCCCGCTGCTAGGTCAGATTTTTGCTCAATCTTCTTAGGTGGATATTCCATAGGTTTTATTTGCATAAGTTGTACACTCCAACGAAAGCTGACACTTAAAGTAGCAAGAGGACTTCATTGCTGTCATATTTATCAACTTTCAAGGACCTGTGGTTGCTGGTGTTGTTGGTCTTGCGATGCCACGATACGGCCTGTTCGGTGACACAGTTAACACTGCGAGTCGTATGGAAAGTAATGGAAAGCGTGAGTAGATCATTAAGAAGAATTACTGATAAAATTCACAAAAGCTCTCAGCCTTACTTCACCTTGTGGCTTAAACAGTCATCTTATTTATCTAATGGCTCTTTGATGGAGGTGCAGTTTGTGAGTCTTGAGGTAATTAAGGCTTTTTGCAGCTGCATCTATCCATATGTCATTGGATGCTTGCGAATTACTGAATAGCACTCATACTGGGTACATAACAGAATGCCGTGGAGAACTCATCATCAAAGTAAAAAAAACTTCATCTGTTTCTATTTTTCATTGGTGAAATGTGCACGAAAACTCCATATAACTGCATATATAATTTCATTGCAGCCATGAAAACTCTTTTGTTAAGGGCAAAGGAATTATGGAAACATATTGGTTATTAGGACGCGAAAATGGCATTGACATTCGAGGTCCTTCTGCTCTAGAGGTGATGGCAGCAATATGATTGACGGCAGAAGTCTTTATAAACATGACCAAAGAAATGCCACTGTATTTCAACCGGAATATGTTGTCAACAACTTCGTTAGATTTTTAATCTGTTCACTTCTTTTCCGCTGACTGAGGTTTGGAGCGAAAAACGCCTAATAAATATGATATTTGCCTCTTCCTCCACAACTCATAACAAAGTCGGGTTTCCAAAGAGAAAGAGGTTTTGTTCATCATGGTACTAGTTCTGGTTGATCTTTCCATGACAAGCAGCGATACGAAGAATGATCGAAAAGGAAGCATTTATTAAAGTTATGGCATTCATCACTCAAAATTGGTACGCAATGTTGGAATTTAATCTTACTCACCTCCTTCTTGTGGAAATAGAAAAGTTTTCTAGAATACACTTGAAAATAGCTGTTGAAGGTAGCATAAAAATCGTACTAAAAGAATTATTTCTTGCTTCATGTGGACCGTTGAGGCACTAATCCTTCGTCAACCAATCAGCCAGGATTATACAAGAGAAAAAGTTATCCTTTAGATTTAAGTATGCTTTTTATTTTTGTAGAGTAATTTCCCATTAAACGTAAAATTCCAGAACATCTGACAATTGGTTCGTGTCTGGCTGCCCGACATCCACACACTTTTTTAGCTCTGCATATTGATATGACTGCTGATCGAGAGTTTTAACTTTTTATAAAAGGAACGAAATGATTATGGAGATGGTTATTTTCGAATTTTCGTATTATTTTGCTTCAGCGTTTACCAATGCTGTAGCAACCTGCAGGATACTAATAACGTGCAGCACGTGCTAGGAAAGTTTATCCTCATTTGCTGACATCACATTGATGGGAGGAGATTTGGTTGACCCAGAATGTTGACGAACCACGAACACTATTACGAAACATTCCTGACTACTGCTCACTTCGTCTGCTGCTTTTTTAATAAAGTCGAGGCCTTCCTTATAGTTACAGTGGTCCTCTTAATCGTACGCTTTCGATATTCGTTCTAATTGTCAGGCGTTTCTCCCAAGTAACATTTATACACATACACATACATACACATCACGAATTCACACCAGCTAATCCCACCCACTCATGAATGTTCGCAAGAAGTGACCTCTTGTCATTTAGATTTAGCCAATGACGTTCTATATCATGTCTTGATTTGTAAGTGTGACTTACGCGAGTGATTTTCTACTCCGCTATTGATTTTTTCATACGCCAAGTGGGATATCTGGAAAGTGGATAATCCTATGTTATGAGGCTAAAAAGTTATCAATTGTGTTCAGTATGATTGCGAAGGCTTCCGTCTCTTGACAGAAAAAAGCTAAGTTTCTCCAATTGCATAAATCTGCCTAGCATAATATTGTGAAAAATTACAGAGGTGCAAATTAACGCTGTTAATCGAATATTTTCCTTGATGTTTACCTAATTAGACAGTTGACATAAAAACCTTAGAGTTTGAGTATACACGTGCTTCGATTCGAGTTCGACTGCTCGTATACTTTTTGAAATATATCTCACGATAGAATCGTGTATGAAAAGTTAGTTCAACCTATATAAATATTGAAACCACTAACAATTATAGTACGTCAGATGCAGTTGGTTACGAAGGATTCGAAAGCATTTAGAGTGTCTCTAAAGTGCCCTCGAATCTGCAGAGCAACATGGTATTAGTCCCACTTCAAATAAGCAATAATGTCAGGTATAGAGCGTTAGACATCAATCAGGCCATTACACATGCGCTATGCATGGACTTCATTGTAATATAAAGCCCAACATGCATTGGACAGAATGCATTTGATGCTAAAAGTGAGCGATAAATCTTAAGCATATGTTTTTTGTAGGCATTACAATTCACTGATCCTTCCTCACATATCAAAAGTTACATATATAATCCTGACTTCATGGGCTAAGGAGTACACAATTCCTTTACTTTTCTTTCCTCTAGACTCGAACTCGAAGATGGAAGTAATTCGAACAAACGAGGTTTTGTCCACTTAGTCTTAATGTTTAAAAAAATGACCTCTCTTGAGCTTCCACGTGAACGGTCGATATTATTTCAAAGATTTGTCAGTTCACATGAGATTAATACAACTCTTATTTGAATAACAAGCGACGTCACCATCCTCTTCAGAGTCGATTTATCCGAGCCTATAATCCACAGTCTTTTGACCACCCGGTGGATCTTCAAAGTCATGTCGAGTGGGATCTTCTTCCGTGTACCGCCGTTCGAATGACAACCTTACCTGACAATGCCCTTTAACACAGAAGTCGTTACCGATTGTTCACTGATACCGATAATTAATTGTATTCACAGAAACAATATCTCCTGCAGTAGCTGGCATTATAGCGGACTAATAGCTTAAAGAAAATCTTCAAAAGAAAAACCAAGGGAAAAAACCGGAATTGAAATTGAAATTAAATTGAAAATCAATTCACAGAGGTGTCCTACAATTTACATTATATTGGGCTTGAAGAGAACGCTGGTTAGCTAGGCCAACCCTTAATTTTCGACAAATTGGTATTAGACCTGTTTAGAAGTCTAGTAACCTTAACTTGATAGATCAGTGCCCCCACCCCACTAGTCATTGAATAGGACATACTTGCTTTTCTAATGAAGGTACCTTTGTGATAAAGAAGAGAATCCATGACGCATTCGTCAAACTATTATTCGACTCTAAACGCCTTACTTTTCTATTTTCTAAATGAATGTAGTAGCACAATCCATGTATCAAATTGATACTTTTCGGTTTTTGAAAAACTTGGCATTAGTTTGCTAAATCGGGTGATAGGAGTGGTTTGTTCGCTTCGCCTAAAGTGTATAAACGAGCGATAGGCAGGTGCGCTTTGGAAGGCACATCTGAACAAAGTGCAGCAATCGCCTCATTTAGTTGAAGCGGATTACTTTCTACTGGGCATATCATTTTCGCATAGCTTGCAGTCGAGTTCATGTCAGCACCGAATATATGTTCTCTTCCATTTTTTGGCCGGATTTCTCAGGACGATATTTGCTTTTTGTTCATAAACAACACTTGGCTTTTTCATCTTATTACTTGTGCTTCCCTTTGCTCTAACTCCCAAATATGGGTTGACTGCCTTTGTCAAATAATTTATGAACCACAAAGAAAGCGCGGATCCTCAACAATAAGATTCGCAAATTGTTTTCCGCAGCTAACGATAATTCTTCTTGATACTATATCATTAGAAGTTGTGATTTCATTAGCTTACTTTGCTTTACTTATTAATATCTACAATTCTTAGAGACTGTTATTTCGATTTCAAAGTTGTTGGCGATTGAAATTCTTAACAAAGTTGGAAGCGAGTTTCAAACTTTTCATATGTAGACGAATTCTGGTGGCTACAATTATAAACAAGGAATCTGGGCGCATCAATGTTCTTTAGATAACGAAACATCCCGTGTTCAATCGCTTCAATTTTTGAAACACGGGCTTCGACGAAAATAGTTGCAGCAGTTCGACTTATGGGTATCTTAACGTGAGGATAACATCTCCATAGGCTAAGGGGCCCTCAACTTACTAGAACGATCCGTAAATTCTAATGCCTTTTACTTCGTGTTATGAAGTCCACTTTACGAGATTTGGTGGTTCAATAAGAGCGGCCATCAATTTGAGCCTCTTGTGTGTAAATCTACTGACACTAAATGTCAAAAAGAGAAGAGTTACGACTGGAATATCCATTAGATAGACGAGATGAGTTTCACTGGTAGAGGAATTCACAAGTTCGTCTTCAGCTAACAGATCATTGATCAATCCGTACCCTTTTCGGCAACCATGAACGAAAATTAAACGAATTTGTGGCATTTGTAGATGATATAAGGTTGAAAACTAAGTTGCGTCGTATTTTTTTGTTATTTTATTCATTTACAATAAATTTATTCCTTAGTCTTTTATCATGTTTGATGTCATTCGAAAACTCGAATTTCTATAGATTTTTTTGCTTTAGAATCAATACAAATGTTTATCACATCATCGACTCTGGCAAAGCGTTTTTCTGCCAAGGAATGCTGCAGAGATCTGAAAAGATGGTAATCACTTTGAGCATCATTTGGGCTATATTGTGGATGAATTAAACCCTGATTCTTCAATCTTTTGCTGTGCCAGACGCACAATATGTAAACGAGCGTTGTCTTGACGCCGCTTCAACAAAGCTGTAACTGCCCATTTTGACGTGCTGGTGTCGCCTTCGCGAAGATTATTTGAACCATCGTTGTGTGCTTCGTAGATCAACCGTCTTGTGATTAAGTGATTTACACAGTTTGTGTCGCTTCGCTGGCAGAAGGACTCAGGTGGACAACCAAAGAAACTTTCAGGACTTAAGTTATGTGGTGTTCATTGTAAACTAAAAAAAATTCGTACAGTAACAAAGAATAAAGTGGTTATATTTAGGATTTCGAAATCACAACTTTCGAATGACATCAGACACGATAAAAAGACTACGAAATGATTACTGTAAATAAATAAATTTTCCAAATATACTACAGAACTTGGTTTCCTGTCCAATACATTTTTGGAAATTTTGAGAAGATTGCCATTGTATAAATGCACATTTTATGTCCCTAACTTACTTAATAGAATTGGATTCCTTTTCTACCACAAAATCTCGTGTCAGCACCCTAAGAAACCACTTAATCTTCCGAAAGTTAACAAGATCATTCTTTTTGTAATGCATCCACAGCTTTCAGTAAAATTCTCAGTGAAATGTCAAATTTCAATTTTTTTTTAGTTATGTCAGTCAACCAGCTATATAGATTCCTTTCCTCCAATACTAGTCCGACATCATTTGTTGACAGCAGAGGGATAATGGGCTAGGTTAGTACAGAGGGCCTGATTGAACCAGTAACCATGTGTGTACATCAGGGTACCTCTATATGCTGCTCCCAACTACTCTTTGAACACATTGTTTTTGTGTTGGAAAGAAGAAAAGCGTACATGCCTCAGTTCATTTTCTTCATAAAGGTCTTGAATTTTTCACTTCCAATGAGTGAAATTTGCCATGACTAATATATTCTGTTCAAGTCATCTCGTTTCCTCTAATATTGAACATAGTTTTTATAGACTGAGCTTTCTTTTCCGGAAAAAAAGAGTCCTGTCAGAATACATTCCATAGGAGCTCTTTACAGTTAACCTGAGGAATAAATCATCGTTATCAGATGAAAACTGTAGTAAATTATTAGCCAAAAGATTCTAAGGTGGTTTGATTATGGCGTACTTTGGTGTTTTTGTCTCAATTTGTTCAAAGATACTTAATCCTGAACAAAAAAATATCTGCTTACTTATATGTATATAAAAAAATTTGTAACGACGATCTCGATTCTGCAATTTGTTGATGTGATACAATAATCTAAACTCATTCTTACATTTCAAAGATGAGGAATGCGCTTCCTAAGCATTTTAGCATTGTTTAGACCGTCTACTTTCGAATGGAGTACCATCGCTGCTTAAGCACATTATTCATTGTACTAGTGTGTTTCCCCATCATCAGCATTCATAATATTCCTTCACTACCGAAAAGTCCCGCGATGGTGTTTTATGCGGATCCGAGATTCAATTGCTACATCAACCGGTTCATAATTTAGTTTAGTGACAAAAAACTCTTCACACTGGGTGGATAGTATTTGAACACCTAAACAGGACATTAGAACATCTTCTTAGTATAAGTGACATTCTTAAGAAATAAGGGATAGATTTAGTATTTATACAACAAGGAAAATCTCTCTAGAGCCATTACGAAGCAGTAAAGTCTAATGAGAGTAAAAAGCGATATAAAGTTTTCGAAAATTTTCCATAAGTGAACTTTCGTCTAACGGTGGTTATTATGACTTTACATGAAATATTGCTTTCATTAAACAAACCGTATCTGGCGTTATCAAATTTCTTACCAAAATTTTCAGGAGATATTTATTTCTCACCTTGATTTTGTGTGCCATTTTGAGGGTTTTATCCCTTCTAACAACTCTTGAGTGTACCTGATTGCCTCTGCATTAGGCCTGTCAAAGCGATGTTCTTGAAACGTGAAAGCCTCATAGTTTGCTTTATTAGCTTAAATTTAGGCTTAAAACACCGGAAGTCGCATCGAGTATCGTTGAGGTGTGTTTCTTTGGAAGTTTTGTACTACATATATTAGAAGGTTTGTATCGATGAGATATGAGTCTCTGTGAAGGTCGATTTTGTGCATTAGTACTTGCCAACCATCGCCTGAAGGAGATAGCCGAGGTATCACCTCCAAACCTATATATGGTTGTAAAAATCTTAGCAATCTTCAATTCTTGAATGTTCGATGTTTCAAAGACATCTGGAAAATGAATAGGCGGGAAAGATTTATGTCACTTGGAATGACTTCATGGCAATTGTGTCATCGTCTTAGTTAGTCTCTTTCAGACAAAAAACTGTCCATTTCTCGAATACACCATATCGTACAATGAGAAACGGATCCTGTGAAAACAAATGCTTTAGCTCAGAGACTGCAATAGGATGAATCTTACAAAAATGGCTCGAAGTTTGGTTCGTACCATACACTGATCGCGTTTCCTTCTCCGTCATCGAGGAACTGAGTCATCAAATGAAATTCTAAACTCTCAGTAAAACAATTACATTAAAGGAACCGATTTGTGAAACTGGTGGAATCCTGCAAAAATTGTGGCAAATATATCTATACAAAGCTAACAGGAAAGATCCACGCATATACATGAGAATGCTTGCAGCATGCTACAAAGCCAGTCCTGCAAAAGTTAAAAGACTTGGTTTACTCATTATGTTCACTGGACCTTCTACTAAGCATTTATCATATTTTCCAACTAATTTAGCAACTGTATATCCAAAAAGTGGATTTAATGCCAACGTGTGTTTACCAGATCAAGCCCTTTGACAGCTCATGGTTGACATCTTCGAACAGCTCATAATACAGAAATAGTGGCACCGCATAATGGGTCTCGGTAGTGTAGTGACTAGCACCACACCACGTAAAGGAAACGCGAGTCCAACTTCTGTCTGAGGCTTCGAGCTCTTCAGTCATTCAACATTCTAGATTCGTAGTCGGATCATTTTAACACTGCTATAAAAACTGTAAAATAAAGAGCTGATGCAGATTATTTTTGGCAACTATTAACTGAGAATCTCTTCAACACGCAAACATGCACTTTTGGAACATCACCACTAACTCAAATTGCTTATCGAAGTCGCAGTGAAATTCCATGGGCCCCATTCATTGTAGGAGAGCGCTTATTCTAACTATTTTGAACTTCAAGTTAACGTAAAAGTCTAGTGAAATCTTTCTGTAATTAAATTCCCCACGGAATCTACTTTAGGAATAATTTAAGCGGCTCTAGTAGAAGATGGCGCAGAAAAAAATGAATGTAATGGGTTATATATAGTTTCGAAAATATCAAACTGGTTGAGAAATAAACGATTTGGATGAGGGAAAGGCGGAACAAAGGCTTCGATGTGTAAGAGGTGAAGCGGAGCTTTAGAAAGGTTAGCTATGGGTTCCACACCACCTGAGGTCTCGATTTCTCTGCCTATATCAACATTGCTGCAATTATAATTCACATCGTATCCTGTCATGGAAAAAGAGGTGGTGAATGAAAGTTAAATGCTCCGAGAATCTTCAATACCTTTGCATTCTGTCACGCAACGAACATTAGTACAATGTTCAATGCTGCACGACGCTCATGGAGGATGACATCATATCACTTTTGACTTTTCTTGTATTAGACATCTCATTGATTTTCCACTCATATTTTTATTATTAGAACAATTTGTTCACTCCCTTAAATGTTTGCTTGATAATGCTAAATGGAAACAACCCCATCTTAGCAATGATGTAAAATATCTATAGTATGAGTTAAGAGCAATTATACTACATTCACACCCACGAAGAGCACTGATTGCGGATACTATATAGTACACGGACTATACCCACTAGTAGGGCACTATCCAAAACCAGTCTCTCCAAATATTCGAAATTGGCTTATTGGCGTAAAAATCCTCGGGGAAAGGCTCTTTTTGATCCTCTACTCCGACTAATATCATGGTGAAAAACAGAGAGAGCTTCAGAGTTTCCTCAGAGACAACCATAAGTGGAATTCACTACGATTTTCAAAAAAATACCACCAAATGACAGAGAGTCCGAGATTGGAATCCGGAAGCATTTGTGAACTATGGAGTCGAGAAAGTGACCTGGATGTAAAAAGTGCTGTGATCAACCAAATATTTGAAGATGAATCACAAAGAAAGCAAAAAAATATCAGGCTACCTTGAGGATGCTGTAAAAATTGTTCTTTGAGCTCAAGTGCATCCTGTGACATAGAGTTACAGGAATCTGGATAACCACATTTCAGTTGAGAACTGTCTAGGGCGTAGTCAAAGCTGCTTACAGCGATTAGATTCTCTTCTGTGAGATTGGTTCTAAAATGCCAAAAAAATATTTTTTTAAATCAAGCAGAAAATTTTTTTCTAAAATCGTCTCTTCGTAGTCATACACATGAATTATTATGCGAAAACGAGAAAAGTAGGTGCAGAAGTCGCAGAGATATAATCGGCAATTCTGCGCTTGTTGTTTATTGCCTTAGTTTATAGACTCAACATTTACGCTTATGAGCTTATCAGTAAAGCCAAGTCATTATTAATCTGTGGTGGTGAGCTCAAATGGAAGCCTGTATTGCAATTAATATTTACTGCATTCCAGCTGCGCATTGACTCGGGTAGTTGCGTTACGTGTAACATACTCACTCAGCGGTAAGCATACTCTGAAGATGCCCTTTTTTCCTTTATTCTACTTTTCCTTCAGCAATTTCATTCTAGAAGTTCTAGATATCACTCTGCGTTGTCTTATGATCCTATCTATACCGCTTGTTTCGAATGTCTTTAAGACCACGCTCAAATTTCAACATGCTTGGTAATTATTTTTGAGTCATACATGTGGTCTACAGAGCGCATATGGCGCAGTGGTTAGAGGTGCCCTGCGTCGCACACGAGATCAATGGTTCGACCTCGTGCTTATGGCTCACCAATCCATCCATCCCTCCGAGGTCGGTAAATTGGTATCAGACAGGTCTTAGACTTGTCTGGGAGGATAAGCAGCACTGACTCGGTACAGCGGAAGGCCACTGCGAGTCATTGTAAAGACCAGATATGCATTAAATCACCTCATCCGAAGTTAAAAATTGAAGTCGAAGTCATGGCGCATCTCTCAGGGACCTGGTCAACGCCGAGAGCTTTATCCTTTGTTTATCCTTTATCCATGTGGTCTCTTATGGGCATTCATACAGTGCAGTGCACAGTGAAATACACGTGTTTCGGCATTGCAGCCTCGCCAGTTGAACAGTGTTTTCTGTCCTAGCCAATCTCTCTTGGAGGAGAACCTTTTTACATAGAGGGAGGACGCGGGGCGTACTATTTACACGTGCCACCAGGTGAAAGAAATCACTAAATGAGCAGTGTTGCACACTTGATTGCTCTTGACTGGTATATATGAAATATCATACCGTTCATTACGAGTGTTTTCTTAACACCGCTCTCAAATTTCAACATGCCTGACGAGGCGCCAAGGCCGACGAAAACACGTGTATCGCACTATATAGGTGCCCATAACACATCACATGCATGGCTCAAAATAACTATCGTGCATATTAAATTTCAGCATATGTACCAGCCAAATCGAGTATACAACACTGCCCATTCAGCATTTTTTTCACTTGACGGCACGTGTAGTGCGTCTGCGTCTTCTCTATGTAAGGGGGTTATCCTCAAGAAGGATTGGCTTGGACGAAAGGAACTGTGCAACTAACGAGCCTACGAGGGCAAAACACGTGTATTGCACTGTATAAATGCCCATACCAAGCCACATGCATGGTTCAAAAATAATGACCAATTACTTTAGTTATTCTCTTACAAGACAGGTAGCATTGAAATTAGAATAGAATAGAGTTAGAGTTTATTGCTATAAATTAGACTAACGGTTTTGATTTCAAATCCTGAAAATCCAATATAAATATGCAATGACTTCTAGCTTAGAAAATTGTACCTATCTCTTCGCAGTTACGTATGCTACTCCAGCATTCAATTTAACGTACACTAAAGTAGATTACATTACACAAAGAAGACCAAAGTCGCTCAGGAGCAACCAGACATCTCCACCTTGAAATAGTTTAGTCCATACTGTACCACAGAGCACCTTAAAGCACGTTGACACAGTAATCATGGCCCTTCAAGCCAATGTGTAACACCCTTCAAGCCTGTCCTATGCCGCTTCTCAGCTTCATAAGCTGAACAATAACACTTTGATCTCAAGAATGAAGCTCACCTCGCTGAAGATGATTATTGATTGATATTTCAGTGGTGATTTCAATGCAACGCTTTGAATGGCAGGTACATCACAACATAAGATGAAAACAATTACGAAGAAAGCCAAGTTGGTTGTACGTGACCACTTTTTCACTAAAAAGTTTAGGCTAGAGAGGGGGAATATCACACGAAAGCCATGGTGCCCTTCGTGCTCTTTGAGCAAATGTTATATTCTGATCGCTTATGACGACGCTTATGACAAGACCTAATGCAGCTGCTGGTGACCGCCCGAAATGATCGACGGTTGACGAGATTGCAGGTAATGCTATGATGATACGCTATCGGTCATTATTGAACGTGTTTCATCTTTTTTTTTCCCTTTCGCATTTTTTCCTCTCCTAGTACCTCAAACCTGATATCTATTCTTTCATTCTGAGGTGGAATCAGGCCCAGTGGATGTGATGCTCGTTGCGGCGCGACGTTAGGCTTATTCCTACCACAAACTCTTCGGCGTCAACAACGAACGCCCAATGGAACTCTACAAACCAGGCTATCTTCGAGACTGCGAGGAGACGATTCAGCAACTATTCTGCGACGTTCAAGAATAACACGAGAACGGAGTGAATGCTAGAAGTAGCAGGATCCCCACGGTGAAAAAATTATTGAGACGGGCCAAAAAATCAAATAAGTACGGAAAATAATTTTTCTTCTTGTTGAAATGATGAGCTTACGATGAAAATTCAGTTTGGTCACTCTACCTTCGCTGTTCTTCTAGACAAAATTACGGTATCAAACATATTGTGATCAGTTTTTTGCAACGTTCAGAAGAGAATTAGATCTACCACTTCAATGGCATAAAAAATTGCTTCAAGTTGTTATCCGTTAGCAAAGAAGAAATGAGCCGTTCCATTATACAAGAACTTTTCATAAGAGTGTTAGGGAATATTCGAAAGCTTAAATCTCTGATTATCGCACTACTCGGCCTTTTTCAAAACACCCTTCTATAACACCGTATCAGAAAAGAATTTTGTGCTTTACACACGCATATTTCTCGCTGTACCAAACTCTTTAATTAAATTTAATCGATAGCGTAAGTTTCCGACCATTCCTTGGCTTTGCTTATTTTCTGGAAAGACCGTCTCACGGCAAGCGTACCAGGGGAACTAAAATCGAGTTTCATTCACACTGCTCATTTGTTTGTCCACTATTGTCTGTGCTAGGGGCAGGGGGGCTATACTTGGATTCCATGCGACGATCGATCAATCGCATTGGAGCAACTCATATGTAGAGTACAATTTTGTTTAAACAATTTGGAATCTTTTCTGCGCTTTGGAAGATACTTCAGATAAGACGTATGACTATGATACTAGAAGATTCCTCTTACAAGTTCATATGCTTTCGTGCTTCCTTTGAAGTAATAGTATAACCGAGTGGCGGCCGGTATAAAATATAATTTTATTTGAATGCTACCGCGCTACAAAAGGGATTTTCCAGAACAAGAGCACGTAGCACAGTGTCTAAAGACTTCAGCTTTCACACTATTTCAGTTAAGCACATCTTATGAAAAATTTCTGTCCAACGAAAGGGATCGTTTCTTCATTTGTCCCCGGATAACATACTTGTAACAAAAACATCTAAGAAGCACAATTTTGCTGCAATTCCAGAGATTGGAAAATACGAAACGCTCAATTTAAATAGAATTTAACTAAAATAGCGCAGTAGTCACAATCAGCAAGAGCGCACTCGGAGACATCATCATGTCTTGTTAGATAAACCCCGCCATTCTTAAACACAGACCTCGATCGAAAGAGAATTTCGTAGTTTGCATGAAAATTAAACCTGATTTTAGTACAAGAAAAGGTACGGAAAGGATAGCGGAGTAATTGGTGATAAAATATATCAGGAACCTGAGTGCTGGTGTAACTCAGCACTCCAGCGCTCTCTTGCAGTTAACCTTGAACCGTCTTAATTGAGCTATCTCCTCGATTATAAAAGAGAGTTAACTCAAACATCGTTCTATTGCAATGATGAAAAAACAGACTCTCATGCAGCAGCAGAATCTACGTGCAAAGATGCCTACACAATGTCGAGACGGCGACGGCGAGAGAACGAATCAAACGCAAGATGTGGGATCAGCATGCAGATAATCATGGTTTTCAACCGAATTACTAAAACCCACTAGTATATGTAATTTAGATTTAAAAAGTCTACGCATTTGTGCATTGGAAACAATTCATGGCGTGCCAGATGCATTAATTTTCCAATCGGACAAAATCATTTTGATTTGGCGAAATGGGAGCGTAAGAGTAAAATGTGGTCTAAATCTGTTGCTTTGACCCTTTTCAATCAAATTACTCAAAGTGGCATTTAGCAGAAATTCTATTCAAATCGTCTTAATAAGCTAAAGCACTAAGTGCCATTGATAAGAGGAGATCAAACTTACTGTAGAGACCTACCTCAATGGGAGTTTAATTCACATTTATCAAAATTCATGAATTCTGGTTAAGTTCGAGGCTTAGTAAATGATAAAGTAAGTCATTTTTCTAATAGATTCCTTGTCTTTTAACATTCAGTGGTGGCGTTCAGCAGGGATTTTCTGTCACGAGCCAATATCCCCTTGGAACTCTCGACCAGGAACTGAAATTTTCCAGGAAAAAGCTCTCTGGTCACTATATTGGCTCTTAAAGTCGTTGGGCCACAGGAAAGTCGTAAATGTGGAATTGTGGACTTTGCTTCTAGCAATTAATCGCACTGTATTAGATCAGTGATTTTAATGTGCTCTCGAATAGCGGCTTATGACATCTTATTCCATCATTCCTCAAACTTGATCTCATAGGGAAATTACTAAAATCTGGTAACTTCCGAGTCCTTGTAGAAGGATAGCAATCTCGAACAATGATTCAGCGTTGTCTTTCAAACATCTTAGTAGTTTGATATATTCTAGCAAACTTTTTAGCCTTTCCAAGCTTTGTAATATCAGCGAATACGAACGATTCGACAATTTCACTCGCCTCGTCAGTGTCATACGCCCTGCCAATAACCATACCATAGCAGGATTGAGGAGAAAGAATGTTAAATCCTAGCAAAGTGAAAAGTTGCTATATTTCTCGATTTCCTTGAACCTCGGCATGTTAATACTGTATAGCTGAGAAATAGAAAAGAATAGCCTAGGAACTATATACAACTAATATAGACTAATTAATTGCCACGTTTTTACACAGTCGATGACAGCAGCTGTCATTATTTACATTATCTAATTAGAATTCAGATTTAGATTTCGGTAATTCCTCTTTGTTAATGCCCCTGTTTCTGTTTTCCTCTTTCCCTCTCGCTCCCTCTATTTGTATTCCTCAATCACTAAGCGTAAGTCTCTCTTCATCTATTCTCCACTCTTTTCTTCTCCTTCTGTTCTTCTCTTTATCTACCTTCCGCTTTGAAATTTTATGGAGGTCGTTAATCGGCCAATAATTTCTCGATATAACCATATACAAAGAACGCAAAAGTTGATAATTTCCGCTGTCTCGGACAATTTCACTTTTCGTATAAGCCGTAAAGCTCAGCTGCGCAGACATCCTTTATAACCCTCGAGTTGTTTGGAATACAGAAAATGTCGCAAGAGCATATCATGCTTTTCAAAGGTGTTCTGGTAATGTCACTTTACAGTGAAGAGGGAAAAGGTTAACATCACCATGAATTTTGCATTGGCTATATAAACATTTGATTTATCATAACCATGTATGTGACTCATTCTTCCTTGCACTCTAAACGGATAGTCTCTTTTGCCAATCACTTATAAAGGTGGTGTGTAAAACTTTTTGCGTCAATCAGGACTCAATCCCACGTTTGACCCTATCCGGCGGCGTGTGCTCGCACCGTTGATTAGCGACTGCTGTTTTGGCAGCACTCTTACGCCACAACGCATCCGTTTGAAAGTGTTTCTAGAATTCTAAGTTAACATAAATAATTTGTGTTATAACGATAAACTCGTGTGACAGCTTACCCCTTCGTTATCATTCCAGAGGGATCGATGCGAAATCCTCCCTCTCCTGAAGTTAAGACTGGACAGTGAGGACAACGGCGAGCGAGTTCGTGAAGGGGGGGGGGGGGGGGGATGTACGCTGTACAACATTTCTACCTCTATGTAATGATGATGTTCCAAAATATCAAAAAGGAGTGTCAAATCTAGAATTGGCCTCGGTGTTCATAATTTTGGGCGTAGTCAGTTTCTGAAAGAAAAGCTTCTCATGCATCAAATCAGTCCTTCAAACGCGTTAGCTCAACTAGTTCAGCTGTGAAATACTCCAATAATGAAGTGTCTCTTCTGTTTTAATCTAAAGAGCCATTATAGGCCTTGTGGATTTAGGTCACTAAACACGGAGAGCTCTTCGCAACGCTAGGATTTCGTCGGTTTTTTCCTTTAATTCTACCCAGCTTTGCCATGAGAGATATAAGATAAAAGTTCGGTGTTTATCAATCTCTGAGGGATACGCCATTCATTCGTCTTCGATTTTTAGCTTCGTTTGAGGTGATTGAATACATATCTCGTCTCTGCAATATGTGGCGGAGTTCTTCCGAAGTAATCAGTAACTGATGCCTATCCTCTCAGGCAAGTCTGGTACTAATTTTGCCTAACCCGAAGATGGAAGGCTGGTGAACCATAAGGGCGAGAGCGATCGACGCAGAGCACATGATTCGCGAAAATCTTTCAATTCTCAATATAAGTCATATTAACAAAGTGTGAACGATCACTATTGGTGTAATAACGCTTCAGAGTTTATATCAAGGCATCGAAATCATTATAGACGGAGCTCATGCTCATGAAACGAAACTATGGCGTTTCTTTCGTCCACAGTCTTTCGTTGCTTAGAGCAATCTCTTTTACAACTCAACAATATTAGATAAATTTGAAGAGAATTAGAAAGTTTGGCATTAAAAATCACTTAATTACGAGGGCGGCACGAAGCGGTAACCAAATTAGTTTACGCATTAATAATGACAAGGGCACATTCATTATGACTGACATTTATCTAATCATTTAGCAGAAAAATAATGGCGTTAGAGAGTTTGCTGAAGAATAGGATAACGTCATTTAAGAAATGAACGCTCAGTCCAAAGGATCTCTATATCTGACATAAAGTGGTCGACTTTCTCGCGCACTTGTGATTAACGAGATATAATTCGATGCTTCACTTTGACACTCTTCTTGATACTGTTCCAGCAAGTAGATCTGTTAGAAAGAACCCAAGCATTTGGTAGCTCTTTTCAATGCCTTTCTCCGGAGCAATCACAAATGCATTATCACCAATCACCGTCACTCATATCCATAGCATAACCTTCATAAATGCATAACAAATCTGGTGACATATTTTCATATGACATTGACTGACATCGAAAACTTTGTTACTGCCTGGGTTAGTGGGCTTCAACGTCTCTCAACATAAGTCTCTTCTTCGTTCTCCCATCAAGTTGGCTTTTCTTATCGACCAATTTTTTGCACCGCCTATTTATGATAATTTCCCAAAAAGTGCTCAAATATTCAAGTTTATCACCTTTACAAATTCGGCGAGCACTAGTAGAACTCCTTTTCATGGGCATGCATGATTTTCGTTAAGTCCAGAGTTCAACGAGTTTCCTCAGCTGTCATCATAGGCATATCCGACTTTTGTGATCTCCGAGTGGAGATGTTCTGCTTCTTACTTTCCACTGAGACAGCAGCAGTTTCAGGAGCGGATACTTCTAATTGAGGAAGAGTGGAATATCGTATACTTTCTGAATATCAACGAGTTACCAGGTTAAAATTCCTCTATTTCATGATCTTGCATGGAATTTTTAAAAAGCTTCAAAAATTGAGGTCATGTTAGAGATCACGTTACAGGTCACTCAATGCTCCTTGATGCTTACATTTCCAAAACTTTTTTATATAAAAATAGCTATTCAAATTGAGAATGATCTGAGGTGTTTTCTAACTCTTTGGTGGTTTAGTACGGCATACTTTTCTCCGATTCAATTTCGTTCTGTAAAACATGCTATTAATAGGCATCCGTATAGGTTACACTTCTCCCGTGGAAAGTTATTTTAACTCATAGCGAACTCTGCTGACTGATACAGAAAGAACTGAAATCCGCAAGTCTGCCTTGACCCGATAATCGTCTTCTGTTACACAGCTGCAAAGGAACTGATACTTTCTAGTAACCAAAAAGGTACTATTTCGATTTTTTTCCGTCGAGGATCACATTTCAATCATCAACTAGATTAGGCAAGTAGCGTGCGGCAGGGTAGAATGATAGCCTCAAATGTTGTTCATATTTCATGCGGTTGCAATTTACGCACCCGTGAGCATGTTGGTTTTGGAAAACTGCTAATAATTGAAACTAGAAAGGAAAAGATCAATAAGGCCGAAGCACGTGTATTGTAGTGTATAAGTGATAAGTCCCCATATCAGACAGCATGCATGGCTCAAAAATAATTTTCGGGCACCTTGAAATGTGAGCGTGGCCTCAAGAAACACTCGAAACGAAGGATGTGATATTTCATGATTATTAGCCAAGAGCATTCGAGTGTGCAACACTGCCCGTTCGGTGATTTTTTCACTTAACAGCTCGTGTAAAACGTTGGTCGGTTACTCTATGTAAGGGCTATATTCCCAAGAAACTGACAGAAGGAAAAGACAGCGTGCAATTGACGAGGGTGAAGGGCTGAAACGTGTTTATTGTAATGTATAGGCGCCCATTATAGACCACACGCATGGCTTAAAAATAATTATCAGATATGTTGGTATTTAGAGTGTGGTCTCAAGACACTCGAAAGGAAGAGTGTGTCAATAATCTCTCACTAGTTAAAGTAGTCGGGGAGTTAAAACTTTATCTGAAATGCTCCATCGTTTGGCGAAAAGATCGCTCTCCTATTATTCTAACTTTTGAAGCATTTAGCTAACGTATTTGAAGTAAGTGAATGGTTTTAATTGCGAAGTAATGGCAATTGGTAAAGGTAAAATCAACTAAAATTTCGAGAAAATACGAGGCATATTTGAGCCTTTCATCTGAGAACTTTAAGGATCCATTGAGAAAACTCTACCTTGCCTTAATCTTCCATGAAGGAGCGTCGATGAAAAAATGCGATAATAAAGTTGATTTTTGATCTATAGAAAGCAAGAAAGTTATTCAGGCAGTTTTACATTGGAATTCGGTGTTACTGCGCCTTTTAATTTTCCAAAAAATGTTTCATATGAGCTCACACATGTTGGTTTGGTGACAGAAGCGCCACAAATTGTCCGTAACTGTCGAAAAAGCAATTTTGTCCCAATGCGATGGAAGGTGTTCGTTTAATGCTACTCTTCTGAAAGTTTCTTGCTCATTGAGTGAGTGAGCAATTTGTAAACGAAAGAGCCACAACCATTTTATTTCAATCAGCGACGTTTTTTTTTTTTGTAATCTCTCTAAATCCACTTGAATGCTTAACGTATAATGCTCGAAGATGGCTTTTCGACAACTAGCGATAATTCTCAACCATCATTTTATTTGCAAAGACGAGAACTCTGTATGCTTATAGATAATATTTATCTTGGTCAGAGTTCTCAAAGAAGCCTGAGAGTAAAATTCAAACTTTTTTCTTGGATTTTCCATGCTAGCGTTCTTATCACAGACACTTATGATTTACTCGGTAGAAGCATCGTATCCCATTAGCCGAGATTTACCTTTCTCAATTGGTGTCGAGTTCAAAGTACAAGCCTTCACATAAAAAGAGTGGAAACACACCTTGCAAGAAAAAAACAACATACCCGAATTTCGTTTATTAAAGTTGTTTACATGCTTCTGATTAGCAAATTTGTTCATTTTAATGTTTTTTTCCCAAAGATTGTTCTCTTGAGAATTTGATATAAAAAAGTAATATATGTGAAGCTTAAAACTCTTTTTCATCTAGTCAGTGCGAGATTGGTAATAGCTAGTTTAGTAGTAGTAGTAGCAGGTAGTATTTTGTTGGCTGACCATGCTCACAGCGTTGGCGAATTCACCTTGCTCACAGCGGCGCATGTTGTCTTGGACCAGTCGTAAAAAATTCATTATTTGAATGAATAGTCTAACACAACACACGTTCAGGCCCTGACAAAGCGAAGTCGCCGAAACGTCACCCACCGAACTGGTACTTATCACTACTATAGCTACATCTACATCTAATACCGGCCTTGCATCGGTTAAATGAGATAAGTTCTCAAGATTCACGGGTATCTCAATTCGTTGTGTAATGCTACGTACAAGCTTAAATAAGTAGATAGGTCCAAATCTTAAAGCGACCATTACTCCTGTCTTAGGCCATACCTCATGTATTGTGCCAATCGTTATCGTTTTGTCCTAGCATAACATTTGCAAGAGTATTTCTTAATGATAACGAAAACAGAAATAGACCTAATGATCTCTACTTCTCAGTGGTCTTCGCCATCTTTTAGTTAGGTTGTAAGGGTAAGAATACGTCATCTTACATAAATTTTGAACGTGAAAACATTAATTTGTCTCTAATTTGCGCTTTTCCTTGTAATGTCACCGATGACCTCAAATACTTCCAGCAAGCAGTTTCATCTTTTTTCTTGGCATGTGCCTTATGTGAGGTTGAAAATGTCATACGAGACCTCTGGAGCATGACTCGAAATTCGATAATTTAATTTCGTTGTAGTCCTAGAAAACATTCCCGATCTACCTTCACTGTTGTGGAAATTTGTAGTAATTTCCACAATGTATTTTTTGAAATTTTGTGGAGCCAAATAGGAGGTGTTATAATATTCCTTATTTAACAACTGACATTTCGACTGTTGAATAGAAATTTGTAACACCTCGTGACTGGCTTGAGAAGAAAACTAGGAATTATCGAGGAATGCAGAGGTCAAAAATAGTTGGACCTGAGAATTTCGTAGAGCGATTGAAACCAAACATATAAAACGAGAATACAAATGTGTTGTTGAGTTTATGAATTATTCAACATATGATTAGATTTTCCTTCATTTAGAAAACGGAAAATTCATACTATAACCAGTAAGACTTGTGAAGAATGAGTGCATTGATTAATTATTGCATACAGTATGACCCTGAATGTGCTTGTACGCGTTCTATCCAGTGCGAGCTAGTTGCTGCTTAATGGAATTCTGTGGAATATAAACATTTTGCGAATGTGGCAATAAGAAAAATCAACGAGTTGTGATCATTTTCAGCGGTCCGACCACTCACATTGCCATCAGGTATTGGGTGGACTCATAAATCGCTGATGATTCGTGAAAATTTTGGCCACAAGGTGGCAAATCCTCAAAAGAGCAGCTGAATGACTGCGACGAAATCCGACCGAAGAACGCCTCAACGAGTCAAACTCAGAATTCCACAAACTAATCTCGATCACCATTTAGCATTCCACTGGATGAAGACAACAACGGGCATCGGAATATGTCGATAATGAAGCCATGCCCAAACGAAGCAGTACTCACGACCTTTCTCTGTAGATGATAGATGTCTGACACTTCATGTAATGCAAATATTGGTTGGAGAAAACGGAACATTTTAGTTTTTCAGCAACTGCTCTTAGTTATTGGCAGTATAATCGCGTTTCTGCGGTACCTCGGAAATTTTTCATTCAAAGTTCACTTTTATTGGAAACTTTAATGTGCTCTCAAAGCTTGCTCCCAAGTTCGTTTTTGGTGGTCCCATAAGCCAAACGTATTCATGTTCTCCATGATGTTATTCAGCCTTATTGTTGCTTTGAAAGCAAGTGTAACTTCGCTTAATCATCTCACATCCTACTCTCATCACACTTTTGCAAACTAATGGTATTCAGTCCTAATGGTATTCATTATTCATCCCAGATGACGCAAATGTTTTTGCGCATCACTCTTTATCATTGGATATTCAGTTCGATAACGAATCTAGAATTCATTATTGCTTATGGCTTTTAGGTTTCATTGATACATATTTTCTCCACTGCCTCTAATATATGTTGGCATTCTTGCAACTGCAGTAGTTGTGACGCCGAATGTGGCGATATTTGCAATCACGCATGTTGTGGTGGCGGTCTCAAAATTTGATTTATAGAAATTGCTATTGCTCCAGCTTTTCAATCATATTCAATGAGTTTCGAAAACGATGAATCGAGCTCGTTGCTTAAAGTTGACATTTCAATGGATCAGCACTCTTTCGACAGTAAGTGGTGCCGTCGATGGTTCTGTAAAAGAAAAAACGTTAGATGCCAGTAAACATTATATTTTACATAGCAAAATATAATGAGTATGATCAGCAAATGCTATTTTTGAAGGTATTAATGTCATTGTAAACTTGGAAAACGTGCAATAGCACTTTTATAGGCAGGCTATAAGCTGCGTATGATTGAAGACTATATTTAATCTTGTAATAGAAAAGTGAATAAGCAAGCAAACCTTCAACAAAGTGCTTTATTACGATTGGTGAAAGTGCAAAAATGTTGAAGTTGAAGAAAACTTAATCGTTAGGAGGATCAGTAGTGTCTGTATCAGTTTAAATCTAGACGAGCGTGGTAGTTATGTTGAAGAACATCATGTCATTCTATCAAAACTACACTGTCACATACTTTATTGTTATTATTACTATAAAATAGATTTAAGAAAAAAAACACCAACACTCAGATGATTCGGTAATTTTCTTATTCGACATGCAGATGCCATGCAGCAGTTCTCGCCAGGTTGAACCACATCAATAACATCTGTTAGCTGGGTTGCTCTTAATCACCTTCTTTGATGAACACGTACCAACAACGTCTTCATTGCGTAAAGTTGCCCATCAAAGTCAATGAGCCAAAAGGAAACTATGATGTTTTGCCAAAAATATAATTACAGGAAGCTGATCGAATCGTGTTGTGGCATCATGATTGCTATTTGTCAGACAATCGCAATAAAACGACGAGGTCTTCGGCGCTCTACATCGCAATTCGACACCATGTACTCTCATCTGGATGAACCACGCTGGAACAGAAATTTGTTGCAAAAAACGAAAACCTAAGTCGTCAATTCTCTCTTCTTTCCAAAAATTTACAGCTTCAAAGTGGTTGAGTAAGGTGAGTTCATGATGTCGAAATATGAAGTAGAGCGCTTAAAATCTTGTCATTCTCACACGGTTATCTAACAAACAGCAATCAAGAGCCCACAACACGATCCGACCACCTTCCTGCAATTATATTTTCGCCTGTTCTAGAAATGTCTGATAGTCTAACAGTTCGTCGCCTTCTCCTTCTTCAGAGTCACATTGGTTCAAATTGAACGTTGAATGCCGCTTGTCATTACAATGTAAGTTTTCGCAGTCGCACTGAGTCAAATCTAGTGAGCTAAAGCGACTAAAGAACGTTGCAGAAAACAACTTTAAATGTTGATCGCTGGGTCGGTGATCTCTAATATTCCTCTAAAGTATGGTTTCTCTTGAAAAAGCTGAAGTTAGCTGTTCTGGAGCGCTCACAAGTCATGATCGCCGCATAGCCAGCCACTGTAGATCGGGAGAAAGCTTGCTGCTTTGATGTTCACATTCTTCAAGGATGACTAGTGTTCTCGTCACCAGGGCGAATCATGAGACATGCTATTTAGCGCACTACTAAGAAGACTAAGAAGGACTTCAAATGTGGTGCACATTGCCTAATAGAAGACTGGCTTTTCACACTGACTGATGGTAGTTACACTATTTGATGGGTAAATACCACCCAGTCTGACACGGCTTCGTCGTGATTAAATCAAGCGTGGCCACGAAAATGTCTATTTCGTTTCGCATTTCACTTTGTGCTTAGACTTTGATGCTAATTTCCGTTTTGCCTTCGACATTTCCAGATCGCCTACGAAATTGAAAGCCCAGTTTGACGCATAAATGCGCTGATGACTTGATGGACACTCATTCCCGTTTTTCTAATTCGGCAAAAGCTTAATTGACGAAAGATTAACTCAGCCGAAACGACATGTCACAAAGATCCTAAATTTTCAATAATGCTCCGTAATTTGTAGAGCCTCTATGGTTCTCCGGTTGCTCAACAGTTGTTCCATTGACTTCATCCGTCATACCCTGGATTAAGCAAAAAGTTCTGGAAATTTTCTGAAAGCTACGTTTTTTGGGCAAATTGACTACAAGATCAACAATAAATATTCTCGAAAGTACAGGCCAAGGATGCCTGCCCTGGCCTGGCCGTAATCCATATCTTGGAAACGGCATCATGAAGGTCTGAAGAAGCCTTTGCAAGGTTACGTCAGGAAACTAAGGTATTTTATACGAACGACAAGCAATACACCACTTCGAATATGTGCTGGGATCCGCACAACTTGTGAAGACGGACCATCTAAGTATCTAAGTATCTAAACTACACGCTACCATTGTCCACGGCTTCCTGGCATCGTTTTGCAAGGATCCGGATCTGCTCGAAGTACCATTTCAGCTAATTTGAATCGAAAACCCTTGACATGTTTCTTCACATTCATTGATAGATTCAAATCAGCGGTTATTCAAAAAGTTCTATACTCATGGAACTAATCCATAATCTTTTGGGACAGCGTCGGGAATGTGAGAGGGGTGGGAAAGAACTTTGACACCGTCTAACTTTTCAGACCTTCCTTGGTCTTCTTGGCCGCTTTTATATCACTATGAATATTCAAAATATTCAAATTGATTATAATATTTAAAGTGTCCATATAAAACGACATATATGTAAAAAATGAATTTTCCAACATTTTACCAGAACTTTTTGTCCAACCAAATAGTATATTGTCGCTCTCTTTGTGGGCAAATTCGACGCTTCTGTTTGAAAAAAATACCTTAATCTTGGCAATCTTCTAGGCTATCTCTATCTTTTTTATGGAATACTAGAAAATCGATCATTTGATAGATTTACGTTCACGCTACGAGGCTGTTCTTTCAAATGCACAAGATTATTTTCCATTAGCATGGAAGTGGAAGGAGAATACACTTTTCAAAGTTATGGAAAACACCACTCTATCATCAGGATGTGCATAATATTCTACTCAATATCCGTTCGATTTCGGATTTCAATGGGATAGAACTGACACGCGATTGAAAACGAAAGTTGGACTTTTAGAATTTTCCAAACAAGTCTGCTAGAAGCATGAATAATTAGTGCACTGGTGAACATTATCATGTGGGAAGAAATGGAGATGGCTTGGTTTCTGTTGTATTGAGGAGACGAGCCTTGAACAAGAGAAGCGGTAAAATGTCTTCCATTGGGTCCAAAATATCATAATTTTTCACGGTAGAAAATTATTACTCTGTCTTATAAAAAAACCTGGTAGATAGTAGTAGTTTTTGCAGTTATTGATGAACTTCACTAAGAGTTGAAAGATGCCTTTTTAAAATGTCCTATGGAAGTCGTGTGGCGTCACCTAAGTGTGTTTCCTAATCGCTTCTAATCTGCTAAATATCCTTTGTTGGAATTTAAACAGTTAGAAATCTCCAATTCATCTATCAGATGCAAGCTATTTGTTCTACCATAATAGGATACTGATTTTCCAGCGCCCTTAACTCACGCAATTTTCAATTTTCTTTCCTTGCGCCTACTTATTTCGGACACTCGATACGGTCGACCAATCTTTGCAGAGCTGCGCTCACTGATCTCCCGAAATGTGCCGTTGATGCTCACAGTTGCCACTATTTTGCTGAAAAAGCATAGAACTCAAACTTTGCTCTTAATTCGCTTGGTTCTTCATGATTCTAGTAATGAAAGAATATTTTATAGACATCAAATGGCTCGTATAGTGGTTAAGTGTGAGTTTTCTCATAAGTCAATTATGTTTCAAAGTCCTCCACTTCCTAGAAAGTTGAAAAACTATCGTCAGTTACAGAAAGCCAGCGTCACTTTTTAGGTGTTCAAACACCATATCAGATGAGTGATAAAGGACCTCGGCGTTGATTACTTCCTGAGAGATGAGCCATGCAATCGTCTTCGATTTCTAGCTTCATTTGAAGTGATTAAATGCGTAGCTGGCATTTACAATGACTCACGACGACCTATCGATGCATTAAGTCAGTGCTGCTGCCTTCCCAAATAAGTCCATTATTGATCCTGGAAAAATGAATGGCTTGGTGAGCCATAAGTACGAGACAGAACTATCGACCACGTGTGCGACGCGGAGCCCCTATAACCACTGTGGTACATGTACTCTTCATACAGGTCAAGAAATATCATCACGTAAACACAAACTTTCTTTCCAATTTTATCTGTTATAAAGTTCTTTTGACTACAGTGAGGTTTTGCCAACGGTATCAGCTGATCGAGTAATGACTGAGATTGTTGCTCTTCCAGATGAATGGCAGTCGCAGGGTAGCAAATCCCCCTTGATCTTCATATTCTTCGAACTGTGTTTAAGATGTGATTCTCATAAAACAGTTTTATCGAGATTCCGGAATAACCACGCTCAAACCATGCCGAGAAGAGAGATCAGCAATTCATCATGATGCTGCCGATCTCATGGGCGAACATTATTAGTCCATAGAAAGCAAGATACGAAATAAACAAACAGCTTCCTAGTTTCTCTCTATTGAAGGTGAGACCTTCAAGCCCAGGCAAATAAAATAGTGCAGTCACCCAGATTCTTCTCAATGGGACACACGGCCAACCAAATTTTTTTCTTAAGTTTCCGTCTTTTCCGTTATCCTCCCGTAGTTTAGGTTCGCAACAAAATTAGTTTCCGGGGGTTTTTGAAGCCTGGGTGGTCACTTGATGGCTTCAATCTCAAAAAATTTGGAGATGTACTTTACTTTCAAAACGGCCTTTTGATGCGCTGTAACAACAAGGATAAAAATATGTTCCTTATTGGAATATTTCTCGCTGAATGTAGTTTTCTTTTGAACTTTAGTAACCATTCAATAGCTCAAATCTCGCGCATTCTAATAATGAATTTGTTTGATGAAAAAGACTCTTGGTACGTTGTAACAGTAAAATGAATATTGGGTCTCTCAAATTTGGCCCCGAAAAGGCGCGGTGGATTGGCAGCCATGTTGCGAAATCCCTACCCATACACCGGCAAAGTCCTTTGACTACTACAGCGCAATAAAGATTCTTTTACAAAACAAGATCTATTACTCGATTTGACGAGATTCAAGCTATTAAATGCTTACTAAAAGTCCAAAGGAAAAGCCTTCTTTAGCGAGGAATATTTGAATGAGGAATTTGCTCTCATTTTTGCTGATGCAGCGCAATAATAAAGCCGCTTTGGAAATTAACTGGAACATTAATATCTCTGAGATTTGAGCTATCCGGTATTTGCTAAAACTTGAGAAGAATCCAGAGCTCTTTTTTCTCAAGGATCGAAAAAAGGCGCAATAAAGAAGACGATCTAAATTTGCGAAACCCAATCTTTTTTTCATTGTTTCAAGCGCACCACAAGTCCCTCTCGGAAATCGGCCATATTGCTGAAATTTACGAAATTCAAATTATCGAATGGTTATCAAAGCTTTGAAGGAAATATTTTGTTCAATGAGAAATGTTCCGATGAGAAACATAACTTCATCTCTACTGATACGGCGCAACAAAGAGGTCATTTGGAAAATAGAGCACATTTTCAATTTTTTGAGATTTAAACTATTAAATAACTACTTAAGCTATGAAAACTATCAGAAAAGACGTTTCCCACCAACGCTGGAACTAAAGGTGGATAACGGAAATGGTCCCAAATTTCTTAACTCATAACGTATTGTCTAATCAATCGCAGTGACGCAGTGTCATCTGTATTGAATTCAGTAATCAATCCATTTGGGACAATGTGTACCTGTAGTGATGCACGATTATATAGAGACCTTTATTGCTGAAGAGAGAATTCCTTTATACTTTCAGCAATACCTAAAAAGCCTGAATTCGGGTAATTTCAATACTGTGCTTGATTTGTGGAAGGGCTTTCTTAGTGCTTTATAGGAGCGAAAATAAAGTTATGTTCCAATAATCAATCAGAATTCATTTATTTGACCGCCTATTGCGGTGGTATGATGTTACAATAGACCCAATGATGTAGAGTAGTGTGGAACATCAGAGTGAACTGGGATCCCAGGTGACGCAAAAAGTTATGTTTCACACTCGGTTTGATTTGTATGCTCGGCTGGGGTGCGTGAATGACTTTTCGCTAGACTTTTAACGATAAAGTCAACTCTCAAAAATTAAGGCAAGGATCGTCTTTGAAGAGGTCCCCAAAGAGCGGTGCTAGAGCGAATACGTTTCACGCCCGAAGTAGTTTAGCTGTCACTTGAACGTCATAGCGCGCTCTTCGTGACATCATAACGACATTACAAAATAGTACGAGATCTCCAAAACTTTTTTTGGAACGAAGAAAGACCTATGGCTAAATAGCGAGATTCGCGCACTTTCGACACAATAGTTGCAAAGGCTTGCAAAGTTGCACAGCGCTAATCGAGAAATGTGCAGTTTTCATAATTCATCTAAGAATTTTTTCTCTGTTGGAAAACTTTTGATTTATTGCAATTTTCTAGTATTTCACAACTTACTCCGCACGTTCGTATGACTTTGATTCATCTCCAAACGCGAAAGGTAATATTATTTTCGCTTTAAAGAGACTTTTAGAAGCTATACTGCGCTTCAGAATTATTACTTTTCAAGTTTTCGAGTGAGTGCTAAGGCTGTGTTGAAAAAGCCACCCGCAAGCCTTAGTCGACCAAGAAGTGAGCCCCAAAAGTGATATGTAATCTTATTTTCGCTCCTACAGTTCACTAAAAAAGCGATTCCAAAATCCAAAAGATTATCGAAGGACGAGAGTTATGCTATAATGGGTTATTAAAGGTCTAAAAAAAAGCACAAAAGGTTCTATCCCAAGTGATTTGATAGGCAGCATTGACAAGCTGGGCTGATTTCTTGAGACCGTTGTTCTATTTTTTCGCCCACAAAATGGGAAAGCTCCCAGTATGCTTGGAGGGTCTAAGAATATTTTGAAGAGCCATATTTACCGTTCCCACGTTACAATATTGTACCAGCATAAGTTTGCGGATTAAGAATGCTACAGTTTATGATGCGCTCAGATTTCATAGAGTGATTCCTTATTTTCTTCTTGAGCCAAACACGAGGTGTTGTAACAATATTTATTCAAGCAGCTGACGTTTCGGCACTCTAAAAGAAGAAAATCAGAAGTTGCTGAAGCATGTCGAGGTTAATAGATAGTCGGTCTGGGGAAGTGTTTGCACAGAAATATTCTATAAACGATCATCTCTTTTCGGAACTCATAAATGGCTGTATCTGTGTTTGCACGGCAAGAATTCTGCATCTTTTTTACGTCTTCAGCATATGATTGTCTCCACCAAGAAATGTTCAATCACTCAAACGGAAAATCCTATTCATTTCTATTGTCGTTACATTCTCGTTATGTTGAATGTTTTTGTAGGGTTCTGAGACTACTTAGACAAAGCTTTCTACTATACCCATGCACTTTTGTTGAGTAGGCAAGGTTAGCAGGATCTCACGCACCGTCTAACATAGATCCTGATTGTATCTTAAATTCTTGTGTGCGATTTTGACTAGTTTCCCTTCCCTCTACAAATTTGTTCATTAATATCAAAATAAGCCACCGATCTCACTCGTGATTGAAAGCCTAAGCAAGTTTGCAGCAAGGCTATGCTACATTTCCAGCTGAAGTGCATGGGGTTAAACAAGAACGTGATTTGGCTTGCCTCACTAGTTCTCTGAACCCTCTTCATGTTTACCACTGAACGAATGATTGAGTGCACTTGTAGATAGTGATCAGATGAAGAAAAACAAATAATGACGTGAAGGATAAGGGATGTGGGCGTTAATCATTCCCAGTGGGAAACGCCATTCATTCGACTTTATTGAATAGCGTTCAAGATTACTGGGCCATCTCAGATCAATTGAAACTACTCGCTGTGGCTTATCGATGTATCAAGTTTGTTCTGCTATCTTCTCAGAAAGTCCGGTAACATTTTACTGACCGTGGCAGGATGGAAGAATTGTTGAACCTGGGACGCGTGCTCGCCACAGCAACCACGTGTGTATCAATGGACACCTCTAGCTACTACTCTTAACGTGGCCCGTACTTCGCATATTGAAAGGATGTTTAGAGAGGACCATAGCTTGTGAAGATAGTCATTAGCGACGCTAATGCGGAGACTCGCCGAAGAATAGCTCAGACGAACTTCCTACTGCAACCTATGATATGAAAGAGCAAAATCTTTCAATTCCATTCAAAATCATTCTAGGAGTTGCAGTTTTAAAGGCTCTCTTTCGAACTTTCAGAAAGTTAATCTTTCCGTCGTTGTGCTCAAGTAATCTCGATCCAATTAAGGTTCTTCGGACCTAATTATCGCCTTCTTCGCGGCCACTTTCTTTCATCACAAAGTGGCGAAAACCCTATAATTCAGGAAGAAAAAAACCCAAAACTACTGAGAATTAGTGTTTTCTTCTGCTACTTTTTAGCTGCTTTGGAGCTCTTCAGAAAATGGCTTGTTGTTTCTCTCGAACAACGAAAACCGAGTATAAGTAGTCGTTTTGACTGGTTTTTCATAAATAATATAAGTGAGTAATTATCACGATTTGTACCTTGAGTTTCGAGTGTTTTCTTAAGACCACAGCTCAAACTTCAGTATGCCACATAATCGTTTTTGGCCACGCATATCATGTGGTCTGTTAAATGGGCTGACTTATAGAGCCCGATACACGTATTCGACCTTGACGGTCTCATCAGGTGGGCAGTACCGTTCGTCTTTAGCCAATCCTCTCGTGGCGCTGAGATTGGCTGAAGACGAAGCGTACTTCTGACTGATGAGACCGTCAAGGTCGAAACACGTGTATCGGGCTTTATAAGTCAGCCCATTTAACAGACCACATGACATGTTGGCTCAAATAATAATGACGAGATATCAACATTATTTTCGTAAATTAGAAATTTTTTACCACTTCTATTATAAGTTTATAATTCAGATTCAAATTAATTCTTCACTAGTTAATCTTGGTAATAGCACATGATGTTCCAGTGGCCTAGATTATTGGCTTTACACCCATTTTACTTTTGCTAGGAGGTTTATAGCCATGGTAGCGCGTTATTTCATGAGGGCTACGCAGTTACGTATTGCATTAGCTTTTGTTCGAGTTCAGGAAGGAAACATTGAGTCAGTTCTAAGCTTGACTGAGTTTCACTCCAACGTGAAGCGTTAGACCATTAAATCCCAGTTTAAGCAAGTTTCTTGTCTTGACATTAGTTTTGTTGAGCAAGAAAGGAAGGAAAAGAAGAAATTTCTATCTTGTCTTTTCAACGTAAGTCCTTTACGTTTGTGTCATTATGTTTATATGTAAAATCCCTTAAACCAACAAGGATTACGGTTTTAAGCACTATGATATTAGAAGATTTTACACGTGCCTGAGTTTGTGAGAATTTTGATGTATGGCTTCCTTATTTCTAAAAGAGTTATACATAATCTCAGTCTTGGAATCTTAACACGCGACCCGAGAAAGAGTTAAATAAGGTTCGATTCCCGTCTGACGTTAAAATTCTGTATATCACTCAACATTATTCTATCTATTTATCTATCTATCTATATATGTATATAAATGTATACATGCATATATATATATATATATATATATCATATAGCGTTAGGCATTTTCATAAGTTTGGGCACTGGAACAATGAACACCAAATCTTTTTAACCAAATGTAAATAAAACTGCATGATTTGAGTATCATTCGATTGCGCATTTTCTCGAGAACATTTTGCTACACAATTGCCCACAGTTGCTTTGAGATGGAGCTGTGTTGAGAATACATTCGCTTACTACTCATGTCCGAAGGCACGTAGGGAGAAACGCTATTGAAGAGGCACGCAAGATTGATAGAGCTTGGGACGATTATACGGTTACATAAAGGATGGCTTGGAAGTGGTTCACGTAGTTCGAAGCTGGAGAGAACAGTCTGGAGGACAGTTGTGTTCGGGCCGTCCACAGAAGTTCCATTAATTTTGAGCGCCGCTACGCTAGTATTTAATCCTACGCGCCATCAGTGCATAGGTAGCAAGCGAATTTGTTCCCACGACAGCTTCATCTAAAAGCAGGCATAGGTGAGTTGCATACCAAAATGTTCCAAAGAAAAGCACAATTGAACGGTATCAAAGTCATGCAATTTTGATCACTTCTGGGCTATTAAATTTGGTGTTTATTGCTCTATTGCCAAAACTTATGGAACGACCTAATATGTACATGTATACAGGGTGCAGAAAAGGTTCTGTCAATTTTCGGTTTGTTAATTTTCGACATTGATGTGATAATTTTTTTGTTTATGCTGATGATCATACCGACTTCTTTGTTCATATTTGATCCAAAATCTTCTTCATTTATTTGACTATTTTCAGTTGTGCTTAAGTCATGGATCGTATCAACGAATCGCAGTTGTTGAGTTGCCCAAGGAAAGGAAGGAAAAGAAGAAATTCCCAACTTGTCTCACACAAGTTTCCACCGTAATTTCGCCCCAAGCGCGAATCACAGCCATTTTGAGCACGCCTGCTCTAGTGTGCCGAGTGGCCGAGACTTTTTCCTCCCACACGGACTAATCCACTGGCTTAGGATAAGAGGAATTCGGGCGCCTCTTGTTTCTACACCAAAAGCCTTTAAAACTGTTCTTGATCGATGCCAATCGTTTAACGTGCCAAATGAGCAGGAGCCCAGACCTGTTCAAGGGTGAATCTGTCGGCGTCAAAGAGCTAAGTAGTTCAAGGGCCTGTATGCCCCATAAAACTTGCTGCTGATAGCTGCAGCGTTGATTTTGACGTTCCCGTTGATGAGACCAACGGCATGTCTCCGGTGACGAAATGCTGGCCCAGACCACCATAGAGACTGGAAAACGATTGTGGCCCATCGTTTATGCTACTGCGGACTTCTGTTAACCCTTTTTGAAAAGTTGATGCCGATTCGTCTGTGACTCTGAATATCTTCTCATCCGTAAAAGGCACCCTCGACAAGCCAGCACCAGCTACTAAACGAACCATTAAGGGGAGCCTTTGAAAACCGTTTTGTCGTCGTTTATCGTTTTGTCCAGAAAGTGAACATAAGCGACTAGTAACTGCGCACCCTGCTTATTTTTGTCATTATTGTGGACACTCCACCCGATGATTCCGAGCTTTCCAAGCCATTGTACGCATCGAAGGCTCCGGATTTGGTTGAGTTTGGCAACGGATTTTCTAAATGCTTTTCGTGGTAGACGAGGTGGTTGGATGGCATTTTCGAGGATTATCCTCAATCGCTCCAGCCTCTTTGAAGCGGTTCACGGCCCTGTGGACACTTATTGGTTTAAAACCTGTCAATTTTAACAATGTCTGTCGTTTCCATTCCCGTTTTGTGCAACTCAACTATTGTGATAGGTTCCTTTTTACAATTATAACTTGAGCATAACTGAAAATAGACAAATAAATAAAACACATTCTGAACTAAAATCAAACAAAGTATTCAAAAAACTATCAAATTAATAAGAAAAACGTTATATCAATGTCAAGATTAGCAAAACATTTACAGGGCTTTTCTCGCAACATATACATACATATAAGTATATAATTAAATATATTTAATGTATATGTATATATATGTACACAAAAGTACATAATTACATATATATATATATATATATATAATGTATATGTGTATATATGTACATACCACCGCTAAAAGCTGTTAAATAAAAAGATATAAGTCAATTATACACTTGTGCAATATTATCAGCGTGACTAGGTTCACTGCTGTTATAGGCTTGTCGTTGACAGGTGGTTGCTGATTGAGCGATGCCTTGTGTCGCAGAAAGTGATAGCACAGCAGAGGCACCCTATGGTTAGCACGCTCCGGGAAAAGGTGAAATGCGGGCTCGAATCCCACTGATGTCTGCTGTTTTTACATATCACTCAACATTATCAAATTAAACACAATGTTTCGTTGAGGAATGCAGTAATGAGTAGGCGTGCATTTCTTTGCTCTAAGGTATCTTCTCGGTTTCCTGTTGATTTTATTTCGTCGGTGTCCCTCCTGGTTTTTTTACACACAATTCTTCATTACCCGATTTTGTTAAACTTGTTAATCATTTATGATTCCATTCACGTGGAACTCCATGAGTAGACGCTAACTACACTTTGCGCGAATTGCTTTCTAGAAATTACTTCAAGTGCTTCTCACATAGCGTAATGGAATGGGAATTATTGCAAGTGAATAAATCATGTTTAGAATAGCATGATGAGGAGGTGCATTCGTATGCAAAAAATACTAAGTTGTTTAGAAGACATCTTTTTGAAAAAGGCGTTGTTTCATATGTCATTATTCAAAATAATTTTTCATATGTTTTTCTTTCATCCGAAACAACTCTTTCAGTTGCGAGAACCGCTAGTACTAGCCATACTCTATGGATGTAATAAACTAACTACCATAAAATTTTTGCGTATTGATATGGGCTAGGCTACCGTCTGTCATTATTTGTATAGTTTTGAGTTGTGCTCAACTTAACGCATTCAAGGTAGTCGAAAAGGTGACTACTTAGTGTTTCTTGCATGTGTTAAGTCTTCCTTTTCATCCTCTTTCACCTACTAACAAAGCCATTGAACACAATCACGTTCTCATTTTCAAAATCCCAACAAGTCAACCAAATCTCATATCCCACAGGTCTTCGGGAATTAGTGACAGGCAAAAGAGAATCAACAAAGACTCGTGCCTATCTTTGGCAAATACATGAAATCAGTAGTTAGCTCTTCCAGAGTTCCTAAATCGATCTACCTAACATCGCCATACATGAGGAACAAAAGATTGCAGGTGACGAGCAAATTCACCGAAAATGGGCGGACGCAGGGCAATGAGCTGAGTGAAAAAATTGCCGGGGTCCACGCAATCCGTGATGGATGATTATCACCTGTGTCATCTGCGTTGCGGTGACCGTTAAATGACTCGAGAAGGCGCCAGTGGACCTTTATTTTTCCTGCCGCATGTGCGAGTAGGCTAATGGGCTTTACGCTCTGAGAGCTACCTAAGCACTACATCTTTCTTTCTCTGTTTCTGAAAGGAACTCACACTATCCTGATGCCGTTTAGGATTTCAAGTAATTCAGTTACAACAGCTCTTGTCATCGGTTGCCGTTCAGACGCATTATATATTCGTGGCACCGATTTCAAATAATTAGGAGTGTATCAATCTTTGGACTAGCTGTTCGATAATGTTGAGTGACCTTTCATCTTGCTCACGTGGTGAGCAGGTTTTGTGTTAAGGCAGGAGGAGTTGTGAAGTCAAGATGGTGGTTACGGGTTTTTCTTTCGATTTTTCACTCCAACCTCAATGTTTCCAAGAACTTCCTAATCCGCTCGCTTTTCCGGCTCAACTCTGGAATTAAGTCGTTCTTCATGTTAACCTCCAGACCTAGATGTAACTGGAGCATTCGGAGATAGTTCTTCAGTTTAACGTGAACTGGGTACATGAAACCAACCCGTTCTTTATCAGCATAGTGATAATGTCATTAAATAAACATTATAGTTTGCACTATCTACAAATATTGTCATTGCTAGTCAACGGCATGTGTTGATCAAAACAACACCTACATCATCTCTCGTCCCGTTGATCGTCGAGTGACTCAAGCGGGCACCGGCAACACTTCCATTTTCCCCTATCGCGTGAAAGAGTAGCCCAGTGGGTCCTCCTCGCCCTAGAGATTCGTTGAGCGTCATATCTTTCTTCTAGGATTTTCTTGAAGGAATGGAACCATCGGGTTGGTGGTCTTTTTGTGGAACGCTTGACATCCTGAAAACTCCAGTCGGTAACAGCTCTCGTTCATCGGTCAAAACATATACCTTCCAAAAACTTTTTGCATACTCGACATGATGGGATAATAACATGATAAAGAACACTTAGTAGAAAATCTCTCGCGAAATCGAGGCAAGTACTCAGTAAAAGTGACCTGTAAGAATTTTTGACATCGTTCAACATCAAACCCCAACACTGAAGTTACTGTAAACGCTGGTCAAAAGCACTTCGGTCTGACGTCATACGCGCCCTCTTGATATCTAAGTGAAAATTTGTCCTTTCTATTCTGATTCAAGTACATGATACATTCTTTCCTGCTTATATGACAGATGCAGATATATGTAATTAGACACCCTTCTGCAAGCCTCTTGCCGTAGTAGAAAATCAAGCAGCTCACATAATCCATAAGTAATCATCGATCTAACATTAAACTGATGACTATAGTATTAACGAGAAGCAAATTTAGTTTGATTTTGGCAGTGGTGTTTTGGCTGTTAAGCCAATGGCAAGTATCAGGCTGATTGAATGAGTAAACTCTGCCCTATATAACACTTCTTTTCTTCCTTCTCTCCCTGTCTCTCAATCTCTTATCACCAATTTCCTCCCTATAATCTCCGTTGCGCTTTTTCTCCTTGTGCTCAGAAATGTGTTCTTGATAAGTTCACCTAGGAATACATTAACAACGCTTTTAGAACATAAGGAAATTCTTCACTACCGAGAGAATTTCTCCTTATTAACGATTCATCCCGTCTATACTTTATTTTAATTTCAAATCCTTCAGATAAAAACGTTCTCCAAGGGTTTCCTTTCTCTATCGAATTTAGATTCTAAATCAAACCCTAATTACTGAGTTACTGAAAGATATATCAGTTGGTAGCTCAAATTGCCAACATCATCCTTGTTTTTTACTAATACTGACGAAAGATTCCTGTGAAAAAATGGTGCACTCTTGTTGAATATCACTATTACGAATAAGAAATGCTACCATTGCAAGTGATATTACTCACTTAAAACGAATATCATAAAGAATGGAAGTGCGAGAAATTTTGTTTGATGACGCTGATAGATCGCTGGCGCTTGAGCCATTGAGCTTGATAATTCATTTTAGCTCTTTAGTCCAAATGTTGAGCTCTGCATGTGCTGTGCTAAAAACCACAACGCAACGAATCACTTAGCATAACGACTAGATTTCCGATGTGAATTTGGCACGACACCCAGTATCGCTTCGATGAATTTCTCACTCTCGTTTTTCGGTTCGAAATTGTTTCACATTCTAAACTGTTACAACTCTCTGGAGCTACTCGAAAGCTCCACGTGAATCTCTTAATATTCCTTCTCAATCTCTTTTTCATTGAATATTCTTTCCAATTACGATGATGTCATTTCATTAAGCGATGCTAGTGTTTCGACATCATTCACGAATCATTCACACAATGTTCATCATTAGTGATGAATCTGATTTAGAGTGACTGGACCTCTCCATTTGCTACCCTCCCATGAAACTACTTCAAAACACCACGACATGTAACCACGCCTCTTCTCTTCTCATTTTCCCTTCTCTTTTCATTCCCTCCCTTTCGAGCATCTTCGCCAGCTTCGATGATATCAAACCATTATGGATGCATTCGTGCTTTGGCCATGTGGCCATCGTTCGTGGAGTTAGCGCAAAGGGATTCTTCATTACTGCAAAAACAAATGCAGCTTAAGTCAACAACAAGCACATGGTTGAAGTGAACTGATTCAGAAACACTTGATTTGACCTGGCTTTTACATATCCGTTTCTACAATATCGCTGCGATCTCAGCACAACCATGTTTCATACAGATAATTTCTTTTAATCGACTACTTTCAAAAACCTCGTTTTTGAATTTCGATAAGTTCCGAATGATTTGCTTTGAACATTTTCGAAGTTTTGGTATGACAGTGACTTACGCACGTTGCGGAGGTCTCGCCCGTCTCATCGGAGCCACCACGCCCCTGCAACTACTGTACACTGTAGGGAAAGAAGACACAGAATGATAAAATGAGACTACATCAAATGTTATCAAAGGCTTTTTTACTCTATATGGCACGCGGCTGTCAAAAATCATATAGATATATATATATATATATAGCGTCCCTTAATCGACTATTTTTGAAAACCTCGTTTTTGAACTTCGACTTTTTCTGAAACACTTGCCTTCAGCATTCTCGGGGTGCCGGTATATCAGTAGCTCACGTACGTTTTTCACATATTTCATATATCTCGTTTTATATCATTTTCGTTGTTGTCTACATATTTTAACATGATTTTTAACACTTCGTTCAGACCAATCATCATTTTGCTCTTTGTTTGCTCTAATTATAGATTTCCTTGACACCTTCTTCCTTTTCTCTTGCCGATTACGCCAACTTTTGGCACTTCACACTACTGCGTAACCTAAGTGAGATTTTTATCAAATATTTCTTAGGTTCTTAACTCTTGATATGACTCAAGTTGATTTATGCCATAACGGCAAGGAAGAAAGATTGACTGCTGTACATTGCTGTTAGCATACTTTCTTACAGGTATTTTTTTTCTTCGCAACAGAGTTTCTCCTGCACATTTGTCATTGAATGATAAGTTATCCAGTATAGATGAACGTAATACGCATCGCATCAGAAACGCTGTTTTCTAATCACAATAATATGTAACAATCTCTTAGGCGGCGTCCCCATACATTCGACTCCAGTGAGTATCGTTAAGGTGACTATATATATATAAATAAATATGTATATATACTGGTATACATATACATATATGCTATGTATATATATATATACTATATAGTACATATAGTATATACTGTATATGTATAAATATACTATATAGACTTGCCTAGGTATAGGAGAGCTCTCTACTTTGGTAGGCTACTACAAGTCCTTTATACAAATATATATATATATACATATATATATACATATATATGCATATGTATCTATATATACATGGTATATCTATCCATATATTTATATCTATCTATATACTTGCTATCTATCTATCTATCTAGATATATATTTATATATATATGCATATGTGCCTATATGTCTATATTTATATATATATATATATATATATATATATATGTATATGTCAAAGGACGTGTAACAGTCTACCAAAATAGAGAGTCAGCTTTCCTATACTTAGACAAATCTGGTCCCAACTCGGCTCGCTGATCCCGGTGGGGTGGAAGGCTCGGTCAACCCTTGGACGTGAAATCGAACCAACGACCTTGTATACACTTCCGGACACCTTAATCACTGCCTATTCACCTACCGAATCAGTTGCTCCATGAGTTGTGAGATTATTCCAAATTATGTAAGCATAGTGCAAAAAAAGTGCAAATTTACTTCGGATAGAAAATAGGAGTATAAATTCTATCAATAGAAATCTAACTACAAAATAGTTATAATTAGGAAATAATCTCTACATGATGTGAAATTTTCCCATACTCGTCTTTTGTTCCTAACTGCACAGGAGGAATAGTTTAATGATAAGCTCTAGAAAGGAAAATTTCTGGAGCAATAAAAAGCAATGAATGTGGAATGAAGTAAAGTCGTTTGACAGCTATTAGCAAAATGGTGGAGCTGTTGACAGTTTAATGTGGTCGGATGCCTAGAGTTTTGGTTCCTCTAAGTTATTTCTTATTTCGTCTAGTGTATCTTCCACATTGTCTTTAGCGTTTGTTAAATTGCTAAGAGACCTATGGAGGTAAGCTTCATCGCTACACGAAATGCATGAGATTTTGTGGAACGTTTGGGTGCCAAACAAATATGTGCTCTAAAAATCTAGTAAGGAAACTTCTTACGGTAACCAAACTACGATTAGATATATATGCAGGACAACGTTTTATCGCAAAGGTGGACAGCTGGGCATGTGTTAAAGGTGACGACAAGACTACGCAATGATAGGTTCCTTCTTTTGATGATAAATTGGCGTGAAACTAGTTGTTATCTCAATGTTACCGCTCGAAAAAAGCCTCGAAGAGAATGCATATTTTAAGTAACAGTGCACGCTTCACGTTGCATTTCCGTGTAGTCGAGAATATTGAAAGTTCTCAATATCAGCTACCACATCTGCTCTGAAATTTTTGGAGTTTAAGATTATGTTGATAGGACTGGAATGCTTCGACTGTGACATAGATGATTGTTGTTGATGTAAGGTATAGGCTCGTCGTGAATGAAAACGCTTGCTGATTGAAATTTTTATTATACAATGATGTTAAACCATTCTCGTCCACCGCTCACACCTCCACTTGGTGAAAGTATGCAAAGCGATGACGCAATCTTGCCAGAGCCACTTATAGCTGAGCGACTCTGGTGTTGGTTTCAGGAGATCGGAACAGCAAGAAATACGGGATGATCTGTCTGTATAAACTTTCAATTTTCCCGCAACATCATCTTTTTTCGAGTAGGAATGAATAAGGGCAGATAGTGCTCACTAAGCTCTGTGCAATTGGAAAAAATGGCCAGTGCGGAACAATCGGATGAAGACCATATTAATGTATTTTGTTAGATAATCCATTACTGTTGATTAAACGATGACTGGAAAGGCCATGTCCTACGTATAAGTTTAACGCCTCAATAACGTGGATAATAAACTGCAAAGAAAAAGTCAACCGAAGTTCACGAAGAGCATGGGCTTTATTCAAGCCTCTCAAAAAGATCGCTGATCTGCTTACTGATCACGACATACGTGCTCAATTATTTAATGCAACAATATTTCCACACTCGTTCTGTGCAGCACGAATCTGTATCACCTGTATCACCTGTCGTCCCATTGATCGTCAAGTGAATCGAACGACCACCAGCAACACTTCCATTTTTGCCTGTCGCGTGCTAGAGTAGCCCAGTAGGACCTCCTTGCTCTAGAAAATCGTTGAGCATCAGATCTTTCTTCTAGGCTTGTCGTGAAGAAATCAAACCATCGGATCGGTGGTCTTCCTGTAGAGCGCTTCATATGGCGAGAAATCCAGTCGATAACGGCTTTCGTCTATCGGTTGTCGTTGGTAGAACGGCGTTTTGATCCTCGATCTTTGATGTAGGACGGAACTCTGGTCCTTCCTCTCATTTGCGAGATACAGGATACTCCTAGCATCGACCTTTCGACTGCACGTTCAATAACGCCAAATCATCTTTTATCCTGCTTACGTGTCGACCAGGTTTCTGTTGCATACGTTAAGGCAAGGATAATCGTTGAGTGGAAAAGGTGGGCACGAAGTCGAATGTTCTTTGTCCTCTTCACTACATCTTCGATGCTCTTAAACGTTCCCCAAGCCGCTCGTTTCCTCCTGCTCAACTCTGGAGCTATGTCGTTCATCATGTTGATTTCATAACCTAGATAGACGTAATTAGAGATTCGGAGATTTTCGTCCCGTTGAATGTGAATGGAGCATTCAAAACCCATCCTTTCCTCATGAACATCGGCTGATAATTTGTCAATACTGGAAGCAACACGCACAATTCATAGAGAAACTATGCCATGCTTTCTATAAAAGAACCAAAACCAATACTTCTAACACCATGTTGGTTTTCGTTGTCCATATCTGCCTTTGAGAGCTAGGGAATATCTCTAAGGAGACTGAAAAAGGGAAATGACATATGGATGAAAAATAAAAAAATATTGTGAATCACGATAGGATTAACATACATAAAATCGTGAAGACCTGTCTTGATTATCTGAGTCAGGGTTGGTAAACATAGTAGCAGTATTAGTAGTAATAACAATTGCAGTTCGGTGGCTTACCTTCCGGCGATTCACTTTCTTCGGAGCCTGGACGTACGCCGTATTACATGAGTTCAGTGATCCTGACGATCCTTATATTCGCCTAAATTAGTTCAAAAGATCAACCAAGAAAAGGCGCGAGGCATCGTTGGTTAGTAAGGCATTCGTCCTTCCAGTTCGTCTCTAATTTCGTAGCGTTTATACCAAACGCTATACGCTTTGATGTTTTTGATTCCTGCGCCAGGATCGTGACAACTCCTTCAAAATCATTACCGTTGTGCTTTTGTGCCCTATGTGTACCTAAAGGTGCATTTCTTGAACTTTAAATTCACCATCTAGATGTTCTTCATGTATTTGATTCGTTAGTATAAATTCATTAGGTGGATAGAGTTGAGCGTTCATTACGTGCTCTACTGCTATATTTACACCCGGAACTAATCTCAAGATTCTCACGCCGTTGCCAAAGACACATCCAAGCAGAATCAGCTCCAATGGTTTCGTTTGGAATAAAGGGAAAATGAGAGTTCCATTCCGACATATGAGGAATTATCACTACTACACTATTATCACTACTAAACATCCAAGCCTACGTAAGTATCGGGCGGCATCAAGGAAGACATACAAGTGATTTCTTCGACATAGTTCTTCGACATAATGTGAATGTCACCAAGAGATCCTAGCTTAAAGAAATCCTCGAGCTACGCCAACATAAAATCGCATAGGCCTTAGACAATTACCACTCCTTAGCCGAACTTGCAAACGCAGCAAAAAAGCGACAGAAGAGAATTCAGAGAGAGAAGAATATTAGTAGTGAATGGAACTGCACATAAGAGCTTACGCTACGGATAGACGAAAAGAACAGTAGAATGGGCTCCAAAAGCATGTAAGGGCCCTCTAGAATGATCACATGGAAGATGTGTGAAAGGTTTTGTGATCAAAATAAAGCAGCGGCAGTTGTGTGAGAAAACGCCTTATGACCAAAGGAATGGAGAATCAAGATTGGTGTTAACATACATCCATATGCACAAAACAAATTACTACAATTGACCGCAATTACCTCAGTGGGAAACTAATGAAAATCATATATGTGCTCGTAGACTACTCGTAATGACGGGCTGTCTATATAACCAAGTGACTATAACCGTGAGCGAAATCCTGGTGTATTAATTTAAGACTACTGGTTATGGCTACGATTAGTTGTTAGTTATGTCTGGTTCCAAAAGTTCTCGAATTTTAACACTCCTATGATTGCATTTCACATCCTACTCTGCCTCTAAAATAAAAACTGAGCTTATGTTATTCCAAGGTTTCTTATTTTTTACTACTTTTTCGTAGTGTTATCATGTTTTGAATGTGCCTAAGAGAATTGAGCGGTAAGCAAAAAAGCGACTTTCGACGGGAGTTCAACTCGGGTTTCATCCAAACCGGGGACGCACGCGTGGTACCACTACTCCATGGACGCCACCACATATTCAACACTCATTCTTCAATGTCCCTCTATCACAGCTATCAGCCACCAACCTTTAACATCACTATGGATAAGATGCGGGTTCAACTCCCGTCTGAAGTCGAATTTTCGGTTACAGCTCAATTCTCTTAGGTATCCAAACTTCATAACACTGCGAAAAAACAGTAGAATTGTAAGAAATCGTGGAATAATGTAAGTACAGTGACTGTCAGCTTAACTGGGTCTATGTAGGGATGTTGCTTGCCCTGCCAAACCTGTTAATGGTTAGTGGCTGATAACTATGATAGAGAGATATTGAAGGATGAGTGGTGAGTAGGCGGTGACCTCTGTGGTATTGTGGTAGCACGCGTCCCCCGTATGGATGAGATGCGGGTTCACTCCCGTCGGAAGTCGAATTTTTCTTTCCACTCAGTTCTCTTAGGCATGTCGAGAATTAAGCAGAGAACCAAAGCTAAATATTCTGACTTTAACTATGTCTTTGTCTTAGGTAGGTTTGGGCCAGTTTGCGCTTTCCATGCCAATTCTTTTGACGGGTGATTTCTCAAAGCCACTGAATGGGTCAAGACTTAAGCGCTAGAAAAGAAGAGGAAGGGTCTCGATGCTGTATTGGGTAACTCAGTGAGTCTGCGGACAGCTTCCAAGTTTTGCCCATTTTCAGCACTCCTGCTATTATATTTTACACCGTACCGTGCCGTTGAGGTTAAAAATAAGCAAGAAATAGAAGCCGCCAAAGAAAATTAGTGTATATATAGCGCTGAGAGAAGAATGGAAAATATAACAAATATATTATTTGAGTGTATGATTTCTTGTGTTGGAGACTTGTACCTGTGCAACATTCTCTATAGAGTGGAAAAGGATTCGCGTTTTCAAAGCAAGTGAATATAGATTCAAAATGGTGATCTATCACTATCGAATCATTATTTGAGTAGTATAAGTTTTTGGCGGTGACATTATCAATACCAGAGAGGATAACCACGAAGTCACAAAAGCTCAACCAGGTTGCATTCTTTTTGTCGATCGTAACTATTCATGTCCGTTTCTCAGACTAGTTAGACAATGCTCCTATGGCCGCATAGGAAGGAGTTGCTGGACGACATCATGACAAGAATGGTGACTGGATACTCAACAACAATAACTCTGTGCTTTAATGCTGCTGCAGAAAAAGAGGCCCACGCCTTAACGATACTGAAACCACACGTATGCTCGATTTTCCAGTGCTGCTGCAACAAGTTAGTATTGGCAACTGCCTTCCGGTCTTGATGCAAACCTCTCCGGAAATTAGCTCTCCACGGCGGCACGTTAGAATGCCAACAACTCTTCAACACTTACTCATTGCAATTTCGGAAAGTAGCGTCGAGTCTTTGCCTGATTGTTGATCTTAAGTGAGCAACCAATATTGGTTATATCGCATACGATAATGAAATCTTGCAATCAAGTCTGATAGAACGAAAAAATAGATTGTAGAGGAGAATATAAAATGGAACATCATATAAAATAGAATAAGTACACTACAAGAGCAGAAAAAAAAACCATTAAGTGAAATTATCACTCAGTGGATAGTTTTGTACACTCGCTTTCTCTTGGCTGGTATCGTTAATATATCATAGTTTTCGTTTAGAGAGTGATTATCTGGCATATTGAAATTTGTGTATGGTTCAAAGAAAACACTCGAAACGAAAGATATGATGTATACAGATACCAGCCAAGAGCAATTGAGTCTATAACCCTGCCCATTCGGTGAAAATTTTACTTAATGGATGGTGTAAAATGTTCGTCGTAGCCTACTCCCAGTATAGGTAACTAAGCGCCTCGAGAGGATTGGCAAAAGGCGAAGAGTAACGACCGTTTGATGATACTGTCAGGGTGGAAACACGTGTATCGGGCTCCATAAGCCAGCCCATTTAACAGACCACAAGCATGGCTCAAAAAGTGATTATCTGGAATATTGAAATTTGAGCGTGGTCTTGAGAAAACACTCGAAATAAAAGCACCATTAGCAAGATTTCGGACTTTTTCCGCATGCAGTTGACTGCTGTTGGAGGTTTTTTCGTCTTCTTTACGAATGTCATAAAATGTTATTCGAATCGATTCTTCGTTGATTCCTGAAAAACTATGCTAAGACTTTTGAGATGAATTCGAGAAGGTCAGTTTGTCCCGCATAAGTCTGCCGCCAGTTTTCAGGTCGATAGGGTCGAAGAGACTTGGGTAGGTCGAATCACGTGTGGATAGGTTAGGTCCCTTTGTAATGAACGGAATTACCACCACTGCGCTGTTCGCTTCTCAAAGCTTGTTTTGGGCAACAAACACAGATCAGTCTTCATCATCGTGACAAAAGAACAAGATACTGTTTTCAGGGTTTATCCATCTTTGGCACATCATACATTCGAGTTTATCAGGCATCTCTAAAGGTGAATGAATGCATATGTAGCCTTAACAGTGACTTGTGGTGGCCTACTGATGTACTACTCTGCTGCTGGTATCCCTACATATATGTCTGGTAACAATTCGTCGAACCCTGAAAGATGGAAAGCCTAGAAAGCTTTGAGCGCGAGATCTGACCACCACGTGAATTTCGCAGGACACAGCTAAGCATTGCCCTACAAGCCAACCAACAGTGTTCAGCATGGTGGTGGAGCGAGATGAGGTGCTTGAACGAAATTTTCTGACAATTAACTTTCATCAAGCTTCATTATGATAACTTCGTTTTTGCACAAAGGAAAATCTGTGAAAACCTTAGATGTTGGTCAAGCGATCACAGCAGGTAAAATCTGTCACATATCCGAAAAATCTCCCAAAAGTGCATCACATCCATCATGAACCGATCTCAATAAAGGTACATTGTCCATACAGAACTGACGCTGTTAAAGGTTTGCTTGTGCTGGAGTACAAAACTTTGCCTCACCCACCTTACATATCGGAACTCCCGTTAACTAAACCAATTACTATTTTTGGACATCTTCACGGCTCTTGACTGAAGTACCCTCCAACAATCAAAACGTTTTCAGAAATTCCTCTGAGTTGTTCGCACTTCTGGATTTTTACAAGCCTACTTTTCTCGATAGGCAGTTTCCTATTATATCGACAAGAATGTGTAAATTCAAAAGCTCTTTTAACGATTGGTGATTTCATTTTTGAGGCTAGTTATGCTGACCTTATTTCATAAACCGAACTGTAAGAACCTTTGCATTGTACTATTTGTAAGTTACCAGCAGCAGTATTAATTATGCTTTTTAGAAGAAAAATAAATTTTTACGAACATTTGTGGTTGAGTATCAATTGAAGCTTTATCAGTGAACCCTAAGTTCAGTGAGAATTCTTCAATGATACCGTCAAAGTAGAGGTGTATTAGATAAATACATTTATTTATTCACTTACATTACATGACCCTTCACCACACATACTTTGCACATTTCAGCACTTTTTTCATTTGATCGTTTCCTCATATTCATCGGACCAAAAGTCTACAAATAATTTGCATGTCGCTCCGGCAGCTGCTTCACAATTCCTTCTTCACTATGAATTTTGTGGAAGACTGGTTGGGTTCGACTTCCCTGCACTTTTGAGGATAGTTGACTTAGAGCGTTCCCACGTGATTGCTGGAGAGCTGGGTCGAGCTGGCGTCTTGCTTCCGGTAGTCTACATCATTAGCAAGACCGCCATCCCACCTAACCTTTTCCTTCTTCCTTCCACCTTTCAGCAGATATACGACCTCGCCAACAGTATGCAGTGATGAAAATTTGATTTTTTTAGAGTCAACAACCACGGAATAACCCATCAGTGGAAAGAAATTTTTTGGAGCTACTGATTAGTTATGACTCAATATTAAGAAATGTATTCTTTTTTCATTTACTTTTTATTACGCCATCTACGAATGGGTGCTGTACTTATTGCTTTCTACTTGACTAATTACTTTGAAATATTGCGCTACGCGTTCATTCCCTCAACTATGTCTCTACAAATGGTATCTTAATTTGTTAATCATCATCATATTCACTAAGGTCAACACCTTTCTTATTCGTACGCTCCTTCTTATTGCAATTTAAAATACGTAAATTTCTTATAAAATTAACTATTGCCATTAATAAGTGATAAGTGCTTGAATGAATCGTGTCCGCTTATAAAGTTGTTCTCATAGTACAGACTATAGGACTAAATTTGAAAAAAAAATCCTGTTTTGAAATATTTATTTCGCTTACTCTTTCGTCTTCTACTTTTTTTTGTTCAATTTTGTTTATACAAGATTTATTAGACGAGTTTAGATCTCAGCAAACGTTTCAAATTGGAAGTTATCTTAACATAATGAACGAGTTTACATGAAACCTCTCACCAGAACATGGACTATCACAATAATATACACACTCTTTTTAAATGTTTTTTGCCTGACATTCACTGCGCAGAGCTCATATAACGCAGTGGTTTGGGGTGTACTGCGTAGCACACAAGGTCAATAATAATCTCGAGCCTATGGCTCACCAAACCTTTCATCCCTCCGAGGTCGGTATATTGGTACCAGACTTGCCTTGGAGGTAAAGTAGCACTTTTGATAGAGTGGATATAGCTTCAACAAAATTTTACTCCCGCCTTCTGTGCAAAGCTATGGAGGCCTAGCACTTACCAGTTGAAAAGTCATACCTTTGGGGACGTGGTCATTCTATGAAATGCATGCTCCCTTCCTGAGATTTCTTTCCAAGGAAAACTTTTCTATGAGACTTTTGGAAGACATTCGATTGCTTGAAAAACGAATAATCCAGTCCTGTACTTTGTTTCTAAAAAGGCCTTCCGTGTACGCAAGCAACGAAAAGAAGATCACGTTGTGCACTCAAAGTATTTAGCCCGTTGTTTTATTTCAAGTTTTTTTTCGTTCCGTAGAGAATCCTAGATTTTTTGTATTGTAAATATAGAAAAAACTTCATTCTATCCTCATATGAGCCTAGTTTTTTTTTTCATCTTCAACGGACAAATTAACTCGCTGCTAAACTTAAACCTTAGACTAAGTCTAACTAACCTAAGCCTGTGCACGAAGAGCATATGAACGCGCCGAGTCTTTGGGTGTCAAAATTATATACTTCACGTGAAGTTTTTTAAAGCGAAGAAATAACCCTAAATTCAATAACAAAAATCGCACACAACGTGTGAACAACGCTGCACGATGATTTAACCGCGCGATCGATACACAGACACTCAAACAGCATAGGCGGCAAGAACTGCTTGCCGGATGCGAATTCCAATTTCTTTTTGGCTTCTATAGTCCCTAAAGTCTTTTTCAGTACCAAGCACACCATTGAAATCGTCGAGATTCAGGCTATGAGTGATTATTAGAAGTTTCATGCCATATACAGTGAGAAATAAGCCGAGTGTGGAACATAATTTTTTACTGCTACTGAGCTATTTTTTTTTTCAGAAATTAATTACAGCATTGAAATTCGAGATTTGCGTTATCGAATGCTTACTAAAGTCTAGGGAAAAGATCTATTAGCGAAAAAGGCGTCAAATGTAAACCATATTTATATTTTCACTGCTACAGTACACTAAAAAGCCGTTTTCGAAAACTAAATGAAGTATTAAATTGACGACATTTACACTATGGAATGACTACTAAAACTCCAAGCCTAGGCAGAAAATGTATTTTTTGATGGTTGAGAATGCGCATAGATATTCATTTTTTTGCTCATTTCAAGAGAATTTTCAGTATTTTCTGATATTCTGATACATAGCAGTCTTAGTTAGTAAAGTTCTTTTCTATAAGCTATCGAATAAACACTAAAAGTTTGATAAAAAGTCAATCAAAGATGTCATCTGTGCAATAGTGCGTGTCAAGTGTTGAACGTTAATTCTCTTAGCTGTTACAGCGCTCTTGATAATGCTTCTTTAGAAATCAATACTATTCAAATTGCCGACATTCAAGCTATCGAATGATTATAATAATTCTGGGGAGAAGCGAAAAATGTATGTCACAGAGGTAAAATTCTGCAACTCTGCTTTGCCGCTGCATGATATTTGGACCACGTATTTAATATTGATATTTGATATTGGGACTGTGTGTGCACTGTGCAAATAGCTGAGCTATGTCCTCTGAAGTACAACTGGTACAACCACTTTGTCTTTCTAATCCAGATAGATGTAAAACTGGAAACAAGCACATATGAATCGCTCATGTAATACTGATTGTAGATAAAGTGAAGAGTTGTAGAATACCCCACTGGAATATCAAGTTGTCTCCCAGAAAGAAATACTCTGATGGTGATATTGGAATTATTTCGATCAATCACGCAACCACTAAATGGTCGTTTCTAAATAATTTGCCTTCTGATTTTGACGATAGGCCCTTGAATACATTGTAGGCTACAGTCCAAGCTTATTGTCATCTTCAGAGCCTCCTCACTTCTAACCGAGATCTAACGGAGACCGTAATCTGGGAAATTTCGTCTATAAAGCAGCTCTTGATTCAGTAGAGTAAAATGTTATGCATTGAAGATTCAAGAAGGCTAAAAAACCTGCAATCAAGTATCTGAAGTCTGCAAAAGAAGTGGTTTTGAGTCACCTTCAGGAAACAGGCTCCATATAAATTTGGAAGGAGTTAATATATGTCCGTATGTTTTGTTTTCTCTCATAATGAAACCCACTACACTGTTCATTGCTCTCTAAAAAATAAGTGGTGTTAAAAAAATCCAAATTTTCACTTAAAGACCTAAATTAACATAGCTGTTCAAAACAGATGCCATGGGATACTGTAATCCGAAGGCCTTCCAAGGTTGCTAAATGTGAAATAACTTGTGAATTAAGTGTAATTATGACGCGCAAAAGTTATTAGCGATAATTCTTTGAGAGAACTAATGGAAAACCTCAAATTTTTGACTGCAACACCATCAGAACTGATAGTGTCTTAGAAAACTGCTCATTCGCAAGTTGCGCGGTAGTATTATTGTTATGCAGACTCAGTGTACTTCGTTATCACCTAGAGCCTGGCCATAGTAATTAATAGTTTTGGAAAATCCATGATCCGAATAAAACGTTTGCAACTGAAAAGGTGAACAAAATTGAAGCAAAACGGTTGACCTGTCACAAAGCGACGCCCATGTTTGAAAATTACAGAGAATTAACAGAAGCTACAGATAACTACGAGGTAAGCTCGAAGCTCATAAAATTAAGTCAAAAGAACGATCATTTATACCTCAGCATATGTACTGAGATAAGTCTTACTAATTGTTCTTTTCTTCAAATAAAACTTACATACCTTTAATCCTCCTTCCAAATCGGCTTATTCTCTGTGGTACTTTTTATTTTTTTTTCAAAGTTGGTATTCCTCTCATTCTGGGGCAAAAATCAAAGACGACGGTGGGGAAAGCTTTTGAGGCCATCTGAATAAACCACAAAAGTCCAGAATGAATAGAAGGAGATGCCTATTGGGTATTCTGACTAAGTCGAAAGAGCAGCAATGAATAGAATGAGGGAGTGTCCGAACATAACAAATGATATGGCGCTTTGCCTCAGCTCATTTTGTAGCCTGAGTTTCATGTTTCACAGTGTGTCACAACACAACGGCGACATCTCTTTCGTAGTGTTCTGGCGGTGGGTTTCTATAGTATAACTCGACTATAGATTTTATTTTCCATAGAATTCCACTACCAATATAGAAACTTAACGGAATAATTAGACTTGGTATGATGTAGTATGTCCAGGCCCTGTCGACGTCCGCCATTGAATCTGAAGGAAGGAATACCAACCTCATCCAAGTTTTATTTAGTAAAGCAGACAGCTTATAAAACTCTTTGAAGAACAGACACAAGCTTATGAAGGAAAATGCTTGTCCCATATGGTGACAATACTCGATAAAGTATTGCATTAGTATAAAGCGTCTAATTATCTCACTTTTAGATAATTCAGGAATGATGTGATCTGAATTAACGATTGTGGTGAGCTTATAGCAAATCGAATTGCAATATATAACTTGTCTCGTGTGTTACTAAGCTACGTAAATCCATATTTCCATCACTCTTCATCGACATTCTTTTCGCCACAGTTGAAAGGCTTGAATTGCCATTTAGACGAAACCATTAGTGCCATTGTCGAGGGCGTGATGTAAGAATTGGAATGGGACAACATAGAAATAAATCTTATCAACAAGCAGCCCAAAATCTTTACCTTATTAATGGAATTGATCTTGCGAGATTGAACATTAGGCAACCAGAATGAAAACTGACTGACTTTTCGCAACTGAACTTCCCCAATGCGATATTCATGGCAAAGGACTTTGTAACTAATGTTTCGCTCCCGCTTAAGGAATTGAATATGTGTAAGTGCTCTAATTTATTAGAATTTTTATGATACAATTAAATTTAAAAAGTTATTACCTGTTGAAAGAATATTCTAAGCAGTCTTAAGTGTGATACCTTTATTCTCCTTGGAAAGATATTATGATTCGAATAGGATGTTCTTACACACTCCTCAATGTGCGGTGAGTCAATACAATTTGATTTCACTCATTCTGTTATTAAATAATTCCTCTTTCTGATTGTATTTTCTCTACACTTATTTTGAACTACGCTACGAAATTCCTTGATTTCAAATCGTCGTAGGACTTTTCTATATTTCTAAATGTTCCTTTTTTATAAGTGTTAAGTGTTATTAGAGCACATTTGCATAAATATTCTCTCGCACTTCTCAGGAGATACTGAAAACTAGAAGAACGAGTGTTCGCATAGTTCTAGAATAAAGCTAGATGGGGCAAGCACTGATATGTTTGCGGCTCTCTCCCTCATAAACACGAAACCTAAGGCTTTTTTTAAAAAATTTCTTTCCATATTCAGATTCAAAACTTGATTGTCCAGAATGGATTAGACTGATTATAAATGCGCACATATTCCTTTGAGTCTGACTGTTGCGACAACTTCTAATTACTAAAGTAATGTGAGGAACATCAATGTTTTGCTTGTTCTAAAGGGGATAATCAGAACGTATTATGAGAATAATGATAGAGGAAGTGAGCAAAAGTGTAGTGAGAAAAGCAAAATGAACAGGAAAGAAGAATCAGAATAAAAACGAGATGAAATTTGACAGTAAAATATGACGGGAAATTACTTGAAAAGAAAAGTAATGAGTTTATAATGTTAATAACATAAAAAATATATAAGAGCGACTTCTGGCGCGGTTCTTTTCATTGAGAAAAATCCTCTATGCGTATAAAAAGCTATGCAATTATATATTCCATTAACTAACAAAGGAATCAAACGACTAACTAACCAGTAAATTAATGAACAACATCCTTACCAGGTTTTTTTCTGCCATCTATAAATTTGAATCTACAGGAGTTCACAATCTACTGTAGCATCAGTTGGGCGGAGCAAATTTTCAGTATCATTATTCATACATCCTTAAATAGCACCAGATCTTGTCGCTACTGATATGCTTTCCTCTTGTATCGAGAAATGTTCATCTCAATCCAATTAGCCTCCATAAGTCTATAAGTTAATTTTTGCTTATCATTTGACTTTTCTGGTGGAATGGGTATATGCTCATAGCAGATTAGCTTCCCTACATTTTCGTATTTTCTTTGCTCCGAAAAACAGGACAATAATTTCACAATTACAATCTTAACCTCGCAAAATCCCTAGATTGACACAATTTGCAAAAGTTAATTTTTTCCTCCACTTGGATTGTTTTCAGCCAAGCGTCTCACGATTGTACTATCGGATTGTCCTTCAGATAGTTAGGGGTGCCCCTTGCCCTATCTGTGAACACGAAGAACATAGCACTTTCTGTATGGTACCTCATCTCTTTGTGTTTCTGGCGAGAATTTTGCCTCGGAAGTTTCACCGATCTTTGTTCTGCGCAGGTTTGCTCTTAGCTATATTTCTGGACGAAACCAGCCGTCCCTCATACTGGAATTTTACGCAATGATAAATCTACCGCAATTTTCAGTAGTCCGACACGTGTAGTCGGTAAACCATCGAAAGGATCATATGAACTGCATAGGCAACTTGCTGTTGAGTACATTACGCATCAGTACGAATCATTCCAAACTTATCTCTTAGCTCTAATAGAAGAGTGGTTACACCAACACCGTTTTAAAGGGGACAGGTAGTTAAGTGATGATGATGCCAATCTTTACAGATACGGAGTTGGTTCGACCCTGCCCTGGACTCACTAAGGCTCTCATGCCTCAGGATCGCAAAATTCACACCATACTTGTCCGGAAAAAGTTGAATCTTCGTGTTCTAAGTGGGACACTTAGGGTCGGCTATTGCTGAGCTCCAGGAAGGATAAAGATGACTACTAACGAACGACATTCATAAAGAAAACAACAATCGTCAAGCAGTAGCATAACTACAGACGAAGAATTTGGAGACATCTATGGATGGTGGGAGGAAACGAATCAAATGCAAGGAGGCTCGGATCCTCAGAGTAGTTGTGAAAAAACGCGGTAATGCAAATAAATGTCCATAATGCCAACAAAATTAAGGGCCGGGGTTATTTTTAGTAAGCTGGAAACTTGTTTCAGTATTAATTTGAGCAATTCTTTTATCGCATTATAGTTCATGAAGGCACTCCAGTCAGCACAAATAAGGAGTAACTGACGCTTAAGCTTCCAATATGCTCGAATCATCCAAATCCCTATTAATCTCGCACTGTCTCGAATATTCTGTTTTTATTCCAACGTTTCTAGTATACTCAACCATCCAATCTTCCTATTAATTTGATACTATCATCGAATATTCTAGGAATATAATTAAATAAATGACGAAAATGTCATGTGATATCCACGAGATTAGTAATACATCAGTGCAAATTTTGTGAGTAGGAGCTAGATCCAATTATTTTTTCCTGTACATATTTAGATAGTTCAGTCCTTCACAAATTCTCTCTTTTCTATCACCTTTTCAACATTTATTCATATATCCAATATAAGATGATTTAGTCCAATTTTTCACTTGGAATCAAAATTAGATCAAGTACGAAGAAAAAGGACAGAGAAAGGATTTTGGTTTCAAAAGACTTCTAGAGATATATTAATTCAATAGAATAAAATCTACCGGAATATCTTGGTTATCTTCAGTATCTTCTCGTATTCATTATGGATTCAGTCATAAGCGAACCACAATAATCACCCATATTTCATTAGTTGATGGAGTGCTAATAATGCACTAAAAGAAGTGCATTTATTGCTTTGAAACAAAAAAAACTCATGTATGTCGCAGTGTTCTGATTGAGTCACATCATCCTTTGCACTTCCATAGAATTTTAAATGAAAATCAAAATGACAGCTCAAGTGGTCATCAACCCAACGTAAGAGACGCCTTCCAGAGTGTTGACTTGTGATATGCTGGGTTGATTTCACCTCTCAACAAAATTATCCAAGCTGAAGAATTCGACATTCTTACTCAAAAGCTCACCAAAGATTAAACATTTGTCAAGGGCCACTACTTGGAAGATAACTCATCAAAAAGCAATTATAATCGCAAATCTCTCAGTATACATGGGCTAACCACCATCATGTAACCACTCAGAAATAGAAACACCATTTTGAGGACCTTGAAAAACACTTCTTTATGATTCTACCATTCTACAGAAAATAGCAGGAAGCGTAGGCAATGTTGAAAGAGCTTATCGAAACAAGAAAAGGGTACTAATATGGAGAAGTAGGAAGGGGTCGCTTTACAGTGACAAACCCAAAAGACAGCAAAAAACACAGCCGAGGTAAGCAGTTCTTCCATTGTAGAGACCTCATTATACCTGTCTATACTTAATTCAGTGGCTGTAACCGATAGAATAAACGTCCACAGAGGAAGATACTGTAGATCACGCAGGTTTTTCTTAAAGAAACTTCCAATCAACTAGGAAAAGCAACACTCCACATACCTTTGTGGGAAGTCGGTTTTTTTGATTCTTCGAGCAGTTGAGATGTGGGCTCAAGCTGCTCATACGATCGAATTTCGCGCACCTCTCACGAAATGCTTGGGTGGCGTATATTTGAACATAATTGATGAACTTAACGTAAAACGTGACGTAAAAGGAGATCTTCATGAATTCATCAGGAAAAAGACACAAATCATCTGATCATTTTGCAGAAATAGTAGACGACATATATTAATAAGTTATCTGTACCAACTGTAGTCGCGTTGATCGGAGTGACTCAGCCACCAGTAATACTTCCATTTATCTCTGTCGCATGCGAGAGCAGCCTAGTAAGTCCTCTTCGCTTTAGTAACTCGTTGAGCATCATATCTTTTTTCCAAAGTTATATATAAAGAAATCGGACTGTGGAAGTCGGTGGTCTTCCTATGGCGTGCTTAACATCCCAAGGGATCCAGTCGGTAACGGTTCCTGTCCATCGGGTGTCATTAAAGTGCATCACGTGGTCCAGTCCACCTTATCTTTGATAGCTTGGCGTCGAAATAGCATGTCTGATTTTAGACCGTTGATGTAGGTAAAAACTTTGAATCATTGGTCTGACTTGCAAATTACGGGATGTTCCTAGGATCGATCTTTTGACTGAACTTTCACGCTTAGTGATCTTTCATCCTGCTTACGTAGCGGCCATGTTTCTGAAGCATACGCTGAAGAAATAGCAGTTGAGTTTGAAAAGGTGAGCACGGAGACGGATGATCTTTGTTCTCTTCACCACATCCACGATGCGCTCTAATGCTTCTAAAGCCGATCGCTTCTCCTGCTCAACTCTAGAGTTAGATCGTTAATCATGCTGGCTTCCCGATCTAGATAGACGTAAATGGATCATTCACAGATATTCATTCCGTTGAGCGAGAATAGGGCATTAAAAACCAATCCGTTCCTCATAAACATCGCTAACGTTAAATTCAGTCGGAGAACAATCTTTCCAGAAGCGTTGTCGAAGGTCAGCATTCGTTCCGCCTGGCTGATGCCAGGTGCTATAAAAACGATGTCAACAGCGAAGCGAAGGTGGTATAATTGTCGACCGTCAAATTTCACTCCCATGCTGTACCATTCTGATGTTCGCTTAACGTTTTCGAGGAAAGCAGAGAATGATTTTGGTGGATGGTATCACCTTATCGAACATCTCTTCTTACGTTGATAGTAATATCGTTCTAGAGTAGCAATATCCTCTTCTTACGTCGATAGTAATTTCGTTCTAGAGTAGCAGTATCTTGATTGTGCAAATTTAATGCGGTTTACGGAGGATTTTTGAATAGAGACTCCCTGGCTGTCTAGAGCTTCTATGCTGCTTCTGTTTCGATTGCATCAAAATCGTTCTTTAAATCGATCAAAGTGAGGTAGGGCGCTCTCTTGTACTGTCGCAAAACTTTATTGAGTCTTGCATCGTGTGAATGTGACTTGTAATACTCAATCCTTTTCGAAACCCTGCTTGTTCGCTTGGCTATCCTTAGTCCAGTGTTCTGTCAATCATGTTCAGAAAGACTCGAGTGAAGAGTTTTTAGACGAAGGACAGAGCGATAGTTGCCTATGCCGAGAAGGTCTTCCTCTTCAAACAACAACGCGGTCTTGCTAGTTTTCCCATTAACTGCGAACTTGCAGTCTGACAGGTAACGTGTAGCTGGCCGGCGTGTAGATGGGAACCAGCGCGAGGTTCTTCAATATTCCGCTCTAATTTTTTGCACGCGGATAGCTAGTCGGATTTCAGAAGGTAGAACCGGTTGCAACGACAAATTCATCCTCTTTCATTTCATATGTCGGTGAGAAGAAAGCTATTTAAAGATCAAAAGCTATCATGGATGATTTGCTCCACTACCTTTCAGAGTACTGTAACTGTTTCGTCAGCTCGTCGGAGTATAAAATGTTGGCGTTGTAATGACGAAGGTTCGCCAGGCTTTGAATATGCTTTTCCGAGCTTCTGTAGCTTCTGTCATAATTCCTGCTTCTCTGTCTTTGAAATCTCCTTTCATCGCTTCCAGAGCGTTTTCGAAATTCAGAATTGAGGTTTCGAATTCCTGCGGTTCATGAGGATTGCACGTTGACGTATCGGCTCAAGTGTTTGTCGAGACAGAAGTCTCTTAGTGCTTTCGATCCCTTGGCTTTTATAACGCCAATACAGAAATGCTGGATGAGCCAGTCGTATTCTTCTTAGATGTTGTTAATCACAAAATCTTCTCAAGAGCCGACCAATGATTTCAATGCATCCCAGTCTTTGGTAGTTATGAGAGTTCGTTATTTGATTTAGCGGCTTTCTCTCCTCTTCGCGACACATGGAGTGTTGCGCGAAGAAGACGATGATTTGATCCCGTGTAAAATAACGAAACAACAGCGACATCGATTAGACATAACTTTCGATTTACCAGAATGTGGTCAAGAACAGTTAAGCAAATAACTAGATAAAGCTTTTAACGCTGATCATCCCTAAAAAATGTGCCATGTGTTCGACTTTATTAAACATCGTTAAAGGTGATTGAATGCATATAAGTTCCATATGAATGATTGACGGTGGCTTAACAATCTATCAAACCCGTGTTGCTAGCTTCCCAGAGGAGTCTGGTGCAAAAGTAGGTGAAATTAAGACACGGGATCGAACCTAAGACCACATGTGTGTCGCTGAACACCTCCAACTACTAGGTCACGCCGTCCATTGGCGATCGGCAGAAGATAGTGGTTTATCGTATTCAGGGTAAAGAAATGTTCTCTAGCTTATTTACAAATATGGAAATAGTGTGAGTGACTATAATTTGTCGTAGTTCATAAATGAGGGCTACATTCAACCTAAAGTACTAGTGGTCATACTCGTTCATGTGGTCGAATGCTGTGGAGTTTAGGCAGGTCCAGGACTCATTTTCATAGAAAAATGGATTAATATGAAGCTTGAATTTTAAACTGAGCTTAATCTTACATCAGCTACATTCTTCTACATCTACGCTTTCCCATCACGTCATCTTTACTTTCATCTTTCGTTCTTACTTACTTCCACTTTCCTTCACTTAGAGCTTGCGAGTTGAGAGTATCGTACAAATGGTATAACATCTCTCGTTCTATCTGGTCGCATTTGGTTGTTTGTTTCACAAATACTTAAAGCATAACTTACTGAGCTTTCAGACTATGACGCCTCCTTGGTCGCTTCTTTGCCTTGCGGTAACAATCACTGTAGCTTCCAAAGAATTCGGTGAGTAAATCAGTGTGATATTTGGAAATCGCAATATGACGGTGCATTCGTTAGGTCAGTCCAACTATTGCAGCTTCCGCTAAACCGGCCTCCTCAAGTCGGAGCATGGATTACATGATGATAAAACTAATTGGCTAAGACAAAGTCCAGCTGTACTTTGCAAACCAGCGACAAGTGATAAATAGGGATCGTGCGATTAGATAATTTCTGACAAAAAGTGTGATAGCTTTTGCCTACATCAACTTTGAATATCCGTTAACTAAAATTGCGCTGCCGAATATTGATTAAATTCATTACAACAGAGATTTATATACTGCAAAGGTTTTTTTGCTACATGGATGATTATTTCGGCTACGACAGTTTTCCTTTTGTATGAGGATAGAAGGCAATCTTCTTGCAAAGGAGGTAGCTGCAACGAGCACGTTTTTTGTAAGATAACAACTCATAGCAAGAATGAGGCGTGAAATATGATATCCTGAAAAAAGGACGGACAAACGCGCGCACCGCAGTGTAAGACTAACGGTGATTCACGATTCCTAAACCCAAGTATCTGACATGAAAAAACGAAAATATTCAGAAGTAAGGAAAAAATAGGTGTAAGAAAACTCCGGAAAAAGTGTACTCTCGAGATTTTTTATCACAGACCGCTCTTATCTAAAGTGCTCTTATCTATGGAATCTTAGGGTATGTACATAAAACCTCAGACGAGTCCCTTTCCAGAAACGAGTCACTCCTCAGAGAAGATTACTTGGGGCGTTTGTGGGGCAATGGCAAGAGGCGCACCGCGGCATACACGTGATCAATGGGTCGATCCCGAGCTTATGGCTCACTGAGCCTTCTGTTCCTCCGAGGTCGGTAACTGGTGAGAATTGTCTGAGAGGACAGCACCATTGACTTGATACAGTAAGCCACTGGGAGTCATGGCTAGATTTGCATACCACTCATATCTCACGATGCCTGATGAAGTCAAACGCATGACACATCCATCAACAATTGCTCAAGGACCAGAGTTTTCTTTTTCATAGTCAATCTTTTGTTTGATAAATAAGTTCATCCAATAGTGTCAGAAAATTTTATTGCGGCTAACGCCTCGGTACCATTGCGTTTGTTCTTTCTCAACAGAGGCAATAACTTTACATATCAATAGCAGTATCCTTGCTAGTTTCTGTAGTCACAATAATTTAAATCAAATGGAGCAAAATACTGTATAAGTAGAATGACTCGAGATATTGCCTATTTATGTGGACCCTCAGTGAGCCGTCTTGAGCATACAATAGTATTTTTCTTTGATAGATCAGATCAACGGTTTTCAGGTTCAGATATACGCGGAAATGAGAAGCGTGATTTCTCCAGAGATATTATGCACTTCGGCAAACGAGCAGCTGGCGAGTTCGGCAGTTATCCCGCAGTCAGCTACATTTTAATTTGCGTAAACTGTCTATCACTGAAATACCTCCTCTTTTCAAAAATTTTCTTAATTCATTTTAAAAACAAGAGCTTGACAATATCATGAGAGCAATATTTTCTGCGTTATAGGCAACTTAATATTCAGAAGTATGACTCGAATTTCGAAAATCACGATTAGGGGCAGAAATAACCCGAATTTTACAGCTCACCAATTTCACTCTACTGTAGCTTTAGTCAACAAATGAAGATGGAGGAAATTCTAGTAGTACTCAGAATCGCTTTGAATGTGAAACATTTTTTGCAGTTCCAAAGGGACATGATGTCGTTTGGCAAGCGATCAGATGGCTTCAATAGAGATATAATGAGCTTTGGTAAAAGGGCAATGGTGAGTAGTTTCACTGTTCGTCCATTTTCGCACCCACACACATCCTCCTGATAATCAGTAATTTTCTAAAAGTTCACATCTTTTTTTTATTCTGTCTCAAGAGGACACCATCGTTTTGCTTCCCATAGACGGGACGGTGACGGTTTTTTTTTGTGATTCAGATAATAATAATTGTGGAAAAAGTTCTGAGAGTATGCTTGTGAAACATTTATTTATGCACCTATCACACCCGAACAAAGACAAAACTAATCTCTCTCCCTATTTGTATATAAATATATATATATATATATATATACATATATATATGTATATGATAGTAATGTATATAACTAATATGTAATATAATATAAACTAATGAAGTCTAATATAATAAACTTCGCTCCAACCTAGATTGATGCGTTCACTTGCTACTGTTGCATTCGAACTTAACAGGCATTCGTATATCATCAACAACCTGATTTTCCGTTTGGTAACTCCATCTTGAAATAAGTAGACGAATTATACACCAATCAACGCGGGAGAAGACGGGCTTTCAAATGAACCCAAAAACACAAAAAATGGTCGACACCCAAAAAAGTTACAAGCATTTACTCAGAACTTTTTCCCCAACCTATTGATATTGATCTGAATCGGTTTCGCTAGAGTTTGCTTTACCACCGCTCACTATTTCAGTACAATCCATTCGAAGCTTCGGACTTCAACCGGGACATGTTGTCGTTCGGTAAGCGGGACGATTTCGAGCGTTCGATCATGTCTTTCGGACGAAGAAGAAAATAGGGAAGTCGTGAAGGTCTCATGCCGTCGCCACTACCAAATGCCGTGGTTGTAGTGCTGTTAAACGCACAAGAATTCCAACCGCCTACGATCGATCTCCTCTATTCGTTTATTATTTTACATTATTAGCTATTATTCATAACTATGGTGTCGGCAGCGATAAATCTGTTAAAAAACGACCTATATGTCAGATTTATTTGTTGACAATATCAATAATTTTCCTTTTTGTAATCACATCTTGCGTCTTCACTCGTTTCCAACATCTAAAAAGTAAGCACTGACGAAGATTTCTCATCTACAACAAGTATGAGGATAAAGTTATTGAACGCCGTGAAAATTTCATTTACAATAATAATCAAATTTCTAGTTCTCAGAGACTGTTTTGAGCCTTTCCGACGTTTGGTATGTCAAAGGCTTGCGTATTTTTCGGTGGTCATACACGCCTCATCACAGTCACACGCCGTGCCAGTCACCCCAACTAATAGTAAGGAACGGGAAAAAATATTGGGACCAGAAGATGTGAAATGTTGCCTTAACCATTTTTCAATCAGTGGCTTGCGATTTTTATTAATTAAATGACCATTGCTTTTCACTAATATACCAAACCTCGAAAGGCATGAAACAGCCTCTCAGAATATATCGCAACTTCATAATGAGGCTTTTGAAAGCAATCGACTGAAAAGTAATAGCTATATAGTCAATAATGGCCGCAAGTCTTTGACTGAAAAAAGTTTAAACCACACTTCAAGTTGTCTGATCCTAGTAAGATTCCTTGTTCCCAGCTACCAGTAAGGGTGACTGGTGGGACGTGTGGCTCCTATGAGGCGGGCGAGACCGCCGAAGCGTACGTAAGCTAGTGGCATACGAAACCTTGAATAGGCTCAAAACAGTCTCTCAAGATATGTCGAAGTCAAATGACGAAGTTTCTAAAAACAGTCGATTGAACAAAATTGTAGTTTGTAACCAAAACTTTATATATAATGTGAAATATTGAGAAATGGTAATTTATTACCTAATTCAAAAGACAAATCCAAAGCGATATGAGGATAAAATTAGCTTATTGTATAAGAATACTATCACATCTCTTAGTTTATTTCAACAATAAGACTATCAGTTGTGGATGGATGGATATCCAAATACTAATGGAATGTAATACTGTTCTTGACGAATAAACTTGCACGGTGTTGCAATTGATAATCTCCAAAACAAATATTGAAACCCAGTTAAAATTTGTTTGTTGGTTTTACACACTATTCTTTAGAAGTTACTATGACATATTTATCTAATTCACCCACAAATTCCGTTGCCTATCTAGTAAAAGGAATTGCTAACAATAAATTTCCATTCCCTGTCGATGCTAAAACCGCACAATAGCCTTCTGCTCGCTAAATGAGCACAAGAACATCACATAATATGACATTCTCTGTTTCTACGTACAAAGTAAGCCATAAGTAGCTTATAGACACTGATGTAGCACTACCTTACATCTATTCCGATATATGAAAAGATGTAAAAGAAACCTAAATGCGCTTGCACCCTCGCACATCCACTGTTTTCCAACAAGACAGTACAGAACCATCAGCTGATCTCGTGCATTCGATACAGTCTTTTTTCTGAATATTACCTGAAATTCAATTAGTATCCCTACATCTTGCCAAAAAATCTACAATAAATGAAAATGAACTGCTAAATACACTATATTGGTGTTAAGGTACTGTTTTCGCAGGGAAAGAAAATTGTTAAAGGAGATGCCATCAAGGATATTTTGCCTTGCTTTCAGAAAGAGTAGTCGATTTTCATGCCTAACTGATCACATTTGGCTCTCTTTATGATCATGTAAATATTGCTATTTTGACGACCGACAAAACCGAAGCAATCACATTTTTTAGCACATCGATGATGAATTCAGACGGAAAACGAATGAATTTTTTTCTGAATTGTGAATGCTTTCAAGAATTCGAGTCAAAAGCTAATAAGTGTTCATCGTGCAGTCATAAATGTCTAAAGATTAATGATAGCCTGTGAAAGATTCGATCTATACAAATAGCAGCGAGAAACCAGATAGGTAGCATAAATATGGTTATTGGAGCTTTTTTTGAATTTGCAAATGAGGTACCCACAAAACTCCCTTATTTTGATGGACAGAAAATCCATGAATGGACGTTAAGGATCAACTTCAACTAAAACTAAGGTACAGATCATATTTATAGCCAACTCTAATTCAAAAAACGAGAGTGAAGAGAAAAGCAGATGAGTACTGTATCAAAACTACATTATTATCGTACTAAGATCCGCACAGTGAAAAAAACACTGCTCAGATGGATCAATACAGTGTTGAACTCAAAAATTACTGTAGCTTTTCCCTCCATGACAAGGTGCGATTTGGAATATCATCACAACAAAGCTGAGATACTAGCATAACCCGCAACCTAAGATGGCTTCAAGCGATCAAAGATACTTTTATAGGCGCGCATTTCATTCAATATCAAGGTTCATAATCCACCTTTCTCTTCCTCATGTTTTGAACGTAACGCTGCTAAACATTGCCTTCCAACCAACAGCTTTCAAACCTTCTCTAAATAGTTAAGGTAATTTGAAAGAATGCTTCAAGCCTTTTGAGGTTGATATGTCAGCTCCATCAGAGCCACACGTCCCACTAAACACGAAGGTGATGAAAACCACATCTTCACGGGGTTTTCACCGATTACGTTTCCCCGTCACAAGTACCGTTAGCGGTGAGTAAGTGGAGAGTGTGGCTGTGATAAGGGATGCAAGACTACCAAAACGTACGTCTGGCACTGACACCTCGACAAGGCTCAAAAAAACCCCTCAGAGTAAATTGAATGTTTACAGTGAGGTTTGGATAACACAAGATTGAAAGGCAGTGTATACATGTTTTGTAACAGCCGTAAGTCATCGACTGAAAAAGTGGTGAAAACCACAATTTCACGTGGTTCTGGACCGAGCACGATTCCCGTCCGTGGAGTGACCAGTGGGACGTGTGGTGCTAATAACAAATGGCCGTGTCAACTTAGATGGGAAGATTAAATGTCAACGCAAAAAAATTGTAAAATTCACAGTGTACCTGGATATTCTGACAACACAAACCGACACAAGTCAGCAACAACTCCGTTTGATTTTACAACAATACAATACGGCATCGCTTTACAGCGCCTTTTTCTTTTAGATTATAGAGATCACTATCTTCGGGATTCTGATTTAGAAATCTTTTTGCCTAGCAGAGTGCTATTGTAATTTTGATGGTGTAGAAGTCTTCTACCGAAAATGATAGCTACCTGTATTTCATTTCCTGGTAAAAGTATGTCTGCGCAATCATCGATCTCAACTCGAGCATTCGACGTGCACTTCACCTAAGCATACATGAATTAACACCATTTAGATAGTCGGTCCTGGGATCTACTAACACTTTTTGTTTTAAAAATTGGCATAAGTAAATGAACAATGCCTTATATTCTTTTTTTTTGTCGTCGAAGTTTGCGCTTTATGCTAGCGATCTCCGTAAAAAAACGAGTGGTTCTCTGGCAGCACAGCATTGTTGATTGAAACATATGAGAAGGAAAAACCTTGAACAATATTCCGCATTGAGATCTGTTTTGAAGAGTAATGAATGACTCCCATGTATCTCCAGTCACCTGAAATTTGTCCATCGACTAGGTATAACCGCTTAATAAGCAAATAACGACTAGAGTTGTTTGCCGTCAACGGGAAATAATTTTTCTGGTTACTAGAATATCTGACAAGAACTTCATATTTTCATGGCAAAGTCTGCACTATACTGCATCAATCGTACTAATGAATTCTAAGAGACATTCTTTTATTTTTGAATCTGTTAACAAGAATTCTCAAGCATTAGGAATGGTTTCGTCATCAATGATCTTTTTTTTTCACTGTGCAGAACCCAGTACTTTTAGCACTCCGCTTTTCGTTTTTTCTTGAACAACGTAGAAAACTGTTTAAGCGAATAGCCTTGGAATCTCGAGGACAGCCATGCTGTGGCGTTTCATTGAGCGTTGTTGTTGAGTGCCTGGGGGAGTTGGGGGAATGGGGAAGGGCTGAAGCTTGACTCGGAGAAGGTAACGCCGCGACCAGCATCACAACCACTTGGCCACGGCGCTCTCGGAATGAGATTTGAACCTTCAAAATTATCCGCGCAAGAGTAAGACAAGTAAAAAGCAATAGTTCATTGTGGAACACCACTGCATCTTGCTGTAAACGACCCTGCTTTATCAACTGCTTTCGTATCCAAAGTACGAGCTTTCAAGAAAAATGTAAAAATAGTCTCATGGTTTCCAGAAAATCAGAATTTCAGCTTAGTAGCAAGAGGAGATTTTTATCTTGTAGGCAAAATCTACAGATTTCAATGGTTTCTATTTCACTTGATAAACTTCATTACGAGCCCAGACATACTGGTGCATACTTCAAAAGGCCTGTACATTCGCACCAAATGCATTGAAATCAATACATATCTAACTTTGTGTGTTAAACACATGACAACGAGTTATTATCTTGATGAACAGCTTACAAACTCAAACTGAACACATCACCTCAACTTGGTCAGGCTTAATCGTGAAATCCGTAAATGTTTTCGGAAATGTAGGAAATTCAAGATTTGTATCAACCATAATACTATGAAAACTGCTAATAAATGAGACTGACGAGAAAATGAATGGCAAATATCAATACTTTATTTCCTAGTGATTACGTCATAATTAGTTTCATTATACCTAAACACAGAGAGCATGTGGCGCAGTGGTTAAAGATACTCTGCGCCGCACACGAGGTCTATGATTCGATCTCGCGCTCATGGCTCACCAACACATCCATCCCTCCGGAGTCTCCTCCAAACTTGTACTAGACTGGTTTCAGACTTGTCTAAGAGGATAGGCAGGACTGGCTCGATGTAGCGGGAGGCCACCGCGAATCATTGTCAAGGCCACATAGACATTCACTCACCTCAAGCGAAGTAAAAACTGAAGATGAATGCATGGCGCATCCCTCAAAGATTGATCAACGCCGAGAGCTTTATCCTTTTGTCCTTTATACCTCAACACATGGAGTTCTCAAGTGTTTAGAAGAGCAACGTGTTCTTTCAGGAAACGAACAAGTCTGAACGTCAGATCGGTGATCTTCCTCTTCAGCGTTAGATCTTCGTGGACCATTCGATAGTGCCTTTTGTGAAGCAGTTGTAATTACGATTCATCACGTATCCTTTCCACTTGATCTTCAACATTCCGGCATATGCTACAATGTGTCTGGTATACGGCCGTACCTAAAACAGAACATCATATTCTCTTTTCCTCTCATTTGAATGACACGGTGGAGCCCTAGCATAACCTAGCCAATGACCAGTCTTAGTTCTTAGCCTACTGGGTTTGTGAAATCCATGCAAGGGCAGAAAAAATTTTGAAGTAAAATTGGTGCGTATAAAGCTGGTTGGTTGTTCGCTGCCTGTCGCATTATATTCTCGATGTATTTGTAAGCTTCAGAAACCATTCGTTTCCTCCTCCTCAACTCTTTAGCTGAGCCATTGAGCGGGTCATTCTTTATCACTTTATTTGGTCTATCTCTCATTTTTTTCCTTACTTCCTCTCTGTGGAGATTCCAGTACTTCGAGCATACATTACTTTTTTGTCTTCTTCCTGAGGGGCTCGTATAACACTAGTCGAGAACGTTTGCCCGAAACCTTGGAAAAACCTGGTTATGGCGCTACATAGAGAGTTCGTTATTGACTCCCAGAAAGTGTTGAGCGCGGAGGCCAACCTTGCCCCGTCCTGCAACGAGCATCACAACCACTCGACCAAGCCCTCTCCCTACCGGACCACTTCGATAGCTTATATTCCATTGAGTGTGGACGACTTGGTTGAAACAGATGAATTGCTCATGAAAAGCGTTCCCTCAACTACAAAGCGATCTTTTACTCACGTTGCTGAATCTAATCAGTGTTGGTATCACTGGCAAAGGATAAGGCCATTAGCAGTGAAATGATAGGTTGGGGAAAAAATCCTGAAAAATTGCTTGTAAAACATTTTTTTTGCATCTATTACACCCGAACAAAGACAAATCTAATAGTCAAAGTACTCCCCTTCAACTTCATGCACTTCCTGCCACTTCTGTCTTCGCCGCAAGCTAGAATGATGCGTTCACTTGACACCGCTGCATTTGAACCCAGTAGCTATTCGTGCATCATCAACAACCCAATTTGCTCGCCTGTTAAGTCCATCTTCAAATTAGTAGATAAATCATATACCAATCAACGCGGGAGAAGACGGGATTTCAAATGAGCCCAAAAACACAACAGATGGTCGATACCTTAAAATGTTAGCATTTTCTCAGAACTTTATCCCTAACCTATGATAAGTAGCTACTGGCCTGTATAGCTTCACTTAATTTTTTTTTTGGATTTTGGCTTTTACATGACTTCCGTGAAGTGATTAGAATATCGCATTATATCGTTTTGCATAGATATATGTGGACATGGTTGTGGAAAACGTCATAGTAGACGTCTTTAGACGTCTTATATGTTCATCCCCATTACCCTTTCAGACATCGTGACTGTCTGGCCAAAGCACCAGAAAACAATTATTCTTATCTTACAATGGGAAATCACCAACGGAATTTGTGGGTAATTTCCGCATTATTGCAGTCAATTAATACGGCCGATCTTCTTCTTTTGAAGCCTTTCTTTACGGCTCTTCAGCAGTTGTGCATGTTCAAACCTCAAAAGCTGATTGCGTTCGGTTCGTGAAACTGAAGTGTCATCTCAAGAAATCCTCGAGATAATCGTGTGTTCGTGCATGCTGAACTCTTGTGTTTCCTTATTTTTTGATAAAATTTTGGTTGTTGACGGTTGGCGGCTGGCAGATAGGTGCGCTATAGAGTAGAAAGAGCGATGTGCAAAATGGGCGTCATTAGTGTAACGGATAGAGCACGCATTCCCGGAAAGAGTGAGGTGCGGGTTCTAGTCGCGCCTGACGCGAAAATTTTGCACACCACTCTACATCAATGAGCATAAAATTTCGGTTTTTAAATGAGCCAATCGGATTCATTAGCAGTGTGAACAATATCGCCCTCGCTGAAAATAGGAGCTAACAAGCGAACAGCCTCTAGTTTACACGGTCATCGGTATTTCGTTCCACAGATTTCATAGCTTTTTTTTCTCTGTAGCGGTTTATCGCCTCTTCAATGGTAAGTTCTAAGGTCAAACGTCAACAAGAACACTTCTAATAATATGCAATATCATAAACGCTTGCTGTAAATATGATAGTCTCTCTCTTCCTATACTATTTACTAACACTTTGTACCAATATGAAGTCCTTCAGATACTCTTCTGAGTTCAACCATAGAGCTTAAGTCGTCAATGATAAACTATATAAGGCTGAGTGAAAAGGTCGCACCGTTTTGGTTTCTCAATATGATTTTTGCAATGAAATAGCATAATTGCTATCGTTCAATTGCGCATTTTCTTGCGAACATTTTGGTGCGCAATTTCCCTATACTTGCTCGGCCGGTTGACTTCCGCGGACCCAAACTGGGCATGTCCACCGGAGCGGGAGCGACTCCACCTCCTCTGCCCCGATTGGTCGCCGACTACAGTACTACTTTTCACTGCAAGACGCGCAGCTAAGTTTTGGACTGATTCGCGTCCGGTCTTGCAACGAAAAGCAGTACTATAACCGGCGACTATTCAAGACAAAGGAGGTAGAATCGTTGCCACCCTGGTGGGCACGCCCAGTTTGGGTACGCAGAAGTCAATCAGTTGAGAAGGAGCTCTTTTGAGAACAAAATTCGCTTGCTATTCGTAGCTCTAAGCGCCTTCAATTTCGCGCGCCACTTCTTTAGCATCTCCTCTTAAGCGCCATTTGTGCATGACTAGCAAGTGAATTTGTTTCCAACACAGTTTCATTTCAAAGTAAGTATAGGTAAGTTGTATACTAAAATGATCGCAAGAAAATGCGCAATTGAATTATAACAAAATTATTTAATTCCATTGCAAAGATCATATTACAAAACTGCGCGAACTTTCTACATAACCTTATAGATGGCAAGGTCAACTCCGTAGAACTTGGCCAGGATTACATAGGACACTTTGATCTCACCTTCGTTACAACCTGATTTTGTGCGTAGACGTTGAAGACTTTCAAAGCCGATGTCTATTCTTGACTGATCAACCATAAGCATTCGATTCCGATTATCAGTTGTCCAGAGAAATCGACGTTCAGTACCAAACTTATGTTGATGAGAACGCCAATGCCGCTAATTCTTCTCTTTCTCTATGTTCTGAGGAACAGTTCTTCTCCACTGTCATCTGTATTCGAGCATATACGATCGAGACGTTCCACTTAGCCATTGGTTGTTTCTTCTGCGCTCTCGGCAGTAATCACTTTCCACCGCCCATGGCGGTTAATGGGAGGCACTTTTCGTCCCGGTCAGTCTAATGACATCGTGCTCGATCTTCCTATCCGCATCAGCAGCCATCAATAGAGGCTTCTCGTACTTATGCTGCCGCTTCGTAGTTTCAAACTCTCGAATAGGATGACTCATACTCTTGGTGCTCTTGTCAAACATCCAACAGTATCCTATTAGGTTCTCCTATGGCAACGAGGGTACTCTCAATTCGATCTACATGCAAGCAAGCTGAGTATCCCTAGAAGATACGTCTCAAATCAGCACAACAGAGTCATGGTCATACACCGAATCCACCTAATGAATTGGCAAGAAAATTCCCTATCTTGTTCGTTTTTGTAAATTATTTATTCATGAATTTGAGCTCTACGTTTATTATCAATTAGAACAGCTTCTTGCGGTCATTTTGACAAATAACACTTATACATTTGTTTTAAAATGGAATTGTCCCGAGAGCAGAAACGATTGCTGGTGCCACAAGAGTATCGTTGCGTGCCAAAGCAGCACTTGGTCCCATACGAACTAGTGTACAATCAACAATCATTTTTCTTCTCGGAACAATTCCATTTGAAACAAATGTATGTGTTATATATCAAAACAACCTCAAGAAGCTGTTCTTAACGGTAGCGAAAACAAAAAACTCAAATCCGTGGAAAAATGACCAACAAAAACGAATAAGTCCGGAAAAATTCCTTGCCATCCCATTACTACTCATGAGAACAGCAGCTATCTTACAAGTGTAACACCATACCGAACAAGCGCCTTCGATAATAGCCGGATTAAGGGCCCTCACTGAGTATGATAAGATCCGTGGAACATAAGGACAAGACGCACAAAGAAAATTAAACTAATGACAGAAAATTCATCCACAAGCATGATAAAGTGTGAAATTTCCAAAAAAAAAACTTGAAACAGCAACTGAACATATGAGAGGACTGTGAAGACCACTCCGCTTCAGGAATGGATTAGAAGTCAATACCACAGAGATAACGAAGTAACACATACTCGTAGAAAAACACTTGTGAGATAAAAAAGGACTTCTCTCAAATAAAGACACGTTTGTCTCCATCGGCTCTACGCTACTTCCAAAACGGAAAACAGTCGTTATACAGAGCATATTCAAAAAACGGAAGGTCATGCGCGCATTGCTTTCCGTTACTTACAATGCAGGAGGCGGTTGGATGAATATTGGAGGTGGGATGTTCCCGGGTGCTATAGCCAATTTGTTTTCCTTCAGCGCGTTCTCCAACATCCAACATGGTCCGACAGGCTAAAAAACATAATCTAGAGAAAGGAACTGAATGAAATTGCAATTGGAAACTCACCATAGGAGGTCGTATGCAAGGGGGATTGTGGGCCGGAGCTGCTCGTGCTCCCCACTTCAGGAACAACGGATCCTAAGAAAAATTAAGTGAGCATACTAACTAGAAGACAAAAATGGGATGTATCATCGAACTGGACTAATAAATACACAGAAACAGCTACCTTCATGTCATAAATTGTCTTCGTGTTGCCCCAGAGTTGTGGTGGCGGGCCAGCAGGTCCTGGTGCTCCCGGCATAGACGGAGGCGGCTGCTGTGTCACTGCTGAATTGAATTATGCATTGCTACTTTGAGAAAAGCGTACAGCCGTCCAATTACTTTCAATTGGATCGTGAAAGGGATACATACTTGTTCCTAAAGCTGCGGCAGCTCCACCCATTACAACGCTTACCATTTCTTTGAATACATTCTCAGCAGTAAGGTCACCTAAATTAAAACTAGTACAGGATCATGTCCACCAGTTTGACAGAGAGTTCACGATAGGATATCAGTCAAACAGACCTTGTCCGTGAGAAACTTGAGTTGAAAGTTGCGCCATATGAGGTGGTGGATGTGCGAATTGTTGTTGAGCAACAACTTGAGCTAATTGGGCGACTTGCTGTTGAGCCTAGAAATTGTTGGCATCGTAAAATAACAATATGGCTTTTTCAATATTGAGCAATAATTGCTACAAGTCACTTATCGCAATTCATTTTTCAACCCTTTAAGGACAAAGCCTTTTTCGGTTCTTTGTCAGACTTTAAGCCTAAATTTCGGCCATTTAGATGTTGCGCCTGATCCCTGAACAGGCCGCTTCAGTGAACTGTAGCAGCGGAAATAAAACTGAGTTTCACATTTGACAAGCACTTTCTGCTCGGTTAGGGTGTGTAAATGACTGAGGGGATGGGATTTCCCATCGTCTCAACAAACGCACCAAGGCGGACGTTCACGGATGGTCTTTCAAGACTTATAGTTGATATTTAATAACATACATTTTAGTGATTCTAAAGCTTCTGGAGCCAAGTCTGATTTTTAAAAAGGTCTTCATAGAGCATGAGGGAAACGACAAAAAAGTGAATTCTTCGTATTCTTTCGCTTAGGATGCAAAGGGTTGGGCTTAGTAGCGGGTTTATTTCCCAATCTAAAGTGATAGAAAAAGCGTGAATCCATAGAACGACAGAATAAAACTTCTTCTAAAATGCTAACACGGAAACCTAGAAATGTTCACAAAACAGAGAAAAAAGTTCCAAATAAATGACGAAAGTACGCGCGATTTTGTGCGCCGAGTGTGAAACTCAACTTCATTTTCGCTGCTACATCGTAGTGTGAAGGTCTACTCAGGAAACAAGTATATTACTAAGATCACCGAAATTTAACCTTTCAAATGATCACTAAAAGTCTGAGGAAAAAAAGCGGAAGAGGTTCCGATACTCAAGGTTGAGGAATGGATTGCGATATGACCGAAATTCAACGAATAATGCGATTTTCTCGCTCGAATTGGTGCCAACATCTACTACAAGTCGTATACAATTAGAATTTCTCTTTATCTCAATTAAAACTCTACCTCATGAGGTAAAAAAAGATTAAAGGCATACCTGGATCCTTTGCTGTTCTTGCTCCAAGGCAGCTTGATGATGTGCCATGTATGCTTGTTGAGATTGGGCATACGCAGCAGCTGCTTCAGCTTAAGACAGAGATATTTATTAACGTGTAGAATATGTTGGATTGGGAGGAGTGGTGACATAACCTGGTAGAATTCTTTTCTAATCCTTCTTTGCAACGCTGAAATGTTATAACTATTATATCAAAGAATGTTGAGCCTGATAAAAAAACTTTGAACTTCGAGTGGGACGTGAACCCATTCTCACTATTTCCAAAAGTGCGTGGTATTCACTTCACTATACCTATGGGTTTTTTTTTAATTTGAAGTTTTTTCATCACTTAGCAATCTTAGAAAAGTGATCAAAGGATAAAAGGTAAGGAGCTTATTTTCCTTTGATAGCACAGAAACCTAAGCCTATCCCTTTCGCTAAACAGGAACTTTTCATGAGGAGCGTTAGTAGTCATTCAGAGCTTGAATCTCTGGCTATCGCTATGGGTGGGCTGATTTTTTGGAAAGACCCATTCAACTGTGCAAAACTCGATATAAGATTATGATTTACACTGGCCACAAAATTCACTAGTACTTCGCTGTAAGCACGAAAAACACATGAAAGTGTAGAAAAGATCTTTCATAAGCAGAATCAGACGTTTTACATGGCGCTTCTTCCAAAATGGAGAAACTAATCGTAATCAAATAACAAAAATCGCAATTCACATAGGCGCCATCGGTCGATAATCGCGGCCGCCCCCCCCCCTCCTTCGGCCCAAGTTGGCCAAAAAACACATACTCACCTATGCAAATCAATCTTAGCTCCCCTGCTATACGATGAAACGGTCTTCCCAGAAAATAAGCACAGCGTTGGAATCGTTAAATTTACGCTGTAAATTATTATCAATAGTCTAAAGAAAGAGCTCTGTACTACGAGGAATATGCGCTTGTGAAACATAAATGTTTTCCTTTCACTAAAACGTTATAAATTAGCCTATTCGGGAAAATGAGCACGTACCGGGCTAGCCAGAGATTTATGCTTTCGAATTATTGCTGACACTCTTTACGAAGAGTTCATGTTCAGCGAAAGGTATAGGCTTAGAAAACCGGGCTATTAAACGGAAAAGTACCGCGAAAGGCTCTCGGCCCTGAAGAAGGACAAGTCCCTGAAGAATGCGCCATGCACTCGTCTTCAATTTTCATTGCCTGAGATGATTCAGTTCACATCTGGCTTTTCCAACGACTCGCGGTGGCGTACCGATATATCAGGTTAGTGCTGCTATCATCCCAAACAAGTTTGGTATTAATTCATCGAAACCTAAGGAATGAAGGACTGAGCCTTGAGCCCGGGATCGAACCATCGATTATCGTTTGGTCGCTCATGCGTGTTGCGGAGCACCTCTAAGCACTGCGCAACACGCACCCTTCGAAAGATGAGTGATAATGTTCTTGTTTGATCAGATTTTTACGTCCAAGTAATGACAAATCACCTACAGGAGATTGGAAGATTCTAACAAATTAGGAGCGAAGATTACCGCCCCAACTGCAGAGATCTTTGTAGCTAGTGGAGAGTTGTGGTCCCATCAAAGTGCTAAGCCTACGCCTAAGCCTAAACGTTCTCTCGCAATTTCTTATTCAAGGAAATCAATTAGGAAATACTTTTAGAATTGATGGGACCACAACTTTTCACAATGGCCAGATCTTCTAGCTCAAACTCAAGAAAGAACCACCAGATAAAACTCGACGAAGAAAAGTACCTTCTTTGGCCTCTTGTATACGTTTGGCATTCTCCTCTTCCTCCTTCTGTGCTTTTAGTTCATTGGCCTCTCTTTCAGCCTAAAAGACTGTCCAGGACTACATGTAATGATAGATCTATTTCAAGTTCAATAAAAATCTCCAAATGGCGTCGTCCTAGCCAACTTGAAATAATAGAAAGTTTAGAAGATTAGATTACAACTCATAGAGTGAACTGCTATTGATTCCAGCCCATTTTCATTGAAATATGATCTGAATAAACAATCGAAGAAATGGAAACTGACTTTCTCTCTGAGGGATTTCCTTCGTTTTTCCACATCTTTTTCCCATTCCTGGAACTGTTTCACATAAGCGTCGTATGCATCGGTTCCAATAGAACTTCTGAAAGAAACTATACTATAACAATTCAAACACACTCTTTGCTTTTCCTGATTCCTAGTATTAGCACATGCTCTAAAAATATATCAGAATGTTTAGTTGCACGCAAAAATCCAACCACATGCGAGTGTTGAACCCGCGCCCTACGCTTACCGGAGACGACCGTACTACTACAGTACCGCTTTGCAACAATTCTTTGAGGGGTAAAACGAGGAAATTATAGTATTTCTACTGCTTTTTTCGCAGTGTTATTGTTACTTATATAACTTAGGGAACTGAGTGGTGAGCAAAAACACGGCCTCAGGCGGGAATCGAACCCGCGTTTGATCCTATCCGGGGACGCGTGCTCTAACCATACACCACCGAGGCATACTTGCCCGACCACTCATTCTTCAACATCTCTATGTTAGCTATCAGCCACCCGACTTTAACAGGTTTGGTCGGATATGCGATTTCGCTTTAAAAATCCCGTTAAGCTGACAACTATTGTTATATATGATACTTCGGAATTCTAGTATTTCTATTGCTTTTCTCGCAGTGTCTGAGTTACTTATTCCTCGGTGGTGTAGTGGTAGAGCACACGTCCACGGATAGGATGAAACGCGGGTTCGATTCCCGCCTGAGGCCGTGTTTTTGCTCACACTCAATTCTCTAAGTTATATAGGTAAACGAGGGTTCATCTTTGCCTGGAGTTGGACTTTTGCCTATTGACAAGTATTACTATGACGATCGATTAAATAAAAATTAATAAGGAGCTGTATCTTTGACTACCTACTTGCCTTAACCTTTGAATAAAGTGCAGTTTCCCTATAAATAAAGTGTTCCAATAAATATAAGATCTCGTCCAGATCATCGACAACAGAATGCTAAACTCACTTATTTTTCTCCTTCCACTGGTCAAACTGCGCTTTATAGTCACGATATTGCTTCTCCAATTCTTCCTCAGCAGATGACTAAATGGAAGAGTAAGAGAGAAGAAGTTAGCGTAGAAAGAGCGATGTGCAAAATGGGCGTCGTAGTGTAACGGATAGGAGCACGCATTCCCGGAAAGAGTGAGGTGCGGGTTCTAGTCCCGCCTGGCGCTAAAGTTTTGCACACCCCTTTATAACACTGGGTATCTATGTATAACATCATACCACCGCAAAAAAGCGGTTAAATAAAAACAATTTCATTTGATCTATAAGGAGAACCTTCGAGAAAAAGGAATAAAGAGAGAGATATACAATCGAATCTTTAAAAACTCTCCATCCTTAGTAGCCGCTCTAAGATTCCGTAACCACATATCTGAGAAACCTGAGTGATAAGGAAAACTTTAAAATTCCGCGAGAATTGAACCCGCCTCTCATCCTATCCAGGAGGTTGCGCTAACCACTGCTTGACCCCGGCTTCTGTTCCGCTATCACTCCTTTTTGTGAGTCAATCAATAATATCAATAGAATGGCATAACAAGCTCGCCGCTAGTGCAATGGTTAGCACTCGCGCCGGGAAGGGTGAAATGCCGGTTCGACTCCCATCCGACGTTCAAAGTTTTGCATATTACTCAAAATTACTGCACGTTTCACGTATATTTGTAACAGCCTACCATCGCTAAAAAGTGAAATATGAAGCAATCTAGCTGATTATACAAGGAATGAGTGATTTCCGAAAAGCGGAACCTCGGCCGGGAGTCGAACCCGTGTCTCTTCGTTTCCAGTGGCGCGTGCTAAACACTGCGCTATCGAGGTTCCTGCTCTGCTATCCCTACTATATTTTGCCTTATCACTCGACATTATTGGATAAGCCCGATAGTAACGAATTCTGATAGAAAAGACCGCATGTGTAATATATGTAAATGACAGAAAATCAGGCTTTATCAAAGAATTAAGGTAGAAGGAATATAAGAAACATAGAATATTCAAAACATAAATGTAGTATGAAACATAAAGTATGAACTAAATTGGAAAAAACAAGGAATGAAACTAAAACAAATGACAATAAACAAATGAGTGAGCAAAAAACGAAGAAATAAGATAAATGTAAAATACGCAATAATATGGAGTGCTGTGCAGAAACATTTGCGTCAGCCGGGATTCGAACCAAGATCTCACTCTTTCCGGGAGCGTATGTTAACCGTTGCACCACTGACGCTCGTTTTGCATATCACTCTTTTTACGCTACACTACGCGTTATCTGTCAGCAGCTAACCGTCTACGGTCTGACGGGAATCCGCCATCGGCATTGAGCCCATTTGTGCTGACAGGTATCAGGTATCCATAAGCAATAGGAATTTATTGACCGCTTCTTGCGGTGGTATGATCTTGTAATATACCCAATAATGTGGAGTGCTGTGCAAGAGTAAGTGCAAAAGTGAGATCTGGGTTCGAATCCCGGCTGACGCAAATGTTTTTGCACACCACTCTACGTTAATGGGAATATTACAAGATCATACCACCACAAGAGGCGGTCAAATAAATAAATAACGATTGATAAATGTAAAAAATAAATGATACCTAGAATATAAAATACAAAAGTAAGATTAAAGGTAAAATTACCAACAAAAACAGAACGACAAAAATTCAATTCTTCTCAACAAACAGCCAACTATAAGTTTTACGAGAAGAAGTTCCTAGAGGTAAATCAATCTCACCTTTTTCACTGCAGTTGTTGACATTCTTCTTTTCCATCAGATAGCTGTCTCCTCCACTGAAATACGGCAAAAATAAGGAATCAAACAAACAAGCAAACGAACAAACAAGTAAACAAATAAACAAACAAGTAAATAAACAAGCTGAAGAAAAAAAAAAGAGGCCTTTTTAGCCGACGACAAAACAGACGACAAAGAACGAAGCCCGGCGTTTATTCAGCAGCCGCGAGCGGGACCGCCCGTGTGAATTCGTACGCCTTCTTCGATCGACAGATCGTTCGTTGGTTGTCTTGTACTCTGTATTCCGTCCCCTTCGTTTGCTTGAGCCAGAGCGGCTGTGACCTCCTCCGTGCATTCCATCCTCGTCGGGCCTTTTCCTTGATCTGCTCACCTCCTCATCGGACAATGTACAAAGCAGGCCATTCGGCCGTACCAAAGACGGCGTTCCCATCGATACAAAAGCAGCGACCATCCTTCGCCTCTCATCAATCGTTCCAAAAAGGACCAGAAAAACGGAAGAGTACGTTTTTTTTCCGCTTTCTACCCGCTCCGGCAGACGTTTGTCACACATGGTCATCGATGCTTTTCTTTTCCTGTACGCATCTTCATCTCTTTGGGAACGGCGTATTCATTGATTAGGCCTAGAGTTTTAGTAGTCATTCGATAGCTCAAATCTCGGCGATTTCAATGGTATAGCTGGTTTTTAAAAAGGACTCCTTAGTGCGTTGTAACAGTGGGAATAAGATTTTGTTTCACACTCGGCGCGTTTCGGCGCATTTTTCGCTGCGCAGAGCTTTGATCTCAGACTTTTGATTATCATTCGATAGCTCAAATCTCGACAATTTCAACGATACACTTGGTTTTTGAGAAGGACTTCTTAGTACGCTGTAGCAGCCAAAAGAAGATTACGTTTCGCACTTGCGCGTTTCGGCGTATTCTTCGCTGCACAGAGCTTTGATCTCAGACTTTTGGTTATCGTTCGCTAGCTCAAATCTCGACAATTTCAATTATGTATTTGGTTTTTGAGAAGGACTTCTTAGTGCGCTGTAGCAGCCAAAAGAAGATTACGCTTCGCACTTTGGCTCGCATTCTTTGTAGGGGAGAGTGTGCGAGTGGCTTTGTATTGATTCGCGCAGCGCGACTCTTATTTGGCGCGCGTTTTTTGTCATTGAATTAGGGTATGTTCTCCTTTCTGAAAGACAAAACTCAAGATAAAACATATGGCTATGTACTCCAAGATTTCCTCTACATGTTCATGTGCTTTTCGTGCCTAAGTTTAGGGTGCTTATACTTAGGCTCCTAGCGGGTTTTTTTTTGGCAATATAAAATAAAAATGAGAAGCATGAACCCGTAGAACGGCGGGACAAGGTTTCTCCTACAGCTGCAACACAAACATCTAATTATCTTAACGAAACGGAGAAAAAATTCGACATAAAAAGCAGAAATACGCGCTAAAGCTTCGAGTTTGAACATAGTTTTATCTCTGTTACTACAGTGCACCAAAAAAACCTTTCAAGAAGTAGAAAACAGCATCAAATTTTCCGAGATTTAGGCTATCGAATGATCACTAAAACTCGAGAAAAAACGCGTCATCCGAGGAATTGAGAATTTGTAGAGATAACGGAAAAGTACCCAGGTATCTCCGCAGGCCATGACGTTACGTAGGAGACAGGAGAAATTATTGATATTTGTCCATTTGATACGGTCTTGCGATCTCAGTCTCATTGACACTCCGCATTCTGCCTATGGTTAACCGTTTCGCTACGGCGGGCCGCTTTCAGCTGGCAGGCGGTTCGGACGGCTACGAAGAGCGTGTCAGCGGTCTTTGTTTTTTTTTTTTTACTAAAATTGGCTTCAAAAAAGTTTCTTAGCGATATTCTGTGGTTTAGTGGCGAGAAAGTTTTTCCAGGACCTAAAGTTTTCAAAAGAAGTGCCATATTTTTGTTGGGATGGCGACGTTCTTCATAAGCCGTCTGAGCATCGCGTACATTTGTGTTTCGTTCGCGGTATGCGCCTTAGCGACAGGGTTAAAGGGTTATGATGCACAGAGTTCTCAGGTTTTCGATAAGATAATACATTATTTGAAGGCATACCATCGAAGAAGACCTGCGACGAGCTGCTACTTCATTCCGAGATGTAAGCAGTTTTTTTTTACACTCGTATTTCTGTCGATCCCCAACCCTCTGGGGACCGCGTGTATTGTATTGAGCACACAAGAATTGAGAAGCTCTTTTTTTTGTTCTTGAAAAGTCCTTTCTATGGGGTTTCTAGCAGTCATTTTATAGCACAAACCCTGATGATTGTGAAACTAAGTTTGATTTTTGGAAAGGTTTCGACAGAGTACTGTAAGACCGAAAGGAAGATTACGTTTCACACCTGAGCTACTTACACGCAAAAGAGTTCCATATGCATCGAAAATGTAGGAGACCATCAAGAAAAACATGTGCCTTTGAAATGTTTTAAAAAATTCGGAATTTGTCTTTGAAACGGAGAAAAAGTCTCAATTAATCAGCGAAAATCGCGCGCCGCTTGCGAACCGCAGTGCGCGTAACGATCTACTGCGGTCCTCGAAGGGTTGACATGGCCAGAGAACGTTTGTAGATCGTTCCCGCTTCTTCTTTGTTTTCTTTCAGATCAAAAAGTGCTCTGATTCATAGAAAGGCTGAAATGATGTTGGCATGGACGCCTATGAGCACGAACGATCGCTTTTTTTTTCGTAGTTCTAGCAGTAGTTTTCTGCAGAATCTAGGAGAAATTCGAGAAATCCATAAAGAATTCAAGTCCATTAGTGGTTGGTATTATCTCCTAAATCATTAGTCTTCTTAGATCTGTCCCAATATTCAACAACAAGCCGAAACTGAAGCACAATACTTCTCCGTTGATCCTTACACCACCGTCGACGCCGTTATCACCGTACATTGAGCAGCAAATCGAATTTCTACATAATTGTAAGTTTTCTTTGTTCCATTTATCGTTCTACTGTTCTCTCCGCTTGCCATTCTACTCACTTGATCCTGATTTTGTTTCCAGTCCTCCCTTTTCTTTTTGGTACTTCTCCGTGAGACGGTACGGAATGAAAAGCTATTCAAGTCCACGTACCAAAGACTTTCCATAGCACTTTTATTAATCATTCGAAACCGTAAATCTCTGTCTATAGCGACTACTGGCCATTTTTGAAAAAGTCTTTTTGTAAGGCATTAGCGAAAAGAAAACATTTGTGTTTCGCACAGCACATATTCTCGCAAGACGGAGCGCTTCGTTTAGACTGTTAGTAATCTTTCGATATTGTAAGGGTCAACGAGTCCAATGCTATCCTTATTTTCTGAAAAAACCGTTTCTGTGCAGTGTAGCAGAGAAATTGAGATCGAATTTCACATATTCGGCACGCTTGTTTACCCGCTAATCTGCGGTCGTGGTGTCTAGTGGGCGTTAGTCAGATGCGGCGTCCCGCTATCGATCGATCTATGGCGCTTCGGCGGGTCACGTGTAAAGTGCAATTTTTGTTTATTCACTTAGGACTTGTTTCTCCGCTTGAGAGAAACTCCAAATGAAACGTATGACTCTCATACTACGAGATTTCCTCTACACGTTGATGTGCCTCTGGCGAAGTAGTAGTCAAATTTGCGGAGCCAATGTAGAGCCTAATTTTGTTTCCAATTTTACAGCATGATGGAAAGTGTATTTTCGAAAAACGATCACGTAAGCGCTTCTATCCAGAGCTTCAAGCTTTCGAATAATCACTAAAACTCTCATGAAGAATCTTTGTCCCAGCAAATGGGATCACTTCTTCATCCATGCCGTTTCAACCTAAAAGGGCAGTATTCTCATAGCACATTGAAGTCTTAAATATCCTTGTGGTTGGCCTTTGGTAATTTTGCAGAGTTTTTGAATCTCACAGTCCGCTAATTTGCAGCGTTGTTGTTAATGCAGTGATCTTAGATCCTATAGACCTGGGTCAACAAATCTTGCTTTCCGACTCGTTCGCTATGTGACCATTTTCGGCCGGTGGGCGGTTTGCACGGTTGTGAAGATTGGCTGGCTGCTCACGCTTCAGTGACATTTTACAATATTTTGCCTCAACTAAAGTGCCGTCATTAATAATAAAGTCACCTATAAAACTGCCAAATAAGTACGAGATCCTTATTGGGGGTCACGCCAGCCAAGTCCGTGCGCACAGTGCAGGCGCTTGTGTATCGTTTTTCGGTACACGTTGTCCCTAAAGGGTAGATGGCATGTTTTGCGCAGTGCTTTACATTCATATATGAAATAATCGGACAAATCTGCACATTCTGAAGGTGAAATCAGTCAGCGGTTAATAAATTCTCTGTAGAAAGATGAGTTTGGTGTCTTTCAGCTCTTTCTCAATTCTGTGATGTCAAGTTGTGAGCAAAACTTAGACCATTAGCCTAAGGAGGAATGGCTCTCGAAAAATCGTCTCCTCTATTTTGCTAAATAGAATTAATCGAAGTCGTTGTGGTTTCAGAATCGCCTCTCAAAACATATCAATCTTGTTGCTTCAAAAGTTTATTATAATATCTCTCTAGTTTCTTCTATGCAACTTCATCAAATGTGCATCTATGGCACTGATAAGCTCAACTATAAAGTAAAAGTAACGTCTAATCCACTCATCATCGATACCATCTTTATTCTTCTCATTGAGTTTCTGAAATGTCCAGCAATTATATCTATCACTAAGTAATAAGTTCTAGACCTTGATGCTTCTTCTTCGCAATTCACCGGAAATAGATCAGATGACGACAGATTTTTCTATAATTACAATGTTATCTGCTAGGTGAGAGCGTGTGTGGCGCAGTGGTTCGATGCGCTTTGTGACAGACACGTGGTTGATCAATCTACGATGGATGGATCGGTTTCGCGCTCAAGGTTCAAAGAGCCCTCCATCTTTCTAGGATTGATGAATTAGTGCCAGACTTCTCTGGCATATTAAGGATAAAGGATAAAGCTCTCGGCGTTGATCAATCCGTGAGGGATGCGCCATGCATTCGACTTCAATTTTTACTTCCTTTGAGGTGATTGAATGCATATCTGGCCTTTACAATGACTCGCGGTGGCCTCCCCTGAACCGAGTCAGTGCTGCTTATCCTTCCAGACAAGTCTGAGACCTGTCTGGTACCAATTTACCGACCCCGGAGGGATGGATGGCTTGGTGAGCCATGAGCGCGAGATCGAACCATTGACCTCGTGTGCGACGCAGAGCACCTCTAACCACTGCGCCACATGCGCCCATCTTAGCTCATCTCTCATCTCTTCATCTCATCTCTGGCATATTAGCAGCTCTGAATTAAGACATTGATGGGCTACAACGAGTAATCATAGAGCTCGGATAAGCATTCAATCGCCCTTTAACAATTCGAACTCAAGGTGGATGTATGGCGCATCGCTCATATATTGTCCAGCGCCGAGGGTTTTAAACCTTGTCCTTTATCTACCAGTCATGAAAGCAAAATTTCAGTAGAGTCTTGTAAGCCGTTCCCAGGGTCAAGTCGTCATCACTTGCCTATCGGCGTTTATCATTGCCAGGATGGCTGAAATTCTTGGCAGTTGTTTAACTCTGCCTGGTCTTTCGGAGAGAAATTTCAACTTTTTCAGCACGGGATGTCATGCGCTGACGAATGAGGCGGGAAACTTTAGACCATTAGAAATGTTAATGAAATGCTAACGCTACGAAAGATAGTGGAATTGTCGATGAAATTTTGATGCTACGAAAAAATAGTGGAAATCAGGAGCCAGGAGAATTATAAACCAGTGTAACGTGAGCAGAACAAGACTTCGAACCGTCCATTGAGGCGTTGTTGGACGATCAAGACAATTATTTAGGTAACAAATAATTTTAAAACGGCAGTGAACAACGGCAACGAGGATAAAGAGTCAAGCTTTCGTCGTTGGTCAATCTCTGTGAGATACACCGTTTAGAACTTCACCAAGCATCGTTTGAGGTGACTGAATGCATCTCTGGCCTTTTGACCAACTCGTGGTGGTCCTGGCGATGTGTCAAGTCAGTTCTGCTATCTTCCCAAACAAATGTGATATCGCCCACCGACCCTGGGGCATGGAAACCTTGATGAGTGAGCCTTGGCCGTTGGATGGAATCATAATGTGACAAGGCATCTCTAACCACTACTCCACTCGCGCTCTTGTGAAATTACCACGTTCGATTTTAGCAAAGCATGTTATTACATAAATGAATCCTTAACCAAACTTTGCACCTGTTTCATTTCTTAATCCTAATATTGAATGAGATTTTTCTTTTGTAGCATGGCGAGCATTTCGTGAGACACCAACGGGCGAAGTAGACCCAACGATAGTAACGTTCCGTAGAGGAAAGGAACTTCCACCGGATTTCGAACCATTCAATATTGATCGCTTCCTTGCTGAGAAATTGCTGAAAGAGTTGGATATCGATCCAAAGTTTGCTATTTTTTGACTAAATGAATTCTGAGTCGTACTAAGGTAGTAATCGTTGTTTTGACGATAATTGTGGTGGCTCCGCATGTACGGTTATGCCGTAACAATAGCTATGGTTGTAGATTTAGGTTTTAAGTTATTTAGTCTTACCTTTACATTACAGTTTAGAGTAATGGAAATGTAATGACTTAGGTTGTAGATTAGTTCTAGACTCGTCCGTGCCATTGTTTACTGATTGATAGCCTCAAGAATTTTTGCTCACTGTTCATTAGGCATTGTTTAGTTGTATCTCCCTAAGTTTTTGGATTATTGACTTTCTTGCTAATCGTGTAGATATAGGCAGTTTTGGATTGTTCATTCGGTATATGCGAAGTTTCACACCGATTGTCGAAGTGGATGGTTTTTATGATGTTTTCTCACAGAGTTTCATTTTTTCTTCATCTTCATCACTAGACATAGTAATGAAGTTGAAGAAAAAAATGTCATCTTGCGAGTCCAACAATTAACCCTTGTGGTCATTGTCGTAGCTCGTGCAGGCGATTTCGGGTTAGCTTTGTATGTTGCAGTCTGGATTTCATCTAACTAACTTATGACGTGTGACACCAAAAGATTCTGAGAGAGTTCTGCTGCTTACGAGTGTCTTATATCTCCTTCGTTTCCGATGTTGCTGATACTTGATCTTGCTCAATTACTAAGTAATGCATTTAAGTATATATAGATAGTTATTAACATATTTGAAATTGCCTCGTTTGTGTTGTACTATTAGATGATATAAGAACTGGTTCGCAATTTTTATTGTTAATGAGTTTACTGCAGTTAGATAAAGTCTCGTTCATTTGGCGTTATTCGGCTATGATTTTTTTCAACGGAGTTTCTAGTTTTCTCTTGTCTGAGGACAGAAATACGGGCAACACTCTTACAGCTAGTAACGAACGCCTTAGTAAACGGCTTAGCTCGGGTTTCTGTGAGACGCAAGATAAGTCCGACCAGTGTGCTACGTCATTGATGAAGACAGAGTTTTCAAGCATCAATTTAAAAAAGGCGAGATGTTTGAAGACGTTTGTGGATGAATGATGCGCAGAAAAGAATCAAGTACAAGACGGGGTCTGGACAGTGAAGAAGACGTGATCATTGGTTGTTTGAAGAAAAATGTTCTTTATTCTCGTTATTCTCTGAATGAATTTTAATGCTTGTGGTTTGAAGCGCAGGCCAAAGTAAAACTTTTCGACAAATGTATGCAATTTTTCACTTTTCTTAACAGATGTTCACAAGTAACAGTTGTTGTGTAATGTTGTAAAGTTGAAACATCAGCCGATATGATTTTGTATGAGCTGTCAGTTGTGTCTTAGTGTTGCATTACCTGTAACTCTACTCATCAAAGAGTTATTCTAGGGAAGCAACAAGCGAGTCGTCTTAAGACCTCTGCATCGTGCCTTTGTCAAGATTGAGTCGTTTTCTCTTCGATAAAAAGTACAAGAAGTACCACACCCTTTCAACTAGTTCTCATTCCTTCAAGTGCGAGAAGTACACACCATCCTTCTAACTTGTTTTTGCTTCTAAAAGTAGATTGGAAAAGTACAAGACCCTTTCTGTGGAGGGATTCCAAGTGAGGGGCCGTGAATACTTGTTGTGCTGTGTGTTCTGATATACCAAAGTGGCCCTACCTTTTTAGTGGACAACAGGCATATGAGTAGATTCACGGACAGGTCTGTGTGTTCAAAGACGACTACGTGTATTTTGTGTACTGCATCTGTGTGAAAGCATAAATCAGTTCGTGAGTTTAGGAGAGACGGCGGTTATCCATTGATCACAGGAGAATTTGCACTCCTTCCCCCCTTAATCCACATCCATCATTTGTGTACACATGTTGTATCGTCATCCACTCGCAGGATCTTTTATGTGAGCGAGATTTTCTAGCAATGAAAGGAAATGTCTTGAAATTTTTTATCATTTCTCTTCTTTTTTTTGGGAAATAATGGTGATTAGCAGGAGCATCAAAATTGTCAGAGGTCGATGTTCAAGCAATACTTGCTTGATATAATTGGTATTCTTTGTGGAAGTAGCTCATTCAGATTCGCTTCCAAGTTGAAAGCAAACCAAATTCTTAACTTTTCTTCGTTCATATCAAAATAAATGCACAGAACTTATATGTTTCTGTAATTTGTGCTCTAGAAAACAAATTTTCTGCAACTGTCTATCTACGAACGTTGAGTTGTACTCAGAAATTTGGATTCTCTGCAGGAGTTGAGCTTCGTCTCACCATTTCCGGATAAAAACGAGTCTAAACTCGAAAGAATTTCAATATACAATTATAGCTTTTAATTTAGCTACACTGAATACCGTTATGAGTTTGCCAGACTAAATCCGTTAACGGTTGGCTGCTGACAGCACCTAAACGTTGTGTTGCAGAAAGAATGGTAACAAAGCAGGAACCTAGGAAACAGTTTGGTTAACAGGGGCGCCACGCGGGCTCAACTCCTGCCCTATCGAAGTTTTGTGCCACCTGTCGATCCCGTTGATGGTCAAGTGGCCAGAGCCGACACCCGTAAAAGTTTCCATTTTTCCCTAACAAGTGCAAGGGTCTCCCAATGGGTCTTTCTCGCTCTAAGAATTCGTTGAGCATTATATCTTTTTTCCAACCTTATCGTGAGGAAAGCGGGTCTTGAGATTGAAGGTTTCCCTCTGTTGCGCTTGGCATCCTGAGGAATCCATTTCGTACTCAACCGTCGGCTGTATTTAAACCGCAATAAGTGTTCGGCCACCTTATCTTTGATAGCATGGCGTGTAGAACGACATCGTTGACTTTCAATCGTTGACGTAATCCAGAACTTCGCATTCTGCTCCTCATTTGCGCGATACGGAATATTTGTGGCATCGATCTTTTGACTGATCGCACAATAACGCCAAGTAACCTTCCACCCTGATCACGTAGGATCAGGCGTTAAAGTGGAAAAAATGAGTTAAAAAGGCGTCACAAAATCGGTTCTTTTGACTTCTTTTCACTACATCCTCGGTGATTTCAAATGCTCCCAAAGTCGCTCGCTTCCTCCTGCTCAATTCCAGAACTACGTCGTTCATCATGCTGACATTACGACCAACTTAGACGTAACTGGAGCATTAGGAGATACTCATCGCGAGTGAAAGGATCATTTAAAATTCATGAGATCCTTATGAATATCGTTTCCAGGAACTTTGGTCGGCGACTGAAGCTTTCTACAAGCGTCTTCAAAATAACTCAATATTCGTAGTGCATGGTTGATTTATGGTGTCATAAGAACGATGTTACCAGCGAAGCAGAGATGGTATAAAACATGGCCATCGCTTTCCACGCAAATTTTGTCCCGTTCTGATGTTCGCATGCCGTTTCACAGGGTGACAGTGAGGAATATTGGCGACATGGTGTTACCTTGTCGAATCCCTCCTCTTTGGTTAACAAGATTATTGTTACAGAATGGCGCTGTTTTGGTTGTAATATCTTTATATAGCTCATGAAGAATTCTTTTTATATGGTTATAACGTCATAAATTGCTCAAAGAGCGTTGAAGTAAAAAGATTTTCTAGCGAAATCCATGTTTACCTAGCCAACACATTATGAGCAAACTGTAAGATCTCATCTTAGATGCACCAATCCCTTCGTAGAAATGAGTGCATAAGAATATAAATTGCTTTTCTCAAGTTCTATTTTCTGTTATTACTGAGTATAAACGAATTCTTCTACGTCTTTGTAGAACACTCCGATTAATCAAGGTTTATTCAAAAAATCCTCTAAAGTGAAAAGTAGCAAAATATGTTCACAAAGTCGAGTTGATGAATTTTCCGTTACTGTCAAAATCTTAAATAATCAATTTCTTCGATTTCTAAACAGAAATTCATGGAAACAGATATTCAACGACATGTTGTTATGTTCAAAAAATGAAGTCTTCTTCGAATTCGTCAAGTTCCGCCTCAATCTCTTGATGTCGTCGCAGATTTGACTGCCGGATTTTCATTAGACTGCTACTGAGTTCCGATGAAAACTCGTCTCGTTCACCCTCAATCTTAAAAACAATTCCGTGTTTATTGAATTTTGATAATATAGGCAATTAAATCTAAATAGCAGCTGTTACAAAAATAAAATAAAATCATGCTGCTTTTTTGATTTTTTAATAATTTTACACGAGCGTTTGTAACAATTTACTGGGCGGATGCGGTGAGTTTTGCTGTTCTATTCGTTTGCTCTCATTCATTATCCACAATGATCTGGAGACATTTCATGTGTTACCGTCAACTAGTGCTTGAGGATTTCGTCATAATCAGATTGACGTAGAACGCTGGTTGAGACGATTTGCCCTGAAGTCTCGGAGATAGCCGAGATAGGGAGTTGTAGAGTGTTCAGTCGATAGATTGCAGGAGAATGTTGGGGAGTAGGTGGAACCAGCACCTTGCATATAACCTTGCTTCCTCTGCACCCCATCGCTAACTACTGCGCTTCCCCTACCACACTAAATATTTGCGAGACAGACATGTACAAATTCATGTGGAACATCTTTTCATTTAAGGCAAGAGAAAAGTCGTTGAATACATAAAATAAATGTTTTTAGAGTCAATTCGTACTTATCTACGAAACTTTACACTGAATTTGTTCTTTCGTAGTATTGAGAAACATGTGTCAAGCACTTTTTTAGTGTAATGGTCTACAATAGTACATATCCGAGAATGTTGACTGACATGCAGAATTTTGGTCTTCGGGCTGAAGTCAAATCACCGTTTCATGCTTTGCGAAGGCGAGTGCTAACCACTGAACTACCGGGCACGCTTTCTGGCCTAATGAGTCCGCCACCATGTATCGCAGGAGGAGTGGTAACAGAACAGATGACCCTGTAGTCCAATGGTTAGCACGCTCTCGGGAAAGGGTGAGACGCGGAAACACCGCCCGCCCGACGCTCACAGTTTTGCATATCGCTCAAAATTCCTGTACATGTACTTATAACGCCATACCATTGCTAAGAAAGCGTCTAAATCAAGAATTCTCGATGATTTCTTATATACCTCCATTTTGGACGAATAAAAGCAACAGAGCCTCAATTTGGCTACCTGAAATCTCTGGAATACTTGAAAAAGAAGCAGTTCAAAATATGTGAAGGTTTTCACCTTGGCGAATTCTTCCAAAATCTCCTTATTAATTAGTTTATACTTGTCCAGTTCTTCACGAAGACGACGAACATTCCTCATTTCAGCCTGAAAATCGTGCTTTGTGCGAAAGTACAATTCAGCGAAAAAAATAGAACATACTTTGTGCAACCTCAGCTGTTCTACTTCTCGCCGTAGTTCAATAATCTCTTCCTGGGTACGACCAATTTCTTCCGACCTCTCAGCTAAGATATTTCTGGCGTTTGCTAGCTCTTCTTCAAGAATCTCGTTCGACTTCCGACTTGCTATTAATTCATCCTGTAATCTGTGACTGTCATGAAATTGGAAAAGAAAGAATAAAGATTCACTACCCAGCCTTCATTCAAAAATCACTGAGATATACAGACAACCAGCCTATGCCGTTTCCATAAATTGCCTGGTAATCACACTGAAATGACACAGGATAGGTCTATTTGTCCATAACTCACGAGAGAATCCTATGTTTAGTGAACTAACTTCTGCAATACCACTTCCATGTCGCGTTGACGACGCCTGAAAGGTAAGAATAGGGCGTCTCATCAGAATAAGGCTTTTATTTTGTGACAAATCAGTGTGATTACTAAGTATAGGGCGCATGTGGCGCAGTGGTTAGATGTGCACTTCTTTGCACACAAGGTCGATGGTTCAACCTTACGCTCATGGCTCACCAAGCCATCCATTCTCCGGTGTTGGTATAAATTGGTACCAAACTGGTCTCAGGCTTGTCTGGGAGGATAAGCAGCACTGATTCGATACAGGGGGGGGGGGGGGGGGGGCCACCGCGAGTCATTGTAAAGGCCAGATATGCAATCAGTCACCTCAGATGAGTTGAGAATTGAAGACGAATGCATGGCGCATCCCTCAGGGATTGAACAGCGCCGAGAGCTTTATTTTTTATCCTTTCACTAGGCATTTCTACGTGTGATTGATGCAGGACCAATGGAGTCTATTCAGAATGCTTTTGAAAATATTACGCACTGAGGTTTTATGTTCCTGTGCGAAAATTATATTAACTTGGAGTGCAAGTCACCATTCTTGCAAATGAGCATAAATCATCAGCGTTTAGACTTTGAAAGATTATGGGCAAGCTTCATCGTTCAAACATGAACCATGAGAAGGAGAAGTTTTTTACACATGTGGCGTGTTTCCTTAGGAAGGGATTAAAAGAATGATAGGCTGAAGCTTCCAGCGTTGGTCAATCCCTGAGGGATGCGCCGTGTACTCGATTGACACCCAGCACTGCTAAAGGTGACAGAATGCACATCTGTTGGACTTTACAATGACCCATGGTGTCGTGCCGATGTACCAAGTCAGTGCTGATGTCCTCCCAGACATGTTCGATACCAGTTCGCCATCCCCGAAGGAATGGAAAGATTAGTAGGCGATTAGCGCGTAACCGAACGTTATGCATCACAAGACACCACTAATCATCGTTTCAGACAAGTCCTCTGCTCCATCTTTGATGGGCAGAGGCATGAAATATCTGCATCACTGTTATTGACAATAACAATTAGAACATAAGCCAATTGAAACACAAGCTGCAAAAGTGCTGTCGTCGCCAACGAAAGCAAAAAAAAATGTGCACGACGAGGATGTCCTCAGGAAAATCCGTAAAAAAAATCTAACTGAAGACTACGAGCCTCTTGTACTTGAGATGTGCCCAACAAGCATCAGTTCCTCAAATAGTTCAGATCGCATCTCTGTTACCACTAAAATGTTGCTCAAAAAAGATGGAAACTGGGGCTTGATGCTTCTGTAACACACCTAACTAGGCTGATAATAAATTCCATTTGTAGGAGATCTTTGAAAGAGAATTCACATTGATATAAGTGCAAAAAGTTATCAGAAACACTCAAAAAAGATCTAGTCTGAAGAAGGCCTCAAGCTCTGCAACTATCATGTTTCACTATCCGTCTTGATGAATGAAGATGGAGTCATTACTATACCCCTATATAAATGTATTTGATAACTAAAAAGACCTTTACCAAACTTTTCCGTTCTAGAGACCCCATCTGGAACTCCGCCGAATTCCTCTCTGGTGAAGAACCATTTATTATTATTGCCTTGGAGGTTCGACTTGCGATTGAGAGCATGAAGCGAGGCACAACTCCAGGGTTTCATAAGATCAGTGCCAATTTCTTTAGAGCTTGTAGAGAGAATCGCATGTACTTTGAGACATAGAAGACAGACAGAAAGAAAAAGCAGACTTGTGGGCGACTTAGTGCTCATCATTCTAGGTAGGATGGGTGACAGAAAGGCACTTTGTAATTATCGTCCAGTACGCTTGCTGAGTGTAATTTGCAAGCATTTCAGGCGAATTATTCTCTTCCGCATATCAAGGACCTTGGTTGAAGCACAGTCAATTGAGCAAGCAGAGTTTCGAAGGAGAATCTGCTGCATGAACCACATCCAAACCGTGTCACGGGTCATTGAGTCCTTAGGCGAATGCCGTAATGCCTCTTGTTCTAACCTTATTTGACTATGCGAAAGTGTCTGACACCTTCGTCGAATCAAAACAATCCAGTCAGCGCTCGTCCATCAAGATATCGATCCGTCCTAAATGTAAGAACATTAGCTGACTGAATATCAGCAAATTGCACTACAACAAAAACGGCTTTTCTATCCATCTCTTATCATACCCATAGAAAGCAAGATTCGACAGGGCGACACTATATAACCAAAGCTATTCACTGCTTCACTACAATCGATAATGAAGCCGCTCAATTGAGACGACAACGGCATATGGATTTATGGAAAATTCCTTCGTTTTGTGAATGGCATGGTTTACTTCTCGAATAGTATCAATGAAGCAGAGACAGTGCTCAATGAACTCAAGGAAACAGGGAAATGGATTGAGCTACAGATAGGCAGAACAAAAATTCAATATAGGAAGGATCTATAAAGCGAAGGCGAACAAGCTGGGATGGGAATTGAGCTGGGATGGTTCTTTGACTGTGAAGGTTAACTCGTATGTGTACGTTGGACGTTCAATGAACATGGAGAGTAATATGAAAGCGGAATTCGACAGAACAAGGAGAGAAATATGAACTGCATTCGCGACTCTCAAGGAAATCACTGACCAGATAGCGGAGCCCAAAATCCATGCCCATCTTTACGATTCAACAGTCTTCCTGGCTCTCTGTTACGCAGCATAGAAGTGGGCTGACACTACTACAGTCACGTCAATGAGTCTGTGCGTCACCCAGATGTCGCTTGGGAAAAATGCTTCAAAATCAATTGACACTCACGATGTCTGGCCGGTCTGTTCAGATCGGATGTTTTGAAACTATCTCAACTTGGAGATTCAGAAGTATATGCGTCGATAGCGAAACGTCGACGGACGGTCCGGTCACATCAGAGGAAGATTAGGTGATAGATGAACGAGTAGAATATTGATGTGGACTTCAAGAAATGCAAACGCTCTCTCGGAAGACCATCCAAATGATGAGTAAACTTGTTTTTGGCTACGGTTAGCAATCTGCATTCGCAAATAGCAACGAGTCCAGAATCATGGATTGGGCCACACGTACGTCACCACGTTCGAAACAAACCACTACTATGGACCACAAATGCGCGAGAGAATAACGAATGAAGGCTATGTTCGGGCTAGTACTACCAGTCAATATTGGCATTCATGTATTCAGAAATATCAATATGCCTGATAATCATTATTTGAGCCATGCATGTCAGTGGTTTGTCAAGGAGGGATGACTTATAGAGCCCGATACACGTGTTTCAATCATGCGATCTCGTCAGTCGGGCAGTTACCCTTTCTTTTGCAAATCTCTGTGGGTGCTCCAGTCCCCACAATAAGAGTTAGCGACGACGAACGTTTTACACTCTATGTCCAGTGAAATCTCACCGAACATAGAGTGTTGTACACTCGATTGCTCTTGGCTGGTATGTTATGATATTCAGAAATTATTGGAAAAATACCTGAAAGTAGCTGATACGACCATGGAGTTCCAGTATTTCTCGTTGATATTCGCAATCTTTTTGTCGCAGTAACTGTTCGAATACCACAGTAAGGTCTTCCATTTGTTGCTCATTGCGTTCACGCGATTTTCTCAACTATAACAACTTTAAAATCAAGCAAAAACATGATTCCCTACTCTGTTCGTTTCAATTACACCTCCTCTTCTATGTATTCCATCAGCAGTTTGTCGATTTCGATGAGAATTCGCTGGATGACAATAGTTTCCGGGACGTTCTCTGATTGAAGAACTTGGATTAGACGAGAAAGGAGATGTGCCAAGTGGGAATGAGAAGCCTTTAAAAAAAGCTTTTTCTGTGTGAGAAGAGCAACAATTTCGCAGTTTTGCTGATACGGTATTCTATGTGCTGTTTAAGAACTCTTTTCAAAAATGAAGAAAAAAGAACTTGATTTTATCACCAGACGGTCCTCATGACTAGGTAAATGATTTATACCTTTTCTTACTTTTTATAATTTTTCCCTCCGATTCCATGAACAATTATGGCAAATCGCTTAACCACTGATCCAAGGAAATCTTCAAAAGTTAGGAAATCCCTTAAGAACAGCCTTCCTATGTATATTAGTCAAAGTATATGTGCTGGTTTATATTAGCTTGGTACCAAAGGGAATATGACTAAAACATTGTTAAAATTATACATTTAAATCAAGTGCTTTGTTAAGACCACGCTCGAATTCAATAGATCCTTTTATTATTATTTGAGGGAACTTTTCATGTGGTTTGGTAAGGGCTCTTGTACAGCCCGATACACGTGTTTCGTCCTTACAGACTCGTCAGTCGGGCAGAACCCGTCGTCTCTCGATCTTTTTATAGTCAGTTCTCTCGGGAGCCCTAATCTCCCTTACCAGACCATATGAAAAGTTGGCTCAAATAATAATGAAAGGATCTATTGGAATTTGAGCGCGATCTTAACAAAGCACTCGAAATAAAGGTATAATACGATATAATTACCAGCCGAAGAGCAATTGAGTGCGCAACACTCTGTGTTAGGTGATAATTTCATTTGACATAAAGTGTAAAAGGTTCGTCTTCGATAACTCTCTGTAGGAGGGTAGGGCTCGCGAGAGAACTGACTATAAAAAGGTCGAGAGACGACGGGTTCTGCCCGACCGACGAGTCTGTAAGGACGAAACACGTGTATCGGATTGTTGAAATTTCCGTTTAATATTGGATTCAATTCATGAATAAATGTGTTATGTTGAACATAATATTAATGGCATCTCTCGCTTTATGTCTTCTTGCTAATGGCGTCTTACTTACTGCTTATTTTATCTTCAATACTTTCGATCGACTATTTTGAAACCACGCTTAAAATTAGTGCATAGTGGCAGCATATTCTGAGCCTTTCCTCCGGCTTGTTTTGGCACTTATAAAGTGCTAGCCCTTTGAGGATCAAACGGCACTTTTCGTACCGTGCCGCGCCTCCTGAAATCTCACTCAGCTACTGTAATGGCGAATTCAAGTCTCGTAAGAATGCAGGCGCAGGCAGCATGACATCCCTGCACAGACACGTATATTGAGACATGCTTCCCTCACAATCTTTATGACTAGCACTTCACTAATAAGTGCAGGAGAATGCCCCATTGGCAGCAACTGAGCGGACCACTCCGTATCTCATATACTAATGGATCTCCAAAATCATTTACACGAAGCCTCATTGGAAGTTACTTATGAACTAGGAACTGGACGTAGCACAGAAAATCATCTCGAGTTTATATCGAACTTAGAAGTGCTAAGGAGAGCACGTAAAATTAGTGCGCATAATCAGTGACAAAGGTTGCAGCGATTACTCTTGTTTATAGTCGAGTATAGGTGGATATATATATAAGGTTATCACTCATAAAATAGCATATCAAAGTCTTTTCCATAAAGCTATAGAAATCTTAACTCCTAAGGTCTACTGATAATTGAACAGTTGCTGAGAGTTATCGATAAGGAGGTATCGCATGCAATGTGCAGTGTCATTTTGATAACAATCAACATCATGCTTTCAAGCTCAAACTATATAGGAATAGAATTTGACGACTTATGTTTTTGATTGAATAACATTACTTACCTCATCCACAGCATGCCGAGTAATTGTTGAATTCCGTTGTTCCAGAGATGAACTAGAGTAGTCCGTTGAATTCATATTAGCAGCACGCTGGAGGAAGTTAGAAATCCTTCGGCGAAGTCTCTAGAAACAAAATAGAAGAGTTTTCTTCTATTGAAGAGAAACACCTCAAAAAGGCTCAATTTTAGTTGGAAATCTGTTAAGATCAGTTATAAGGTGTAAAGAGACGACGAACCTCAGCATGTACCGCTCTATCAATGAGTTCAGGGTGACTCCTCGTGCTCTGTAACCTCCTCGCCTCAAAAAATAGTAGTTAGAGGCTAGAAGTGAAATGAAACATCGCATGAGTAAAGTGATATGCATGCTACGGTAACGGCACTGTAATAAGCCGAAAAGGGAGTCTTAGAAGTTGAGAAAGGAAAAGAAAACGTAAGAAATCGGAAAAGATACTCACGATTTCAGCACACCGTGATGGAGCTGACGTTATTCTTCTGGGCAAAGGAACATGAATAGGTGGATTCATCGTCTGGGAGATACTTGACGGACTCGATAGAGTGCTGGACATTTCTTTTAATATCTGGGAGAAATGCATAGATCATGTTGACGATTCCTATACTTCTCAAGATTACCAATGTCATGAATCCATATAAAATTTTTACTGAATGGCCAAAAAAAGAGCCTGGTCATGTTACATTCAGCCGAATTGATCTAGTGTGTGGAAAATCTTAGTTTTTAAAATAAAACTCTAAATAAATAAATAAATAAATATATATATATATATATATATTGGGAAGAGGATTTGATTTTTCCTAAAATCTAAAAATAATCTGAGAAGAGAGGAGGATATAGTCTTTGAAAACTTCCACGCACGCTTCCAACGCTCACCGGTTTCACTTTTGCAACAGTTGGTTTCTTCTTACTTGACGTGATAGTTCGAATCTCCATTAGCGTGCTGGTGAATGGATCTAGAAAATTATGCCTACGAACTTAGAAGCACCACGTCGGCCAGAAAGAGCGGTTGACATGGAAACGACAACCAACGCGTTAGGAATTATTGATGGAGATACTATTTCTTTATCGCAACTCATTAAAATCCTTTCGGGGATAAAGATCTTCGTTTTTGTCAGACTTTTGATAATCATTCGACAGTTCAAATCAATGGAACTCATTATCGCTCGTCTCTTCAATCTCAGTACGAGCAGGATCTCAAAGCAGCCTCGAAAGAGCGCGATTTCAGTCATATAATTGAAGATTTTCTTCCTATAAGAAAGGCTTTCTCAGAAGAAATTCTAGTGCTGAAATCGCCTTTTCAAACTATTGAGTGATTACTAGCAGTCTAAGGGAAAAGCGAAAAGGCATTGTATCCAAAGGATTGAATATGGGTTACGAGCAAGGTTTGTTCTCAAATCGTAAACCTCACTGCTTTACTAGTCAATGAATAACAACTCCGTGATATCAAAATAAAGTTCTGGGTACAAAAACTAACTAGGTTTGATGTTTGTTTTCCTTTCTATGTCTACTTTGAATAGTCACCTGTCGTTCTGTTGATGGTTGAGTGGCTCGAGCTGGTGCCAGCATCTGTTTCTTCCCATCGCGTGCAAAAGTAGCCCAATAAGTCCTCCTAGTTGTAGGGATTCGTTCAGCGTCATATCATTCTTCTAGAAATTTCGTAAGCAAATCGGGCCATCAGGTGGTAGTGTTCTTGGTATGAACTATGTGGTGTTTTCATCTCTCAATCTTACTGTATCCGAGGTTACATATTATGCGCATCTGAATAACGTTTCACCTGTTCGCTGCGTTTCCTCGCATCTATGATCAACAGAAGGAGCAGAGGCATGTTTTGTCCAGTAGGGAGTCGAACTGATGTTATGATCGACATCATAGCCACTGCACAGCAATCACCCCACTAATCTACATGAATAAATTAATGTATTATAAGACAACGATATGACTGCATTAAATAGTAGTAGACGGAAAAAGTTGATTTGCCCATGGAATACGACATTAGTTTAGATCAGTTAGGTGTGGATTGAATCAGGCTGACTTGTGCAAAAATTTCGTGTATACGTTGACAACTATGAAGCTCAATCACCACTGGTAAGTAGAAAATCTGCACGAAAAAAATGCTTGAGCATTTCAAAAAAGCCCAGTACCTTCGATTACAGCAACTCATTGTAAACCTTTCGAAGACAGGCCAGGTCTTCTTCATTTTTTTCCCAGCTTTTCAACGGTTATTCGAAATCTTGGATTTTTTCAGGTTCAAAAGTGCAGTTGATTTGAAATACAGTCTTTCTTAGTGCGCTGTAGCAGCGAAAACAAACTTGACTTTCACTCCAAATGCGTATTATCGCGCGTAATTTCGCTATTCATCTGAAATCCTTTCTCTGTTATATCCCAATTTCTCGGTTTTCCGGGTGAGAATTGCAGAAGAAACTCTGTTCTATCGGTCTATGAGCTTAGGCTTTTATTTTCGCTTTATATCGCCAAATAAGCTCACTACAAATCCTAAGCCTAAGTAGCCTAAGCCTAGGAGTGGGAAACGCACATCTCTTCCTATTTTTTAATGTTCAATGAAGACCTTTTCAAGAGCTAAACTTATTTACACAATCACCTAGATCTATGCTTTCAGATAAATGGTGAGAGCCTGCTGAAAACCAGCGCTAAATTCCTCGCCCCGCGGTGCCATTTATGGCGCAATCACATCCATGCAGCCATTCACACGCCCCTAATTCGAGCAAAAAACTGAGCGCCGAGTGTGAAATTGAACCCTATTTTCATTGCTACACGAAATCAAGGAGGTCTTTTGAGAAATCAAGCGCAGTATTAAGACTGTCGAGATTTGAGTTATTGATTATCAAAAGTCAGAAAAGAAGCGTAACGTCACCGTTGGTTTCTCCATATTATAACTTCCCTTTCACATTGTAATATCAAGAAAACACCATGAAAGAATGCAACAATTTTTGCTATCTATCCTTACTTTAACTACCTATTAGCGTAAATTACGTTAATCTTTCGAGTACCATATGGTACATTTCGTACCGCTGCCGCGCAACGTCAAATATCACTCATCTACTGTAATGCGGCGTCGCGTCTCGTGGTAAAGCAGGCACAGACGGCCGGAAATGCGTACACAGACACGCAGATGCTGCCTGCTTGCGATTACCGCGAAAGCGACGGCGCGACGCCTCCTGCTTGTCAACAGTGGTCCTCTAAGGGTTAACGTTAAGGCAGCCCCCAACAATTTAGAGGTTAACAGGAGTACCCACGAACGATGCTCATACACTAAGCCGACAAATTTTACCAGTTGCTTCACCTTAGTCATTGAAATGATACGGAAACACATCAACGTGAGCAGTTTACACCATCGCCAAGACCAATTGCTGGCATGATCATAGAACGCAAGTACTATTAGGTGCGACTAAGTTTTGTCGTATTTCTTTTGTTTTTATTTATATACAATAACTTTATTTCACGGTCTTTTCTATTATGTTTCATGTCATTCGAAAGCTCATGATCTTGAGAATCTGAAATTGTAAACCATTTTATTTTTGGTAACCGTACAAAATTTTCCTTCACTTTGGAGTGAACACTGCGAAACTTAAGATTCATAAACGTCTCTTGCATGAGTTCCTTGGGCTCCTACCCAAGTGACACAAAACTTATGTGGAGCACTTAAGCATAAGACGGTTGATCGACGAACTACACCAAGATTCGTTACAACTTGATCGCATACAAGCAAAACTTCGTCAAAATCGGCTAAAACCTTATCTAAGGGCGTTATTATGCAGCAAGACAATGCTGGTTCCACATTACAAAAGTTGAACACTATGATGTAGAGTGGTGTGCAAAAACGTTTGCGTCAGTCGGGATTTGAACCCAGATTTTACTCTTTGGCACATGCTCCCGGAAAGAGTAAGATCTGGGTTCAAATCCCGGCTGACGCAAACGTTTTTGCACACCACTCTACATCATTGGGTTAATTTAAATATCATAACACCGCAATCGGACGTCAAGATGATTCCCGAAAGATTGGACAGCCAAGGTGGTGATGTCTATTTATCAACCGTACAGCCCAGATGCTACTACAAGTGATTACCATCTCTCAGATCTCTACATTACCTGGGGAGGAAAAAGCTTTGCTGAATTCCATGTGATAAAGCACCTGTCTAAGCACCTCACTTCAAGAACGCCAGAAATCTGTCGTCGAGGCGTTGAAGAATTACCAAAATTTTGCAAAACATAATTGTTCCTAATGGTGCATACTTTAAGCGCCAATCTTTTTACCTGTATGTTTATTAAATTGTTTAGCTAAAATATTTTTTAACCGACAAAACTTAGTTGGCAGCCAGATGTCCATTTTTCTTACTAGCAAGTCGAAACGAGCGATTTATCGTGTGCGTGTTCAACATCACAAAACTGGTGATTAACACCAACAACCTCTAATATATGACGCCCAGTTCGTTGACTCAATCCACCCGACCCACAAATCATGACTCCATGTATATGCATTATACACTTAGACAGTATGTGTTTATTGAAAAGAACAAAACAGAACAAAGGACGATCACGACTATCCATACCAGCCACACTCCAGATGGAACACTGTGGCGCCGCGTGGGAGATCACAACATAAGCAACTGCATGTATCTTCTAATCGACCTCCTCCATTCGAGAAGCGTCTTCCTCGGCACCAGCAACCTTTGGTACCTCGGCGGCGCACGAGGCAGCTGGTAATTCCTCGTCTTCGTCGTCTCCAATATCAAGACCGAGTTTGATCATCCTGTAGATCCTCGAGGCGTGAGACTGAGGCTCCTCCAAGGAGAAACCAGACGATAGAAGAGCAGTCTCAAACAATAAAATCACAAGATCTTTGACTGTTTTGTCGTTCTTGTCCACCTCTACACGATCACGCAAAGTCCTGCAAGGAAAATATGCGAAATACGTGAAATACGAATGCGATAATTTTTAGATAACAATAGAAAACCACTTACTTCATAATAGCGTGGTCAGGATTGATCTCAAGGTGTTTCTTCGCTGCCATGTAACCCATGGTTGACGAATCTCGAAGAGCTTGCGCCTTCATTATTCGTTCCATGTTGGCCGACCAGCCATATTCAGAAGTAACAATGCAACACGGCGAATGGACAAGGCGGTTTGAAACCGCAACTTTCTCAACTTTCTTTTCAAGAATATCCTTGATAACCTTACATAGGTTCTCGAATTTCACCTGAAAAGAACAAGATTGATAATCGCACAAACTAAAATTTTTTAGACTAACTCCGCACCTTATCTTCTTCAAACTTTTTCTTCTCCTCATCAGACTCGGGAAGCTCAAGCCCTTCCTTAGTGACGGAGACCAGCTTCTTTCCTTCATACTCTTTGAGCTGCTGGACGCAATACTCGTCGATAGGATCAACCATATACAGGACTTCAAATCCACGATTACGGACACGTTCAACAAATGCGGAGTTAGCAACTGCGTCTTTCGACTCTCCGGTAATGTAATAGATCTGTGTCTGGTTATCCTTCATGCGTGACACGTAGTCCTTCAATGAGGTTGGTTCGTCCATAGAGGATGATGAATAGTAACGAAGGAATTCGGCCATCTTCTTGCGGTTTGTCGAGTCCTCGTGGATTCCTAATTTGATGTTCTTTCCGAACTGCTCATAGAACTTCTTAAAGTTGTCCTTATCCTCAGCGATTTCCTCGAAAAGTTCAAGACATTTCTTCACAAGATTTTTGCGGATAACCTTCAGAATCTTGCTCTGCTGTAGCATTTCTCGAGAGATATTAAGTGGAAGATCCTCTGAGTCAACTACTCCTTTGATGAAGTTAAGATACTCGGGCATCAGCTCTTCACAGTTTTCCATGATGAAGACACGGCGCACATACCTAAACTACTTCTCTGTGGAACGCCATGCATGAACATTAAGATACATGAGGAACTAGCAAACATACAGCTTGATGGAATTCTTATTCTTCTTGTTCTCAAACAGATCGAAAGGCGCACGCTGCGGCACGAACAGAAGGGCTCTGAACTCCAAACTGGCCTTCCACTGAGAAGTGTTTCACGGCGAGGTGATCCTCCCAGTCATTGGACAAGCTCTAAACATAAACCCTCTTGTGTGAACTGTAGACAAATAGTAAGCTAAACGAAACGTTCCCACTTCTGATAGTCTTAACTGGTTTCCTTCAATCTAAAATCTACAAAGCGTACACTTACCTTGTAGAATTCCGCATACTCTTCATTAGAAATGTCGTCGGGATTACGGGTCCAAATCGGCTTGGTCTTGTTCAGTTCCTCATCTTCGTGATACTTCTCCTTTATTTTCTTTGTCTTCTTCTTTTTCTTATCCGCATCTTCGTCCTCGCCGACATCTTCAACGTCACCTTCCTTCGCCTATAGCATAGAATAGTTAGAAATTTTAGTACCCAACCTAATATACACTTGATAGGTCCGACGCTCAAGTTACTAACTAACCTCATCTTTTGTTTCTTCTGCCTCGTCATCTTCGACTTCCTTCTCACGTTCCTTCTCAACCACAAGTTTGATAGGATAGCCAATGAACTGGGAGTGTTTCTTTACAATCTCCTTGATGCGACGCTCTTCTAACACCTCAGTCTGATCTTCCTTGATATACATGGTAATCTTCGTACCACGTGTTACCTCAGGATCATTTACGGGTCTAAAATATAGAACTTGGGAAGCTTAAGTTGAAAAGTTTTTAAATGTAGGTCGTACCTGACAACAAAGGATCCTCCAGCGCTGGACTCCCATTGGTAGCAGTCATCGTCGTTGTTCTTCGATGTGACGACGACACGGTCGGCGACGAGGAAAGCGGAGTAGAAACCCACACCGAACTGTCCGATCATAGAAATATCAGCGCCTGCCTGAACGATAGCGATAGTTCTTCCATATACTTCCTATGTACTCCCACCTTTCTATGTGAGACAGCTTACCTGCAAAGCCTCCATGAAAGCCTTCGTTCCCGACTTGGCGATGGTTCCAAGGTTGTTCACAAGATCTGCCTTCGTCATTCCGATTCCGGTGTCCATGATGGTTAGAGTCTTGTCCTCTTTATTCGGCGTGATCTTGATGTATAGGTCTTTGCCTGTATCAAGTTCCGATGGTTCTGTTAAAGCCTGAAAACACAAAATCGTCTTTCCCATCAACCCATCTCACTTCCAAATTTCTTTACCCTTAGCGGGTCGACCGATTACGCAAACGTTGCACGATTCTCACTTTCTCTGTCCACATTGCGAATGAAACTTTCAGTTCTTTGGATCACTCAGATACTCCATAATATACTATAGATTCTCATATACTTTTCGTGCTTGTGTAATCCTTGCGCAGGAAGAAAACTCCGAGTCTGGAACATAACCTGCTTTTCGCTTTTATAGCTCTCTGTGAATATTTTCTCAAAACCCAAATCTACCTCCGGGATCACCAAAATTTGTGCTATCAAACGAATGATAATAGTATGATCAAAAGCCACGTAACGATCCAACCCGCTCATATGAGTTGCTCAGAGTGCTAAATATAGTTTGATTTTCATGCCAAATAAGTCTCACCCTCCGCAAAAGTAAACTCGTCCGGGACAGCATGTACTTAGTCAGGTACACTACCTGAAAACCTTTCACGTTCGCCACAGTTAGCCCCCTAAACTTTAACCCGTGTCTAAAGCACGCCGCGCGCCGCCTCTCGGAGTAGTCAAGTAAGCTCTCGGCGTCGATCAATCCTGAAGGATGCGCCATGCATTCGACTTCAATTTCTAACTTCGGTTGAGGTGATAGAGTGCACATTTGGCCTTCTACAATGACTCGCGGTGGCCTCCCGCTGAACCGAGTCAGTGCTGCTTACCCTCCCAGACAAGTCTGAGACCTACCGGAGAGATGGATGGCTTGGTGAGTCATGAGCGCGAGATCGAACCATTGACCTCGCGTGCGACGCAGAGCACCTCTAACCATGCGCCACATGCCATCTGGTGTGGTGCAGAGCACGTGAATGGTCGCTGTGGAGCACATTACCCCGACGGAGACTATGGACTCCTTTCGACCCTTGCCGGGAGTGCAACTTCCCAGCAAACGGCGCGTTTCGCCTCAGGAACATCCCACTGGCGTGCGTTCTTAAGCGAATTCTCGCCTCAGGAACCAAGGCCGGTCCCTAGGCGCTGTAGAAAGAAAAAAAGTCGAAAAAAATATAGGCATTAATAGAAAATCAAGAACTTAAGTTCCTTACCCAAATGAAGGGAAAAGAACCCTCAGAGCATTAAACTTAATGATTCTGAAGCTCGGTTAAGCCTCTCGACAGGACCTCATACAGCTCCGCCTCCGCGAAAGAGAAACAACCCTTCCCACTGAGTTTCCATTGCATATAAGGGTTAATACGGACACCCAGGCACTTGAGTGCAGGAAAAATCGTAGAGTATCACAGCGATACCAGAAAAAAATCCCTAGAGTTCTTCTCAGAACCGGAGAAAAAACCAAAAGTACGAGACGAAAATCGCGCTCCGTTTGCTATTCGCGCTCCGCGATCGATCTGCGCTGCGGTACCGGACGCGCACAGAAGAAAAAACCGACCTGATAGCGGATCTTGTCCAGGGCATCGGATGAGTTGGAGATCAGTTCCCTCAGGAAGATCTCCTTGTTGCTTGTAGAACGTGTTGATAATCAGCTCATCAGCTGAGCGATTTCAGCTTGGAATGCGAAAGTCTCTCCCTTATCGTCAGACATTTTCTCTAAAATCAAATCGTCTCATTTAACTTCAACAACGTAAAAAAAAAACGCCAAATTCAACGACACAGTATTCCATCGGCTAAAAAAAATCGAACGAATAAAAAATTCCTGATAACCGCGTAGACGAAATTTGCTAGCATAACTAGGTTCAGTGCCGGCTAGTGACTGACAGACCGTGCTTGTATAGCAGAGAGAATCATAGCAGAACAGGGGCCTCCGTAGCGCGATTGGTTAGCACCCCACCCCGATAACGACCCTATGAGGGTTCGACTCCAGCCTGGGGCAAAGCCCGGCATACCACCATATTACTGAGCACATTTGAAAGTTACGTCACGACAAGCTACGAGGTAATTCACAAGCACGGTAGATCTCAAAAACGGACAAAACCGCAAAACAACGAGACCCGCCACTCACCACGACCCCAACGGCAAACCGACAAGCAACGAAACGCTTCGCGACCGTCCCCAGCGGCCTAAATAATGGAGCTGAAAGTTCTAGACTTTGGGCGGAGCCGAGGGCTGTGATTGGTCGGAATGTCGATTGCTAATTGGTGGAATGTTCGCGAAAGTCGCAAGTAGACGTGGTGTTCGGTGTGTGCACCGTAGACATTTTGCGGACTCTTCGTAGTTACAGTATCTGTCGTTTAAAAAAATTCGTCATCTCGGAACTGGCTCGCGATGAAAGTTGCTTTATTTTTTTTAATTCGATTTTTTGAACCGATTCAATTGCTCTATCGATTTATTGATTTTCTTCTCGGAGATGCTTAAGGTGTGATTTTTTGAAATGTACGCTATGTCGTTGAGAGCGCGGTTCTCTAAAAATCTAGGCATTTTATGGCAATATTCTATCCAAATGAGCTTTTCCTCAAACTAATTTTTATGCAGTAATATGGAGTGCTGTGCAAAAATATATTGCGTCAGCCGGTTGTCGAACCCAGATCTCACTCGAACTCAGATACGCTCCCGGAAAAAGTGAGGTGTGGGTTCGGATCCCGGCTGACGCAAATATTTTTGAACAGCACTCCACATTGTTCGGCTATATTGTAATATCATATCACCGCAAGTGGCGATCAGATAAAAGGAACCCTGACTCATTTTCATGTTAAATTCTAGGAGACGTGTACCAAATGAGGTACACGATTGTTGGAAGACGTTTCTCGCTGGCTGGAGTTTTTTTTTTGTAGACATTCGGTAATCATTCGAAAGCTTAAATCTGTGCGATTTCAAAAATTCATTTGACTTTTAAAAAACCTATTTATTCCGTTGTAGGAGCGAATAATCAATAATTTTCGGTTGATTATTTGACGTCATCACGAAAGAACGAAATCGATTGGCCAAGAAACGTAAAAGTTATTATGTGTTAGGTATTTGCTTAAAAGTTAGTATTGTTCGCTTTCAAAATACGAAAATGTATTTTATTGTCGATGTTATAGTATTTTCACTGCTTTAATATAACTAAGAGAATTGAGCGGTGAACAAAAACACGGCCTCAGGCAGGAATCGAACCCACGTTTCATCCTATCCGGGGACACATGCTCTACCACTACACCACTGAGGCACATTTGCCCGACCACTCATTCTTCAACATCTCAATGTTAGCTATCAGCCACCAACCATTGACAGGTTTGGTCGGGTGTGCGATTTCGCTATATAAACTCAGTTGAGCTGATAGCTATTCTAATTACTAATACTTCGAAATTACAGTATTTTTACTGCTTTTTTTCGCAGTGTTATTATGTTACTTATATAACTAAGAGAATTGAGTGGTGAACAAAAACAACGGATAGGATGAAACGTGGGTTCGATTCCCGCCTGAGGCCGTGTTTTTGTCCACCACTCAATTCTCTTAGTTATATAAGTAATATAATAACACTGCGAAAAAAAAGCAGTGAAAATACCGTAATTCGAAGTATTAGTAAATAGAATAGCTATCAGCTCAACTGGGTTTATAAAGCGAAATCGCATACCCGACCAAACCTGTCAAAGGTTGGTGGCTGATAGCTAACATTGAGATGTAGAAGAATGAGTGGTCGGGCAAATGTGCCTCAGTGGTGTAGTGGTAGAGCACGCGTCCCCGGATTGGATGAAACGTGGATTCGATTCCCGCCTGAGGCCGTGTTTTTGTCCACCACTCAATTCTCTTAGTTATATTTTATTGTTCCAATAATTCCTATGGAGAAGCTGTGTTTAAGTTCTATTTGGGTATGAGGGAACGAATGAAAAACCGATCTCTTCCGCTGGAGAGGAAGTTTTCATAGGAGCGTTAGTAACCGTTCGAAAGCCGAGACTTCAGGCTACAGCACCACGTCTCCGTTTTTCGAGAAGCCTTTCTTTTGGCGTTGCTGCAGGAGATTTCTTGCACTGCAAACGCGCCTATTTCTCGCCGGATTGAACTCTTTCATTCGATTATTAGTACAATATACGTTTAAAGAGCGCATGTGGCGCAGTGGTTAGAGGTGCTCTGCGTCGCACACGAGGTCACTGGTTCGATCTCGCGCTCATGGCTCACCAAGCCATCCATCCCTCCGGGGTCGGTAAATTGGTACCAGACAGGTCTCAGACTTGTCTGAAAGCATAAGCAGCACTGACTCGGCTCAGCGGGAGGCCACCGTGAGTCATTGTAAAGGCCAGATATGCATTCAATCACCTCGAACGAAGTTAAAAATTAACGTCGAATGCATGGCGCATCTCTCAGGGATTGATCAACGCCGAGAGCTTTATCCTTTATTTATCTCTTATACGATAAAACCCACTAGGCTACTCTTGCATGCGATAGGGAAACATGGAAGTGTTGCTGCTACACGCTCGTGTCACTTGACGATCAACAGGACGACAGGTGACAGGTGACAGGATGTGGTTCTGATTCCAACGCTATGCTTCACCTGTATCACCTGTCGTCCCGTTCATCGTCGAGCGACTCAAGCGGGTACCAGCAACTCTTCCATTTTTCCCTCTCGCGTGCAAGAGTGACCAAGTGGGTCTTCCTTGGTCTAGGAATTCGCTGAGCATCATATCTTTTTTCTATCGCTTTCGTGAAGAAATCGGACCAACGGGTCAGTGGTCTTCCTTTAGAGCGCTTGACGTCCCGAGGAATCCAGTCGGTAACTGCTCTCGTCCATCGGATGTCGTTGAAGCGCATCACGTGTCCGGCCCACCTTATCGTCGATATCCTGGCGTGTAGAACGGCGTCTCTGATTTTCGATCGTTGACGTAGGTCGGAACTTCGGATCCTTTCTCTCATTTGCGAGATACGGGATACTCCTAGCATCGACCTTTCGACTGCGCGTTCGAAAACGGCAAGTGATCTTTCATCCTGCTTACGCAGCGACCAGGTTTCTGCTGCATACGTCAGGGCAGGGATAATTGTCGAGTCGATAAGATGGGCGCGGAGTCGGATGTTCTTTCCTCTCCACTACATCTTCGATGCTCTTGAATGTTTTCCAAGCCGCTGGTTTGCTTATATCTTGAAAAACGTTTCTCTGAGACGCAGCAGATAAAATAACCTGCAACGCAACTGGTAATCAGTCGAATTCCCATGTGGGAGAAACGGCGTATCGCGCGAGTCAAATGGGCGCTCCCTGCAGCGGCTAGTGAACGGTCCCATGCGCGAAAAACCTAGGGTTTTCCTTCCAAACTAGAGGGAAAATTCTGATTGAATAACGAAAATCACGCGGCTTTTGCGAGTTGCGCTTTCAGATCGATAAACTACCGTCTCTGAAGAGTTGAGATGGAGCTGTCCTGGTAAGAATTTCGCTTGTGACTCGTATCACGAATGGCGCTCAGGGGAAAATGCTTATAAAGCGACGGCAGGATTAATGGGGTTTGGTGCAATGATAAGGTTGCAGAAAGGAGGACTAGGAAGTAGTTCACGAAGTTTCAAGACTGGAGAGAACAGCCTGGAAGATCAGTCGCACTCGGGCCGTCCACAAAAAGCTCTTTTAATCTTGCGCGTCGCTTCACTATCGTTTTCCCCTACGTGCATAAGTAGGGGTGCGGATTTGTTCCCAAGACAGCTCCATCATAAGCAAGTACAGCCAAGTTGTATACCAAAATGTTCGCAAGAATATGCGCAATTGAACGATACCAAAATCATCCAGTTTCAGTTACTTCTGGTTGATAAAATTGGTGTTTAATGCTATACTTCCAAGATTTATGGAGCGACTAGTAGATGACACAATTCTACGATCTTGACGATTTTTTACGCGAGCTAGAAATGACGTTATTTCGAGCCAGGTTCTATTCAGATCAGTATCAGTGGACTTTCAGGTGCCAATTTCCTGCCTCCTTTGTGCGACAGCTTTTTCAAGATGTCTCGAGCAGATGCAGGTCGACTCATTCATATATCGAAGAGACGCGAACGCGCCAGAGAGGACATGGAGCAGCAGCTGAAGAAGATGGAGGAGGAATCGACGAGAAGTATGCCATTATACTTAACCGGCTGACTTCTGCGAACCCACACGGGGCGTGCCAAGCCAGTGTGGGATCCGCGGAAGTGAGGCGTTTAATGTTTATTGAAAATTCAAGGTTTATTTGATGTAGGATCCGCTGGCATATCATCGAAGTTCACTGCTAATTATGACGCCGTCGAGGAGCACCTGAAATCGAAAAACTGTTGGTTTGGTAACGCTGGACGAAATGCGTGAAAAACAAAAGGATGTCGTGAATGACCGGTACAGTGATTGAACTTTCTCGGCTTTGATCTCAGTATGTGGTTTCCAGATCAAAGTTGTTATAGGCTGTTGGTTGCAGGCACCTGCGATAGGATATATTGAAGAAAGAGGGTATCAAAGGGTGACCTCGACGGTGTAGTGGCGGACGCGCCCAGGTTTGGGTGAAACGCTAGTTCAACTCTCTCCCCCACCCTCTTAGTGTCGAACGTTTTACATACCACTCCATGCTTTTGGGTCAGCTTCAGCGTCCCAAGTGGTTATTGTTATTCAGGTCCTATTTATAATATACATTTAAGATTACTAGGTGTTATGCAAAACACAGCGCATGTGACGCAGTGGTTAGAGGTGCCCTGCGTCGTACACGAGGTCGCTGGTTCGATGTCGGCGCTCATGGCTCACCAAGCCATCAATCCCTCCGGAATCGGTAAACTGATACTAGACTGGTCGCGGACTTGTCTGGGGGCATAAGCAGCACTGACTCGGTTAAGCGGGAGGCCAGGACGTGTCATCGTAAAGGCCAGATATGCATTCAGTCACCTTAAACGAACTTAGAAATTGAAACCGAATGCATGGCGCATTCCTCAGGGATTGATCAACGCCGAGAGCCTTATCCTTTTTTTATGCAAAACACTCGGCTATAAGCGAGGAAGTTGAACCCGCGTTTCGTCCACACCGGGGCGCGTGCTATCACTACGTCACAGAGGCCACCGCTTTCTCTGCCACCTTCTCTTCGATATAATATATCGAGGATGTTAGCAACCAACCAGCCTTTGCCGGTCTGGTCCAGTAAGCATACGTTGCATCAAACCTCCAGTCATACTGACTGCTATTGGATAGCCATAGTCTATTAGAATTGTTCATTGAGACTGCTTTATTGTTGATATTTCCTTAATATTTCTTTGGTTTTTCAAGAGACGAGATTGTTGTTCGTGGTGAAGACAATAAGTTACGGAAATCGGATGCAAAAAACTTGGATTCTACAAGTCAGGAAAAATATGCGCAGGTTCTCTTAAGTTCAAGAATTTTATTTGCTACCAATTAAATTTAGGAGGGAGAAGGGACCATAGACCCTCTACGAAGGATTTTGATATCGGTGCTAGTCCATTATAAGGCCACAAGTGAATATTCGATCCCAATCGCTGGACAAGAGACTTCCGTAAGAGTATTAGTGATCATTCGAAAGCTTAAATCTCTGGCTAGCGCATTGCGTGGCCAGTTTCTGAAAAAAAAAACTTCTTTCGACTCGGAGAAGGAAAATCTATCTGTATCACATACGATTTTTCTCGCAAGACAGGTCTTTCCTCTGACTGTCGGTATCCATTCGATAGCGTAGGATTCAAGGATTCCAACGCTGTGCTTATTTCCTCGAAAGAGTGTATCTCAGCGCTGTATCAGGGGAAATACGATCGAGTTTCGCATATTCGGCCTATTTCTTTTTCAGACTAATTCACGGTCGGGGGGTCTGCTCGGCGGCAGACTCGATGGAGCGAGATACTAAAAGACTTTCTTTCTACGTTCATATGCTTTTCGTGCTTACAGCGATGTGACAATTGAATTGCGCAGCCGATGTGGAACATAATTTATATCTCGAATTCTACGGTGTTATAAAAGGGTCTTTCGAAAAGACCACATACCGCACTAGCCAGAAATTTGAGCTTTCTGATGATTACTAACACTCTTACGTAAATTTCTTGTCTAGCGAATGGGGTGGAATATTCACTTGTTGCCTTCTAATGGACAACAACCTTGTTCTCTTTTGCTAAGATTGAGATCATTTGTCTATTGTTCGCGATCCAACCATACGTCTCACTGTGCCTAGGTGTATGTTTGATGCGTTCTAAGGACTGAACTAAGGAATTTGGTTTTCTTAGACATTGCGAAATGGAAGCGTGGTGATAAAGCTTCTTATATATTTCCTCTAATTTGTTTATATCTCAAGTGTTTGAACAGTTCCGTCTCCATAAGCCAGAACACGAGGTTGCTACAGTATAATGTACTTGAACAGCTGACGACATCTCGGCAGATTTTGCCTATTTCAGAGCCTGGAAAGATCAGGTTGTTTACATCCTAGTCAGCAGAAGACGGTTCTTCCACTCCAGCATAACAGGTCATTACTGGAATTTCAGTTGCAGAGGCAAAACAGCCTTTCACGTGCTCACTGCTTTTGTGAGTCTACTGTGAATGTGTCTCCTTAGTCAGAATAAGGCTTCTATTGCGTGTCATATCATGTGTGATTACGAAGCACTTCCTCATGTGATTGATGCTTGAATCGACGGAATTTAGAATCCGGTTTTTTTCGTTATCCGGAACCAAATGAGAAACCAATCTCATTCGCTGGAGGAGAGCTTCCATATGGGTATAGTAATCATCGGAAGCTTAATTCTATCTACAAGCACAAGGCAGCTTTCTAAGAAGACCCTTTTATAACGCTGTAGATTCAAAGTGAATTGAAAACACACCATCCTTTCGCTTCATTTTTCTCGCGCGTGCACCTCGCGGGAAGCACACAAAGCATATGAACGTGTAAAGAAAATCGCGTAGTATCTGAGTCAGTCGTTTCAAATGGAGTTTCTTTCAGAACGGAGAAAAAATCCCAATTGAAAACAAGTTGGACCCACATGTCTAAAGTGTCAGAAAATCGATCGGTCAACCCTTTTCCAGCTCGTGGATTGGTCGGTAAACAAGCTTGCCGCATATGTGGAACACGATCTTATCTTCCTGTTACACTGCGGTGAAACGGTCTTACTCAGAAAAAAAGCACAGCGTTGGAATTACTAGAACCTGCGTTCTCGAATGTTACATCAGCAGTCTAGGGAAGGAGTTTTATGCCAGCGAATTATACGAGAGATAAGAGAAAAAAAGCCTAGTCGAGTGATACATAATTTCGTTTTGGATTTTACAACGTTATGAAGGATATTCAAAAAATCGGCTGCCAACGGCTTTGGCCAGATCTTTGAGCTTTCAAATGACTTTCAACACTCCTATGAAATCTTCTTGTCTAGCAAATGAGATCATGATTTATCTTCTTGTCTAGCAAATGAGGTCATGGTTTATGATCTTGTTCCCGAATAACTGAAAAGAACCCAGAAAGCTTTTTAATCTTATGAACTGGGTTTCATGTTCCTGCGTGAGGATTGTATTATATCGAAGTGGAACTCACCATCGCACGGGAACATAAACTTCAGCGTATTTGATTTTGGAAGATTCTGGGTAAGGTTAACGATTCAAACATTAACCACAGGATGAGAAGTTTTTTTTCACGTTTATATGACACAGTAGAGAAGAGTGACGGAATGTTCTAAGCCTTTCAGAGGTTTAATACGCTATTGGCAACGTACGTTTCTGGGGTTCTCGCACACTTCATCGGTGTCTCATGCTCAAAACATTCTATCAAACTGCACTGAATTTTCAAGCGAATTCTCAACTATAGTCGATCAGAAGATATTGTTTTATATCTCGGTAACAGCCGTAAGCCATCGACTGAAATGAGTCCAGATCGCGACATCAAGGGATATTACCTTTTTTTAGACTAATAAATCAGCGGCATCGCTGTTATTAGCGGTACGGATGAGCTGTATGGCATGTGGCATGTGGTACTGATGAGGCGTACGAGAGCGCCGAAACGTCCATAGGCCACTAGCGTAGCAAACCTCTGAAAAGCTAGAACATTCTCTTAGATTATACTGGATTTTAAAGCGAGCTGTCAACGACAAGCGATTGAAAAATGTATCAAACTGTGTTTTGGTGTGGGAGGAGAATTAGCAGTTTATGTGATCTCAGCGCGGAAAGTCTTAACTTGGACAACTCAATGTAAGACTCCTTAAAGCGGTGAACATGTTGGAAAGTTGTTTTGTGCTTGATGCGATTGTATTTTAGCTTTGATTTTTTCTTTTGAGTTGGTGGAGGTGTTTGTCTGACTGGGGTTGTAGACAACCTGATCTTTCCTAGCTCTGAAAAAGGCGTAACCACCGAAACGTCATTAACTAAAAAGCCTCGTGTAAATTGTATCATGGCAACCTCTGTTAGCCTTCATAGAAATATTTGTGAATCATTGAAGCACTCCGAGATTAATATGTAGTCGAATTTGGAGATCTGAACATTTGATCCAAAAATAAGTATTGCTACAGGTTCGCTCTGTTTCCCAATCAGTAGAGAGTCGAAGGCTTTTTAATTGATGTTTTTTCATCGATTGTTTTCTAGAAGCGTGTCCTTTCATTTGCATTTCGAGGATGAAGAAGAAGAGAAGAAGTGCCAGTAATTACCAAGAAGGTAATTTGTTCCGTAGTATGTTTTCATCCTTTTCAGGGTGCCCTTAGATCTCCAATCCTTAGAGAAGCTAAGGATGAATCGTCCGACGGAATATCACTGAGGATCTTTAGAGAAGTATTCTGAGTGACATTCCACCATTTAGTGAAAACAGTGTTTCCTTAAAGTCTTAACGAGATGTGTCTTGTGGTGACCACCAGTCTTCTGTAGCCATCCGAACAGTACAGGAGAGGGTGTCGAAAATGATCACTTGTTCGAGAAGGATTGAAAAAACTTTAGTTGCATCATGCTGCCATCATATTTTTTGAATGAGTTTAACATTGACTCAAATTTCGCTTTCAGAGAGTAGGAATGGACCCAACGATAGACACAAGCTTTCTTCCTGATAAGGATCGTGAGGCTGAGATTGCTAAGTGAGTTTCTTAAGGGATATGATGTTTCCAGACTGATGTATACGACAAGTTTTATTCTCTTTTGATGTTAATGATGTCTTAGAAGAAAGACAGAATTAGCTGCGGAATGGAGAGCGCAACAAGAGCGAGAAAAGAACGAAGAGATCACCGTTGCATTTGCCTATTGGGATGGCTCAAGTCATCGGAAAAATCTTAAGGTTAAGAAAGGAAATACAATTTCTCAGTTCCTCACGTGGGCAATCGAGGTAGGTTTTGTTACGCGAGTTTACAATGTTCTTTGGTTTTTGCAGATTCTAGATTATCTTTGTTACAGGTGACTCAAGAAAGAGTTCACCGAGCTGAGGACATGCGTTTCTGAAAATCTTATGTTCGTCAAGGAAGACTTGATCATACCTCACTTTTATACGTAAGTCTTTCCGTAATCAGCAAAACATCTTATTTAAGGGCTTCCTTAGGTGTGGTGTGACGTCACAATTACTACCTAATATTGATGAGTGATATGTAGAATTTATAACTTCGGACGGCAATCGAACCCGCGTTTCTCCCTTTCCTGGGTCGCGTGCCAACCACTACACTACCGGGGCTCCTGTTCTGTCATCACTCTGTCGATGATATGGTAAATATTTTTACTCACAGAACACACGCCTCGTTATCATGGATCACTGGACGGCTAACAGCTCTTCTTGTATTCGATTCGTTTCTTCGCTTTTCTGGATCCCTCACGAAGCTCTTCGACCGCTTCACGTGCTGATTCGATTGGTGCGTGAGGATTCCGTCTTCTTTCTGAAGGACGGAGAATTCTGGTCGAGATGACTCTCCGTGCGGTCCCGGAGATAGCTGACCTAAGGCCTTTTCGTATGCATTTTATTGATTGATTACAAGAAAGTCTCGTGGAGGATCAAACCAGGACCTCACTTATTACCTTGCGTTCTGGTCCAGGACACCACTAACCGCTGCGTTTCCCCGCTGACCATGCTAAATATCAACTCTTAAAAATCTTTCCCCTTTACGTATAGGCTGCACGTTAGTTGATTTCGATGAAATGTCGTCTACGGCAGTAGTATCTGCATTTTTGTCCAAAAAAATATCAACATACTGATCGTGGAGTAATCTCTGAACTTTGAAGCACTATGGTAGATGCTTGTTCAGTTTCGTATCTTTCGTCATAATTGATAAGTTATCGAAAATGAGAGGAAGGAGGAGTATTTTCTGTTACACGAACCTCTCAGGTTTGAGATATTTGTCGTAGTGCAATAATATTCTTCTCGAATGATGTTCGTCTTTGTTCACCATCATATAATATTACTACCACAGCATATAACTTATATGGTTAACGTGCGTTATGGGTCAAAGGGGGGGGCGGGGGGCAGTGGCCGAGGGTATCTGTAGAGGATACCAGGGAGCAAGTTGCTAGTTCGACCTTCTATCCCACACTTTGTAATTGCTCAACAAACACCTTAACCCATGAAGGACCTCGTCTTACGAAACGTAGCACGCCGCGCGACGTCGCGTCTCGCTACTGTAATGGCGGCGTCGTGTCTCGGGGCAAGCAGGCAGACAGCATCTGCAGGCGCGAGCGACGAGCTGGACGCCGCTTCCCATCAATGGTGGTCCCTAAAGGGTTTAGGAACGCCTCAGCTCAGGTTCCTTCGTGCGAGAACATTTGCCCAACCAGCTTTCCTACGTCGTTAATGCAAAATAGGAGATCTTCCAGCAGCAGTCAATTACGCGTAATGTTCGGAGGATGCATACAACGGAACGACTCGAGTACTAGAAATAGTGGGATTCGTATAGTAAAATGTGATAACGGGTCGTTTGAAAATCAAATCAAACTGTTCAAATCCCCCTTCTTCCCTCTTTTTGTTTGCGTTTCAATGATGGAACTATAATCAAAAGCGTTCGCCTATGAGTCAGCAATGTTAAAGGACCAGAACTGGAAGATTTTATACCTGAAACGGTACTTTTCAGTTTTTATGGAACAAATGGGAAACCGACCTCATTTGCTAGACAGGAGAATTTCGTAGGAGTCTAGTAATCATTCGAAAGCTGAGATGTCTGACTACAGCCTCATGTTGCCGAAATTTCGAAAAGCCTTTTTTGACGTTGTTATAGAAGGAAATTTCTTGAGTTGAAAAACGCTCATTTATCTCGCCTGGCAGAGATCTTTCTTTGCGCTATTAGTAATCCTTCGATGATTCAAACGCTGTGCTTATATATCTGAAAAGATTGTTTATCTGCAGCGCAGCAGATAAAATAGGTGGAGTTTCGCAGTGAGCAGAATGCGCGCGTCTGAAGCCAGTTTTATTTTGGATTTTACAGCGTTGTAAAAAGTGTGTTTTAAAAATTGGCTACATGGAGCTGTAGCCACAAATCTCAGCTTGCGAGTTATTTCTAACACTCCTAGTGAAAAGGTGCTGTCCAGCGAATGAGGTCGGTTTTTTATATGTCTCCTTATAACCAAAAAGTACCCTGAAACTTACGTGAGTTCTTTCAGGTTTCAAGATTTTATCGTTACCAAAGCAATGGGTAAAACGGGTCCTCTGTACGAGTTTGACGCTGCAGGTGACGTTCGAATACGACAAGATGCCGCTCTGGATTGTGGAGAAGCACACCCGGCTAAAGTAGCGTTTTGGATGTTATTTTGAAGTCTTTATCTCCTTTGCTCGTAGTCGTTCGCATTGATTTTGCGTTCGTAGGAGCTGATTATATGTTGATTACTCATTCGACAATCTATTCGTGGTATTATCGTATCTGTGTTCTTGGTTTGTGATCAGGCAGTTTGCCTAGTGACATTATTCAGTTGGATCCAATTGCGCGTATTTGAGGTCGTTTTGCGTAGTTGGTATGAGAAGAACAAGCACATTTATCCAGCATCGAGATGGGAGCCGTTCGTTCCAAACAAGAAATATGGACGGACTATCGATGATTTGTCGACTATCTAAGTCCAAACTAATAATGTACCATTGTAAATTAAGATATCTTGTGCCTATCATGTTAGTAGTAATCATTTTCACTTTCTTTTATGTACATACTTGTAGTAGAGAAGAATTCTTCATTTGACAATCCTTTTCTTAGCGGTGGTACGGTCTTATGAGTTTATACTGTTTAGTGATATGAAAAGGATTCTGAGCTTATGGAGGTTGAACCATCATTTTATCCTTTCCGGAGCGCGTGCTAACCGCTGCACTTCCGAAGCTTATGTTCTGCTGTCACTTTTCTGAGGTTGGTGATAACAGCATCGACCTTGTATGCAGAATGATAGCAGAACAGGATCCTAGGTAGTGCAGTGGTCAGCATACGACCCCGCAAAAGGTGACACAAAAGTTCAACACCTGCCCGATGTTCAAAGTTTTGCGCATCACTCAACATTATTGGGTTTGTACATATTATTGTTCAAGAGTGATCTCATTGCTTTGCTATTACCGAAGCGTAATGAAAATTAGAAATAAGAATTTTACTTTAATCAGTTTTTTGTGAGCAAATAGGGCGGACGTTGGTGGTCATTATATTCGTCACAAAATGATTCAATTTCGCACTTTGCTATTTTAACGATTTGTGTTAACGATCCCGCTTTTTCTGCTGTGTTTGGCTATTCGTTATCCACGTACAGTTACTGATACCAGCAGTGCGGAGGTCGAAATTAGGTATACTCACGGATAGCTTCCTACAGTTGAGATACTGTGCCTCATTTCTTTTATTCGAAAGAGACCATAAGGCGGCAGCCCTGGAAAGTATGGTGAGGCAGCTAAAATCTCACAGCCATAGTCGGCTGCCTAAATGGACAAATGTGACAATCTCTACTTGTAATGCATGTGCACTCGATCGCATTGTTGTGCTTACGAAGCGTTGATTACAGTTCGATTATCCAGGTTTTGATGTTCTGAGGACGTACTGAGTGCTCAGAAAATTTGTTGAAGAAGGCTGAATATTGGAATCTTGATCAGTATTGATTTAATGGCGTTACCGGTTTCACCGTACTGATTGTATAAGTTATCGATTATTAAATTAATTTATTCGACTAAACGGATCAAACTAATAGTAAGATGTTTAGCAGCCATGAGTTCGGAATAAGCTTTGTTATTCAGTCTAAGCGGCAGAAGGACGTTTGCGAACTTTTTTTGCACTCACTACTGTTATGAATAAAAAGGCGTGTATGGGAGTTTCTTTTCAAAGTTATGCATTGCAGCATAAGTGTTTTTTTAGTTGCACTCGTGCAGAAACCGAAGACACAATTGTATATGTACTTTTCCTATTGGAAAAAGCGCACTTTGGTATAATGACGACAAGGCCTCTTCTAGAAAAACCACATTTTCCGATAGTCATTTTTTGTACACAAAGTCTAACTACGTATTAGTAGCCGTTGTTTTTTACTATGTGGATGTCATAGCGGTAGAGATTCAGGTGCATCTATGTCAACATATTCAATAAGAGCGTTGGGACTTGTTACTAGGTTGGAAGGAAAGTCCTGAGGCATTCATAAAACATTAAGACTTTATGCATCAATTCCAAACAAAAATAATATTTACACTTCAAAATAAGGCCATCGTGTTCTACGACCTTCTGCCATCGGTCGCCAAATTTTGGGTCTGATCGAAGTCCCATTCCTTCGACTTTGAATCAAAGAACTCTTGACTTGCGTCTTCATCTTCATCGAACAATTCAACTCGGCGATTCAACAAATTGAACGAGGCTTGTGTTCGAGGTCACGATCTCCGCTACTGAGAAGTCCTGAAATTAACGTCCAGCAGCAGATTTCCTTGTTGTGCCTTCTCTTTCAATTTCGTAGATTTCATCGGGTGCACCTCGCTGTGAAAGATTTATTCTCCAATAAAGATGCACGAAAACACGAACCGATTGTGCCGTTGGGTATGGCGGAGCTTGTAACAAAATGAAAATAAAGACGAATAATATCTAAGCTTTCAGTGGGAAAATCCTACTAAAATCTTTTGTAAGAAATTCTTTCATTGAAATGCTTGTACAGAACTTAATTAGAGTTATTCGTAGAGGTGAGACCTAAATGAGGTGGAGGAAATTAACTCGAGAGCATAGTCGACTAAACTGAGTAAGTAGAGCACGTGAAATAACAAATATTGCAGCAATGGAATAATGTTCATAGTAGAAATTGATCGGAAAATTTTGAGCGAATTCGTTGAAGTCGCATTGTGTTGCAATCTGCGAAATCATTTTGGTTGAACAAGCCTTGCTTTGTAATTTTTTCGCACAAACTTGTCATTTTCTCAAAGTTACAGCCTCTGGCTTCCTGGAAACTGCCTGTCCATATTCCAGGCGTACTCTTCTCTGCCTGTTTTCTCTCCCATTTTCTCATGGACTCAATCAGCTATTGTTACGGTGGCCTCTCGTGTAGTGGGAAAGAAGGTGCTCGTGAGAGCGCAGACGCAAACGGCATGACATCCCGCACAAAAGCACAGACACCGTCCCTGCGAGTGGCGCAAGTGACGGCTCGACACCACCGCGTTTCAACACCGGTTCTCAACGTGTTAACGGGGAGGATTTTGAAGTAGAAGTCACTCGTACAGGAAAATAAAATCTTAGCGCACAAGATAGTGGAAGGGTTCTGGATAAGCTCTATCAATCAAAACAGCCGCAAGGAGGAGTGTCTCGTAAGCACCTTTGAAGTAACTCAGTATATGAAACTGTCTTTGTTTCGGAGGTGTACACGCATCCGTCTTATCTATACACCGTTGATCTTCACTTGAATAACTTAATGCGTGAGTGATATAAGCGGTGAGTATGTAGAAAATTGTTTTGTGCTTGATGCGATCGATATTTAGGTCCCATGATTTTTTTGTTGTTGTTGGAGTAATGGAGGCTTTGGCTAGTTGGGTTGAAGCTAATCTGGTCTTTTCAAAGTCTGAAGAAGGCGAAACCGCCGCAACGTCAAAAGTCACAAGAAATTGTGTTACAAAAAGCCCGTGTTTGACTTACAAAAGAAATAAGGACATTACGTAGATTATATCTGAAAATCGACCGCTCTAAGGACTGCTGTCACATATATAACAGCACTTTCAGTCGATTATTCTGAGATTCCGCTTAGAAATTTAGTATAATCAAATAGAATGTTCTAAAGCCTTCCAGAGGTCTGTTAAAACATTTCTACTGGTAGGGCGTATGATTCGTCGTATTGTAGCACGCTTCATCACTACCACATGGCTTTCGAACCACTCTTAAGGCTTATAGTAGCGGCGTAGAAGGTGTATCACTCTTCGTCAAGTGAAAAGACCATTTGATAAGGTGTGCTCACACTGACTAAATGTCTATTGCATGGCTTACGGCTAACGCGTAAGCATATGTGTACCAACACTTTCAGTCGACTATCTCAATAGATTTGTTGATAGATAGAAGTGTAAAAGGAAGTACATAAGAGCAAGCATAATCCAATAAATATTTATCGTTTTGTACGAACCATCTAGTCTTCAGTGCTCAATTATAAAACAATGGTGCTATGGAGCATTAAGTCTTTTGAAGAAAACGTTTGGTAAAATCAAGGGCAGTCATAATGCATATGAAATTAATGACTTTTTCTCTTAAAATCCGCGTATTTTCAAGAGTATAATGGACAAAGCGTTTCAGATACGCGAAGATTTTATCAATAGAGCAAATCTCTACAATTTATATTAAATAATCACCTAAAATACCCGTTTTTAGTGAAGGATGCGCTAGTGAACAATGTTCAAATAATGATGACAAGCTCCTATCGAACCGTTTCGTACAGTAAGGATAAGTTAAACGTCTAGAGATCTAATCGAGAACCCTATCACTCATCGTACATAAAATACTGTCGAATAGCACCCCTGCTTATCGTTCTGTCATAATTGCCATTCCTTTAGTACATCGTCATAGACGACTCCTGCTACATTGGGTATTTCTGGCATAGATTGATTCATTATTTCCATTGGACTGTGTAAAAACTCCTGAAACAAAATTTTTGTCTTATCGTACAGTCTGGCGAATTAGTTAAAGATTTTACTTTTGACTATATTATTCATAAATATTATCTAATAATATATACTAAGCAATAGTCATTTATCTAAAGACCGTTATTATATGACCATCTTTACAATTGTATTTATCTATTAAGTACTATATTTTATGCTTCCTAAGTGATCAGTAACTGTAAAGTTCGATAATGTTTCCAATTTGCCAAGGTCCACTACTCTCTATCAATACTAATCGAAAGACCTGCATGCAGAATCATCGACTTCCTCGGTAAGCACAATTACGAAAGCCTTGGTGTACCAAGGAAAATAAGACTCTGCTCACTAACAATTGTGCCAGCTAGATGGAAGTCTGGTCTGAATCTCTTTCAATTTTTAGCAAATCTGAGCCCATTCAAGTACTCAAAGAAAATTTCATAATATTATTGCAAGCTATTTTTTCTACGTGATGTCAGACAGTTAATTAATCTGGTGCGGAAGGTCAAGGAAAACGGAGAAGGTGCTCTGTTGTGCTTAAAGTGGAAAAATTGTGACAGGTACCTGAATTTCTGCCTTTGGTGCTAGTTTTTGGCAACCTGATATTAGCGCATAATCTAAAAAAGAAATTTTGAGGATATAAAACACCGACAGACCAAAATTGCTGATAGAAAGTCAGAATAAGAGTCTCTATGGCCTAGAGGATAGCACGAGTCTAATCGCGAGTCCAAAGCCACATCAGGCTTTGTATTTAGTTCGTAGTTTACCTTCTTGTGGTTGTAATTTATATCGAAAATATATTACATCACCTCCTGCGAGTGACATAGATTTCTCTCTTTTTATATCTTCAACAGAGCTGATGACTTTAGACTCTTTCATTATTTACTCGTAGCTGTGAGGTAGTATCAGGTGTCCGAATGAACTCTAAAGAGGGTATTCTGTCGTTTCGATAAAACTACCTCAGTAGATAATCACTCCTCTTTTTCTCTCTCTCATAGCGCAGATGAAGTGGTGTCTTGAAAAAAACTTTTGATCACAAATATTACTCATATTAACAACGGCCTCGTTACTGCTTCTGAAAATAACTTGGGAACGCTTGAGTTCAGCTCTCACACATAATCAGCTGGTCAGACCCCTCCCCCCCCCCCCCCCCCCCTCGCCTTATTATCCACTTTCATTGATGTGAGCTTGTCTACGACATCGGGACAGTCAAAGTCAGTAACAGTCATGAAATTGGACGCAGGAATTCGAACTGCGAACGCTGAGCTTTTCTCTACTGGATGTCTCTTCGACTAAGATTCACTCTTCGCAAAGAAAAGTAACCGTTCTAAATTTGAATAACTTCTCAGCACGGTATGACTCGTGAACAAATCAGTTGAGACCATGTAAGCAAAATATAGGCTCTTGGCACCGGAATGCTGCCATTCGTCTGGACTACATGTTATCAGCACACTCCCTGTATGATAATTAGTTCAGGCATAAGGTGAATAAAATTCTTACTAGCTCGTAAGAAGAGAAAGTGCGTTTTTGCACTTTGCTTAAAAAGAGATTCATTACTGTTGCCGCAAACAAATTGAGAAACGACACCTTTCGCTGGAAAAAGACTTTCCATTAGTCCCAATATTTGGACGATCTGTCTTCACAAATTGTGTGGACCCCAGCACATTTTCCATTCGTTCCTTCTTCTCGACTTTCCATTGCACTTTCAGTAATTATTGGAAAGGATAAATTTTTGACTACTACGCTACGTGGCCAATTTTTGAAAAATCTTTTTTATTAGCTCTCCAACTAAGTTTCTACTTGATCCAAAAATTCGAAAATTCATTTCTCCAAGTGATCGAGAGTATCAAATAACATTAATTGAAGTTTTCTCTCCGTTTGTCTGGATGCAATTCTGTCAACGCTCCGGCAACAAATCAATTCCGCGCCATAAAACTTATTATTCGTCGGTGCAAACCAATCAGTCAATTTTCGACGCAAATGATTGATGTCTTGAAACTTGTTGTGCAATCAGTGCTCCAATGATCAGAAGAGATGGAAATCGACGGAGACAGATCTACGAGTACAGCGAATGAAAGTAGTCTCATCCCAAATCGGTCAACTTCTTCCTCGTTTCCTTGGCAACGTGTGGCTTTACATTGTCTTGAAGCAATATTTGATTGCAAGAGTCCAGTTGCTGACAGTATCGCGCAGCGTTGCAGGGTCTGACCGGCTTGCAACAAGTCCCAGTGAATCGGCCCACTTCGGTCCCAGAAAGTAATCAACATTGCTTTTGGCGTAAATCGATTTGGTCTCGGTGTTGGGACAACCACTGATTTGGACGACACTGGCTCTTGAAAAAGATCCACTTCTCAACAATGGTGACAATCCTGTTCAAAAACGAGGAGCGGCAATGACGACGAAGATGAGCTTGCGCAATCTGCTTTCTCTTGAGCTTATCTGAGATTGTGCGGAATCCAGTTGCCCTTGCGCCATTTCCTGCCTGCTTCTTTCAAATCTTCCAGATCTGCTCGTCTGAACATTGAAAATCATCGGCCAAATCACCGGTTGAAAAAGTTGAATCTTCGTCAATCTCTTCAATGATTGCTTCTCGATCAATTTAGCCAAATCAGTTTCTCCATTGCGAACCTTTGTCAACCATTCAAACGCCGTAGCTCTACACACAAGTTGGTGGCATTTTGCACGATTGATGTTGTAAAATGCAATTTGAAAATTGTGCCCCAATTGAAGTTCGTAAAACAGTAAGTTGCGAATGGCTTCCCTGTGACGACTCTATTGTTAGATAAGTATGTGCAAAAATATACCAATCGATGCACAAGAAAATTCTGCACAAATAGGTAGAAGAATATTTTGTTTTTGTGAGAAAATTTTTACTGGATCAAATTCGAAAACTTAGTTGGGGACTTAATACAACGCTGCAGCAGGAAGAAAACATTTGTGTTTCACGCATTCATATTTTTCACAGGCGGAACCATTTCCTGGAATTATAAGTGAGTATTCGACAGCGTAAGTTTCCACGATCCCGACTCCGTTCTAATTCTCTGGAAAAACAGTTTCACTGCAGTGTAGCAGGGATAATAAGATCGAGTTTCACACATGCAGGTTTTTGTCTTCTGGCTGGCCGTAAAATCGACACAAACGTTCCGCGATTGATCGATCGTTGACGCTGGGCGATTCACATGTGAGTGAGATTTTTGTTATCTGAGAATTTTGTCTCCACTTTGTAAGAAGTTACAGATCAAACGCATGACTCTGATACTACAAGATATCCTCTACAACGCTCTTTTCGTGCGTTAAGAGAAGTAATAGCAAGGGCACGTGAACGGTGTAGAACATAATTTTATTTTGGATGCTGCGGTGTAATAACAGAGTTTTTTCGAAGGAGTACGTAGCAAAGTAGCAGAGAAAGCCTTCGAATGATTGCCAACACTCTTATGAAAAACTCTCGTTAAGCGATAGTGGTCGTTTTTTTCCATCCCGTACCATCTAACAGAAAAAACAACCATGCAGTCAAGTAGGGATTAAATCCTAGGCTTCCAGCTCTTCTATTCAAAATTATCATTATGTGAGAACCGTGTAGTATTTTCACAAAACTTCTTTGAACATGGGAAATGCAAAGCAATCAAAAAATCTCACCAACGTGGCGATCTAGGCTAGATTATGTACCTCTTAAAAATCCAAAAACCTTCAATTGCTGTGACTGTGACAACTTCAATTTGCCTTTGCGATACTTTGCGAATACTGTCTTTAAAAATCAGGTGATGCTTCTAGCACTGTTCCTCCCATATTTGGGTCTATATTTCGTGTTGAAATTTACACAATCCATTGTTTCTACTGTTTTTTGAGAAAGAGCATTTTTCCACTCTTCTACTAGAATCAGCCTACTCAATGATTTTAAGTCATAGGGGTGAACATTATTGGACATAAAGAGGAGGATTTTCCCTCAAATATGAAGTGAAGAGGAATCGCGTTGAAACCCAGACTCAAGACGTTACATAAGAGCGTAAAGCGTTCGAGGATGATATATTCTTGAGAGATAGAACATGCATTCGTCCGCAACAAAGGTCATTAGAGATGACCGATTGCATGTCTGGTATAAATAATGGCTTAAGGTAACCTACTGATGTCTCAAGTAGGCGCTTTTATCCTCTCGGACAAGCGTAACACTAGTTTGCTAATAAAGAAGCGATGGAATACTTAGCGAACTTGACACGTGTGGTTGCACTAACGGTGACAATTATATTGAAGGGCTCTTCTAACTATTGCGCTACACGCATTGTTTCGCGATGCTCAATAAACAAGAAAACTCGTCTATTTTCATTTGATTAGCTAGAATTTTTTTCCATAGAAGTGTCTGCGATAATCCCAAGACCGACTATCTATTAACCTCGGCATAGTTTGAATAAATGTTTGCGATAAGTGATTTCAAGCAACTGTGACTTGAAAATTGTGGTTTTGATGGCCTTTTCTACTTTATCATCAATATTGAGGAACTCATCGATAGCTAGTAAAACAGAAAATGTGAGAAATTACCTCGTGTTTCTTTTTCTGACGAAAACATATTTCTTTCGCTTGTGACAGAGTATTAGCTGACGCTGAGTATATGAGCCGATTGCAAGAGCAGTAGACTGGGAAGCGAAGGCAGCTATAAGATTACATTCATTTAGTGGAATTCCAGTCGTAATTACTTTGTGTTCCTAGATCTAAAAATATACAGAGAACACTTGTAATTTAATGAGAAAATAGACTAGAAGTAACGAGTACAGCCTCTCGCGTGTTGGTACTATATAAAAAAAACATCAGGTCAGAAGCAAGAGACCAATTAAAACTTATAGAAATTATTGTGGATTTTTAGAATCTAATTCGCACCTTGACAACAGTGTCAGGATACTGACGATATCGTTCAAATAAGAATAAATGACATTCAGCTCGCCTTCAGCTTCTAGGCTCTCCTTGTCGAATGTCTCCCAAAACGTAAGAACGACCTGAGAATACAAATAAAAATAAAAACCTTCTGTAGAGATAAGATGAGTGTCCTATTTGGAATAAAAAATAAAGCGCAAAGCTATTGGCATTGATGTGCTAATAAGGATTGCCATGTATTAAATTCCACTGAACATAGTTGAGCCTGATTTAATGCATAGCTGGCTTGTACGTTGAAAAGTGGTGCTCTACGATGAATATAAACCCTCCCAGCCACAGTTGATACCAATCTGTCGACTCTCGAGAGAGGAGTTTCGTGAGCCTGGTGACGAGGGGCAAAATTGAATCAACATTTACGTGTGCATTGTGGGCCATGTCACTGACCTTTGCGCTGCACGTGGGCCTTTGTTCCACATATTTTCGTTGTTTTTTGTAATGCCATTTTTCTTCAATCTACTTCTATCCTAATTTATACCTCTTTCGTTGCCACTGAAACGTTATAGTGCACACATTTTTCTGTGATGCTTTAGGGATTACTTCATTAAAGATCTACAATAAAGCCGCAGAGCTCCAAACTCTGCTCTCTTGCTAAGCCGGCTGTTATTTCATAGTTACCGTTCCTTCTTTCAATTAAACAGCCTCATGTTGTTTCTTTATCATTGTAGACAGCGAGTGCTAATCAGAATGTTTCTCATTGGGAAGGTTTTCGTATCTTCTCAAAGCCTAATCTTTTAGGCCCTAAGGCCGTTTCGCGAACGTTAAGATGGAAATGGAACAAATTTTCAACGAAATGATAGAAGAACACTCCTGCTATAATTTTCTTAGATACAGGCGTTGTAAAGCTGTTGACAACTGGTTCTAATTTTGTAATGTTATAGCAGTAACGGTCCATAAATATTCATTGTCTCCCTGATTTCCAAACATAAATTGCTCGTCAAGCTTTGTTGGGCAACGCAGCTCAATTCATTGCTTTCGTTTCCGGTATAATAATTGTTTTTCATGAAGATAGGCACCGTTTAGAGTGCCTATGACTCAGATCTAACAACATTGATGATATGTAAATTTGGACGTCACTTGGGGATCAAATCCATATTTCGCCTTTCCGAGGGCGCATGCTAAGCAATTGTACTGTCCGCATTCCTGTTCTGCCGTCATTCATTCTTCGACAGAACGCGTCGTTCTGTCAGCAATCAACCGTAAAAAATTAGCCTGGCAAGCACATATTGATATTGATTCCATTACACTGATGGATTTTGGCCATACGAATAATCAACTAGAAGTCAATTTGTTTAACCGCTTTTCGCGGTAGTATAGTAAAACATATATATCCAATAATGCTGAGATATACGCAAAACTTTGAGCGTCAGACGGGAACCGAGTTCGATTCCCGTCTGGCGTTCATAGTTATGCATATGACGCGGGTTCGATCACCGTCCAAGATTTTGTATATTACTCAGAATTATTGCTTACATATACATATATGCATGCATGTGCTTTTGACATTAACACTGCTAAAAGCGGCTAAACAAAAAAAATCTCAATGCCCATGGTTGTCAAGTTCTTTTTTTATTCAAAATTCGTGATTGTGAATTCTGTTATTGTAATTTTAAAATAAGCCTCACCGATCCAGCAAACAGAATTGACCTTCTCACTGACCGTGTTACATTCAGTTATTCAAGGAATTACTTGGGTTCATTGTAACTATATGAGAATGTTTATTCTCTATGTATATTGAAGCATAATTAAAAAAGGCTTGCAACGATCTATCTCATCTTGATGGATGCTCAGTGTTATGCCTCGTTAAGCTCTTCACCTTTTCTACGATTTATAACCAGTCTTTTTGAGATCTGAATCACAATATATGTTAGTGCTTGATCGCTAACTATAGTTGACAAGCGGGTCGACGTCTCCACTTGGGTAAGCAGCCAAGGATGGCATATTGCTCCATGGGAATTCGGTGAGCTGGGTGCGCCTACCTTTTCTGATACAATCAAATTAAACGTTCTCATGCTGGAAATGTAATTTTCTTCGTGTTCTCAGAGTTGATGTGTCCTTAGTAGCTGGAAATTGTGACGAAAGCAAAAACAAAATAAGAAAAGACATTTCGATAAGGGTGGGCTTATTTATGTTTTTATAAAAACATTAAATAATTATTATGTTGTAGAAACAGATAATGTTATGCATGAATTTTCCATTAGTTGATACTACAAGCAAACAAGAACATTCATGTAGAAAATATATTTGCATTGCCATGAGCTGTTTTTCCACGTTCTTATACTTAGTATTAAGAATAATTTTCTGTGCATAAATGATACGCATTCCTGCTGTTCCTGATTAAACTAGAAGCTTCTTTGGAATATATCAGCTGAGAATGTAGAATTGCTTGCTTCCGATCTTTTATTGGGAACTATACATCACCTTATAACTTTGAAACACTTGCCTGCAGAGATTGTGACATGAGATACATTGACACCACACTTATCAAAGCTCTAGTAGCATCCTGGAAAATGTCGAATGAAAATACTCGTTGAATAACGGTATTGTCGGAGTGACATCATTACTACAACTTGTTGTTTTCACAACTAGATATTGTTAATACTGATATTACTAAGTTCATTATTATTATTACGATAATCACAAGAGGGGAGGGTGGTACAGTGGTTAAAGGTGTCCTGCTACACGCACGGGGTCGTTGTTTCAATTGCGCGCCCTGGAATCACCAAGCCTCCATTATTTCGGGGTCCACGAACGCTATCAGAATTGTCTAGAAGTATAAGACCACTAATTTCATGCATCGTTTGGTCACAGCAAGTTAGTGTGAAAGAGGATTTGATTCAATCAAATTAACGTGCTCTATGAAGTCGAATATGAAGCATTTCTCAGAGATTGATTGCCAGGAACTTTATCTTTCATTATAACGATTTCTGAGGGCACGAGTCTGGAGTGCCTATTGGTGTCCAGCACTACACACATAATTATTAGTTCGATTCCACCCTCAAACAAATTGAGCCAGTCATCTGACTTCTGTGAGAGGTAAAATAACACGGATTGCTCATTTGAGTCACTATATAGAGTGAATGGGCTTTCAGTCACCTTTGTGACGTTTGACGAAATCGAATAGACAGCGCATCACTAAAGGGGCGGAAGGTTTTCTTCTTTATTACTGAAATTCGCCCTGTCATTAATTTATTACCGTTTTACTATTTACTATCAATAGCTAATAGCAAAAAATGATGATATCAATCGTAATTATAACTATAGTAACATCAGTGATGACAGCAGTAATGATCACAACTCTTAGCATGTCTCGCTAGAGACAGTTTCTGTATAATGCGTAGACAACGGAACTCCGTAATCTTTCAAACTCTATATGCCTACCCTGAGAGTTCCTCGTTGAGGTCGTATAGTCGCATTCATCTCAACTAAGGCCGGCTTTGTTTCAATCTTCTGACGCATGTATTCCTTTTTCAAGGCCTGTAAAACTATTGTTAACACGTTTTTTCGCAACACGGGTCACAAAATGCCAGCATATTTATCTCATCGGCATTAACACAGTGAAGGTTGTTGCAGGTATGGATTGACAAAACATTAAATCTTGCACCATCTGAAGAGATGGGCCTGACGCGTTGGTTCACAAAACTTTTCCGTTTCAAGTCATTCAGTCGCAAGAATGGTTACAAGTGATTCAAAAAAAAGTCGATTTTCATCGCATGGATCCTCTGAAACCACTTAATGTTCTTGTCCACTTGGCAGCGCATAAGCTGCAGTTATCAACTCTTTCTGTAGAGTTCTGAGGGCCCTGTGACCAAGTGTCTAATGATACTCGACACGACTTGACGCAGGGCGGAATCCCCAGTCTCCTCCAGTGCTCTTCGGCAATAAATAAAGGACGCTTTATGGAACGCCTAGTCTCTCCATCTTTGCGATAGCAGGAAGATGTGCCAAGCCAATAGTATCCTACAATGTTCGTCAGCAACATGAAATCCTCAAGCAAGCGAGGAGAGGAGTCGATTGCAAATACTGAAACCCGCACAGTGGAAAAATCTGCAATCCGTGTCAAAAGTGCTTGGTTGACCACCTCGTTAAGGTGAGCGAGTGGTGCTCTTGGACCTCTAATTACGACGCATGGACTCATGTACTCGGTAGAGTAACCCAATTTATAAAGCTCAACGTTTCAATTTGAGAGAAAGTTTGGAGTAATACTTGTCATAACGAGAAAGTCATAATTCTATTTTCTAAGGCCCACAGCAATCGAGCCTAATGAGAGCAAGTGAAGACCTCGTCATTGACCGCACAAATCTTCAACGTAAGTTTTTCAAAGGTGTCAAGTATTTACGTAATTTAACACCATAAGCCCACTCAAATTCAAATTTGAACGCTTGATTTTACTCACTCATTATATCTCGAATAAATCGTTCCTAATGATAGCCCGAAACAACAATATCAAAATACTACATCGCTAGCAAGTTCGATTACTTTTCCATATCAGAAAGCATTTTTTCCTTTGAGGATAAGGCTTTCGCCGATTTTTCTTTCGGGGCAAGTGTCAGTTACTAATAGTAATGACTGAAAATGCCTCCTAAAATTTAGAATAAAGTGTGCTTAACCGTCATTTAAGTTGCCAACGTGAAGGAAAGACAACACGTCTCCCGATCGTAGTTGACCTCAGACACGGACTTAGTCAGTTACATGAATTATATGTGCATAAAAACACTTCTGTTTGGAGAAGTGCAGTAATCTGCAAAATATGTGATGACGTTTGATGTGAATATCTAAGCAAGTACATTAAAAAGTGCAGAAAACATTTACATAAGTGGAAAATAATGTAATGAGGGACATTTTTGGATACCGGTGACAGTTCTAAATTTGAGCATAAGCCTAATTCGCTCTAGTGATGGAGCATGAAAGATGCGTCATGAAGTAGTCCTACTAAAGTGGAAAAAAGTTTGAAGGTGGAGTCTATACATTTTCTGAATAACAAACCATAATAATAAGGTAGTTCATGGCGACAAGTACGAAAAACGGTAGTATGCGGTCGAGCGCGTTGCGTGTGATGAACATCCACCAGAAGCGGTAGTCGGGATACATTGCCAGCGGACCAGGAATGATCTCGTATTGGCTAAAAATCATTCAACATTACTATTAACGTTCGTAATGATGACCTCAAATTCTACAAAATCTAGCCATCGATCATGCATAGAAAATAAGGATTTATGAGTGCCTCTTTGGTACTGCTATGTCGGGCCTACTATACTCGTACTAGAGAATCGCAGAATATCAGAACTTTTGTGCGCCACCCCTTATTTCTATTTCTTAGGGAGAGGATGCTCACTGACAGCTCACATGCATCTATCCCTATGTGATTCCAATTGTAGAACCCAATTATGTCCCGCCGAACGAAGCCGCATTTGTTTAATTGACTTAAAGTTCGAGCAACGTGTCTTAATGAAAAAAAGCGAATATGTTCGTGAGCTTCATAAACTGAAGAATTATATTGGTGAAACACCTAAACCTGTTGAGATGGTGCCAAAGAACCAATATATTTTATTCCTTTCTGATTCAGCTAATAATTCTTGAGATGAGTTAGCACATGTTGCTTTAAAGCTCTGTGCTATTATCTTTGGAACCGTATAAACATACATAAATTATTAGGTCTCCAATTAAGTTTTCAAAGATGATCCAAAAATTCAGAAATTTGTCTTCCAAGTGATCGAAAGTATCAGATAACTATTAGTTGAAGTATTCTCCGTATATCTGGATGCAATTCTGCCAAGTCCCCGATTTGCTTCCCGATCAATTTCAGGCGTTTTTTCCTGATCTTAGTCGTTCGGCCAAATCAGTATCTCGATTGCGAAACTTTGTAAACTATTCATACGCCGTAGTCCTCCCCAGAACTTGGCGCTTTTGCACGATTGAGTTGTCGAATGCAAACTGAAATTGTGTTCCTATTGAAACTCGCAAAGCAGTAAGTTGCGAATGACTTCCTGTGATGGCTCCTTTGTTGGATAAGTATGTGTAAAAATATACCACATGATGCGCTAGAAATTTCTGTACAAAATAGGTTAAAAAAAACTTGTTTTTACGGAAAAATTTTCATTTTTTGGGTCAACTTCGGAAACATAGTTGGAGACATAAAATTGATGAGTAAAGCATGTTTCATCGAGGAGCAGGCGTTGATTTTGGAATTTAAGGAAGATAAAAAGAAAATCACATCTGAGGTAAGCTGCATCATGAACTATTGAAAGTCAAATATTTGAAAATCGAAGTGCTGAAAAAGTGAACAAGACAGAAGTGGTCAGTAAATCACTATCATATAAACTATTTGTTGATTTAATCCATCGTGGAATCAAATGAGCAAATGTTGATTTACGAACAGCTGAAAGCTTACCCCCAGCCTTCACACATTGGTTTCCATTCCACATCGATTTCCCAGTAGTTGCAGATTTTGTACGCCATTGCAACCAAGATACAGCTTGTGCAAACCATTGGGCGATGCTTCTCAAGAAATCTGATATGCTTTTATTATTGATAATTATTTGTTTGCTCAATGATCCTGTAGTACAAGGTGGTAATAATAGTTTTTATTGGCTAATCGTCTATTGTCGTTCGTCCTCGTTTAGCCACTGAAGAGGACGAGGCCCGTGCAAACTCTAGCCGAACAAATATTGCTATTAAAATCACGTACTACAGGTTCGATAAATAAAGAAAACATGATTGATTGGATATGAGATGGATAATAAAATCACGTACTACAGGTTCAATCAATAAATAAAACAAAGAATACCATTAGATTGGATATACCGAGTTAAAGGAAAGTTGGTTACGATATAATAATGGTGTTAGTTTAGACATAGCATATCGTTATGGATCGTGCAAAAACATGCAGAGCAGAATAGATTATTTAATCTAGATAGGAATTGGCAATCTTTTAGCAGACTGCGTGAAGAGCATTGGTTATCTAGTTATGTTTTTCAAATAAGTACCTAGTATATCGACCAGTCTACCAGAAAACTATCGAATAGAAAAAGAAAGGTGGTAGTCGGGTGTCTCACAATCCAATCTACAAGCCACATATGGTTCACTGGTCTGATAAACCCATGAATTCAGCATATCATTTGTTTGAATTCCATTTTTATTATTACTTCATGATCCGGTGTCACATATTATGTGGATGTCAATGTTGCTTCCACTCGGTTCGCCGTATCCTTATCTTTCATCTCGGAAGGCCTTTAATTTGCTCAGGAGTTCCCTTTTGAAGAAATTGTTCTCTCCATTAATATACTTGAATGGTCCAACTGATTTTTTTCTGGAATTCTGGGATAGTTATTGTAGAATGCTCCATGCCTTCACCATAGATGCAATCTTCGGTCTTCCATGATTCCGGAAAGCTGTTCTCAGAGAAGTGCGATACGGTTCAACCTGCCTCACAGTGATTGGAGGCCTTGTTAGTCAGGGGTAGGCTTCAGCTAAATAAGACTGTTTCAATATTGCACGGTTTTTCTATCAGCTATTGTTTTGCTGAGTGAATTTGTATAAAAATGGACAAAAACGTGATGAAGTAATTTTCGTTACTGAAGACATTTTCATACTGATGTGAGAGTATCAGACCTAACCTCCTTGCTTTCAATATGGCTTCTCCATTGAATGTTCGTAAAAGGCGTTCGGTGGTGGCGAGCACAATTAGCAGCATCGATGAAAACATGGCACAGTTACCCTCGGTCAGCACGATGCGGAAGTATGAAAGGAACAAGTGGTAAATGGGCAAATAGTGATAGTAGTCCATGTACACCTGTAATAAAGAAAGTTTATAAATAAAATGAAACTCGGATATCAGCCACCCTCACTTATCTACCACCTCGCCACAATCAATGAATGCTTGAACTACGATAGAATACCAAGAGATTATTCTCCTGTAACGTTACTTTAATTTCGAAAAGGATCTAGATTTGTAAGCCCAGTTAATGACAGATCTAGCCTGCAAATTTTCGGTACCCGTAAGGCGGCTTAGCTGCAGAACATCTTTATGGATGCATGTAATCCAATTACAATTCGAAAAAGCACTTGCGCGCGTTCGCGATTCAAAGCAAAAAAACTTGTTTTAACTAATGAATACCGCGCGAAGTAGTTGCATTTGGTCCAGTCACGGCATGAGAAACGTCTATTCAGAAAGTGGAACATTTATAGGATTTACGACGAAAGGATGAAGAATCTCTCGGTCTGACCAATCCCGGGGGATGCGCTATGCACTCGTCTTCAATTTCCACTTTCGTCTGAGGTGATTGAATGCATATTGGCTTTTGCAATGACTCGCGGTGGCTTCCCGCTGTATCGAATCACTGCTGCTCATCCTCACAGACGAGTTTGGGATTTCAATACAGAAAACTGAACAACACATGTGCTGTAGTCGCCACAATACGTGAAGGCAGTTTACTTTGAGATAAAGTACTGCTAAATTGATATTGTTGAAGCTATATTATCCCAGGAAAAAATATACAATAACTTTGTCATTTTCTGAGTCGAGGCGATCACTGACACCACACCACTGAAGGTTTAAAAGGATTTAAAAATGTTCAAAATGTTCTTCATCATTATTTCAGTACATCTGCATTTGTTGTCCATATTTTCATGGTATGCATACGCGTGGTTCTGGTGAATATGAAGCCGGTCATCGACTGACACCGATCATTTACTATTTTACAAAACTGTGTTTTGGTTATGAGTAAAATAATCTGAAATGTTGAATTCCGTGTTAGCATTCAGAAAATCCAGAGGTAAATATAACTATATCTACTATGGGGGGGGGGGGGGGGGGGAAGGGCGTCGTGGCCGAGTGGTTGAATTGAAAGCAAGAAGTACTGGGATCCGCACAGCGAAAAAAATGCTATGAAGACGGGTTAGATAAATTGTGTAAAAAATATTTATGGGTATAGATAGTATGGAAAGAGGTGTATCTAAAGCGATGTTCAAGTTCAACGAACCGGTATTGACATCACTGCAATGTAATTTACCGCCATTATTGTATCTATCACGGCCAAGATACCAAAATAGAACACGCTCGACTTTCTATAAAGCAGATACAAGTAATCTACTATCCGTCAGATACTGGAAAGACAAAAGTATTCGATACCTTATAGACTTATTTGTTAAGAAGACAAGAGTGAAGAACGTATTGAAGATGACCGATAGTATGGCGATGAATGTGGCGAACACACCGATTAGGTAAATCTTCACCTGCACATGCTCAGTTCCCTAGAAAATATGCTAAACATGCTGGTTTCTAAATTCTGCTCTTCTTCTATCATTCTTGACCAATGCAAGATCTTTGCCATGAATTTTTGCTTCTTACGACTATCTGAACTATATTTTTAGAACATTTCCTGCCAGAATGATGATGGTAAATTTTTAACATGTCTAAGCGTCTTACGGCAACATTTCGTGTAATTCATGAAAAATTCAAATTTAGCACCTATTCACTGTTTATTCTTTTTTATGAAAGTTGCGATGACAACGACAATCATGTTAAGATAGGAGCAAAACTCGGAACTTCAGTTAGTTGTGAACCTGCGATTACCATTTTCCGCTGGCACGTATAGTATCCACTACATCAGTAGCCTTTGTCCTGCCTTTCTCTCACCCATATTTTGAAGGCATCCATGCTATCAGCAATTTTTAATCTTTTCCATATCTATCCCTCTGCATGTTGATTGATTTAGGCTAACAACGTCGTTCAATTCAGACTTATTCAATCATTACATGTGATCTTCGCGGAAATTTGTATTTTTACTGCATTTTCAATGTATTTTTGATCACAACACAATATCAGGTGCTATAACTACAAATAACGACTCCCTATCCGTGCTATAAAGTAAAGTTCAGTGTAAGGAGTAGCCCCTTCGATGAAGCGGGCGACACCGTCGAAATGTTAGTACGGCTCTGATGTACAACGTCGAAATGCCTTTAAAAATTCTCAGAGACTATATTGGATGTACAATAGTGTAAGGTCAGGTCAATAGTACAATAGTCGAATTGTTCATAGAACTCTACTGGCTCTTTGTATCCAAGCATTACGTCGCCTTGAATACTTGCCCGTCGCTCAAACTAAAATTCTGAGTGATAGCACTTCCTTTGAGCACTCGCTGATTATGTCCCATCTGTTGAACTGCATTTTAACTAGAGCAGAGTTCTCTAGTCCTTATCACCAGGTATCTTGTTAGACCTTTTATTCGAAAAACTTGGTTGAATATAATCTTTCTCACAACTTCTACTATCAGTAGAATCACAGTAGTTGCAAAGAACTGACCCTTCTCCCTAAAACTTCTTGGTAGAAGTGGAGGAGGATAAACATCGCAAGCAGTTGAGCGGCTCAGCAGATTTCTGGTTCACTGGTGGTTGGCCACAGCCACCTCCACATGGCCACAATGAAGTATTAAGATAGGTGAATTTGAGCGGGTACAGAACGGAACCAAGTAATATGAAATACGTAGAGGAAGCAAAGTCGGTGCCACGGTTAGTGTCAAAATTATCGCAAAAAATAAGCTTGTAATACAGAATAAAGGGGTAACAAAATTTAGCACCGATAGAACGATAAGTCAAAGTTCTTCTATAATTCAATAGAGGTCCCTACTCCAGACGTGTAATAATAATCGAAAAACTGTTGAGAGTTGTCGATGAAAAGACTCCGGATGCAGTGTGTAGCATGACTTTTGCGAAGCCATATTTTGTTTTCTCATTTTCAATCATTGTGATGATTTGGGGTATTTTGTAAAACGAAATATTATCAAAACTAATGGATATACATCGCAATATTTGATTTGTGAAGTAAAAGCTAATAACGTGGTTGGTTATTTGACTATTATTTATCTCTGACAGTAATATAAACGAAAAAACTCTAGACATAAAAAATAATAGGCTGTTTATAAAGTGCGTCCCATTTTACCAATATGATTTTTGCATTACTTTACTTTGAACAAAGGACAAAACTAGTGATCAAAGTATTCTCAATGTATAGGAGTGTTGAAGGCCATCCTCCACTTTTCATCACAAGTGATAATGCCACGCAGGAGGCCGAACTCGAGAGCATATCGACCGCGATGATGATGAGACAACTTCAGCACGCTTCTCCTTCTGAGCTTCGGTCAATCCATGGCACCCACTTTGACTTCTTTCAGACCTCACCCAGTTCATGCAAAATCTTGGCGATGGTCTTAAAGCAACAATCGAACTCTTCGGCTAGCATTCTGTATGTCATTGAAGGATTCTGTTCGACCATCTGAAGGACATCTTGGCGATTAGCTTTCTGTGGACGGTCCAAGCTCGACTAATCCTCTAGACTGTTCTCTACAGTCACGAACTTCGCGAAGCACTTTCTAGACGTAATTCCTGCAACCGTGTCATCGCCCCAAGCTCCATTAATCTTGCGCACGCTTCTCTAGCACTTTAGCCTAGGCGCCATTCTTGCATGAGTAGCAAGCAAATTTTTTTCCAGAACAGCTCCATCTCAAGGCAAATGTAGGCAACTTGTCCAAAATGCTCGTAAACAAATGCGCAGTAGCACGATACCTAAAATCATTGAAATCCGTTGCAAAAATGATCTTGAAAAGCCAAAACGGCAAACCTTTTCCACAGACTATTAGAAGAAAAATATGATTGAAATACGAATAATACGGATGAAACAGCATAGTAATGTCCAACAACAGTTCAGTCACAATCTTTTCACATACATTCAATTTTGCCCTTCAAAAATGCCAATTTTCGAGGAAGCACCGATGTTCTAGTAATCGTAGCCTTATTGAGGCCTCTTATACCATATGGTACCATTTATCGATGATGAAATCTGCTTCAGTAGCTGTAAAAATCTGAATTTTATTGTGAAATTACCACATTGTCATTGTGGTTCACCGTGCGTTCCCGCTGTCCGCTGCGAGAAATCAACGCGGTACTCAACGGGTTAAGCAGTTAATTAATTAGTTTCCATAAGGATATAATGCTTGTGTCACATAGGCAGTAGTAAAATTGATTTCTATGACGATTAAGTACCAAGAATATATTCAACTCACTATATACGTGCAATCGGTGACGTTCGATTCGTAGTCATATTCAGCACCATTTAATTTCTCTTCCATAAAAGCTATTGCTTAGATTTTCCTGAAATCAATCGAGAGCCAATGCACTAAACCCTTTTATCACAAAAATCATCACTCTAACATGAATTCAGTACTAGAGAACCATCACTATAACGTTGGTAGCAGATTTCAAATGTCCTTTACAACTTCAATGAAAGGTGGAATGAATATCGAGAAGTAATAGAAACTGCGAGATTACAGCTATCTCAAGCCAAGAAAGAGCGAACAAGCCATTAAAGCTTCAACAACTTAAAAGAAATGTCTCTTCTTACACTCAAATACGTACATGGCGCCTCTCACGCATTTGTGGACAACACTTCTTCAGCTTGCTTATTCACTTTTCTACTAACAACTCATGGAAGAGAGCAGTCTCACACTTCGTTCTGTCTCCAACTCGAGTATCAGCGGCCGTCACTCACTGAGATGATGGATGAGGTTACGCAGTGTTTTCGCTGGGTTTCTGAGATAACCATAGCAGGACATACCACAAATAGTAGCCAGTCCTTGCAGAAATCTCAAATGGCAATAAGTTCTATAACCAAAGCCACTGCTACTCAGCCTTTACATTAATCAGACCGATAGAAAAAGATGAAACACCCCAATCTTCAACAATTTACGAGAAAAATCCGCCTTGCACTTCACGAAATTTTCAAAGTAAAAATACGAAATGTTGCAAATAGTGCTTAAACATATGTTCTGTCGTAGGACAATTTTTTCGAAAAAAACTGAGAAGATGCAGAAACATTTCGTGTTAACGTTTCGCATGATCAGCAGTGTTCGTTGAATCGTCAAATGTTTCATGTGACAAAATTACCGTTTTCGGAATATATTACATCATGATCGAGCGCCTTCATGCCCATGACCTAGGAAGAAGCGCATCAGCTAGTAGACGGCAGGATAATGATTGTAAGATGTGTTTTTAAAACTTCCATATACTACTTTTCTTACTTCAAAGGGAAGCAGTGAAAAAGCCAATTAACGGAAGTGTGCGTGTGTGTGTGTGTGTGTGTGTGTGTGTGTGTGTGTGTGTGTGTGTGTGTGTGTGTGTGTGTGTGTGTGTGTGTGTGTGTGTGTGTGTGTTGTGTGTATGTATTGTGCTGTGTGTGCATGTATGTGTGTGCAATTATGTTTGTATGCGTGATACATATCTATATATACATAAACATTCATGCAGCTTCCGTAACCACACACATACATCGATATCCACATGCGTATACATACACCGGTGTTTATCGGATCTGCGTGGTTATGTATGTATACGTACATACACGCATGGCGCACACACACACACCGATATCTACATACATACATGCATACATCCATACATACATACGTACGCACATACATACAAAAAACGTACACACTTGCATACATACAAACATGCATATATAAATGCATACATTCATACATGCACACAATTCTCAAATCGGTTTCTTCACTGCTCTCATTTGAAGTGGAAAATCAGTCTACGAAAGTTGAAAAAAATCTTACTATCATTATATATATATATATATATATATATATATATATATATATATATATACTGGCTGATTCTGGACAATTGACTTGAATCGTCGGCACTGAATAAGGCGAAGACTTCGAAACCTTAGCCGAATAGATTTTCATTAATAACCTTGTGCTACGCGCTAAATCAACGAAAAAATATGATTATTTGGTAATGCCAAGGTTAAGGAAAAAGTCGGTTTTTAACACATATGTACACATATATATATATGTACATATACATATGTAAATTTATATTTATAACAAGCTTTTCAAAGCAGAGTCGCTCTGCACTTTCTTTTTATTTTTTGTTTTCTACGAGCAATACAAGCTCGTGTGGCTAGTAATTAGAAGTATACGCAGTAAAACGGCTATTAGTTCAGAACACTTAATTCCGACGAGCACTCCTTTGAAGCAGATAGAAAACTGCCAGCCACTTATGGATTCTCTATGAATGGCTCCTTGTGATCAAAAAGGCTAGAGGCTCCTTCTGATGCATGTTAGACATTTTAGATATTGTCTCAGCAGAACTATCACGACGTTATGGGTGAATCAGTCAGAAGAATCCAACGGTATTCATGAGAAAATAAAGAAGACGTTCCAAAATGGTAGTAGATTTGACAAGGAATTTTGAGAATTTTTGTGGATTCGAGACACCGAACCGACCGAGGTGCCGCATCTGTAGAAATCTGTATAATACGTGAAAGCGGGTTATTCAAGGAAGTCAATGGAATAAAAAATAATTAACAAGGATTTCAAAGGGGTAGACAGTCCTTACTATATTTGTATTCGTACATTGCTTATGACCGTTCATACAGAGTCCCATTCAGAAAAGCTCTTCGAACATCGTGAAATTTTTTATGATCAAGTGCACAATGAGGATTTTTATCGAACTATCTTACATATAAATGTCCTAATGGTTATTTGAAAATTTTATGAACATCGTGAATATCACGTTACTGGGATGTTAGTAGAGGCAATTTCCATTGACCACAATAATTAGAATGTGAAACAAAATAGTGAAAATCGAGAATTCACAATTTTCTTGATGGAGTAACAGTTACATGACAAAATTCTCACTCTTGTAAACAAGAGACACCCCTGATGTTTCTTTTTTCTCGATTCAAGTGATCATTTACCTAAATATATAACTGATGTTAACGAGTAATTCCAGTATATTCGGAATTTGCAGAAATCACTAAAGGCACAACAAAGCAAAAAATCCGTGACACCGTAGTCGAGAAAAGACTGTGGTCGTTCTGAGAATCTCGAAGCAACTGTAGTGAGTGCGAGTGAAATGTTTATTTGTCCCTCTGCGTACAAGCGCAGCCCGCAGGGTTTTGCTCATGCTACGGACTTATTGAGCTATATATTTTTCATGAAAAATGTTCATGAAAAGCTCTGAGATTTACAATCCCACTTGCGTTGTACGGGGTACTTCCTCCACTCAAGGGTTCATCTCAGTAATATTTCATAGTTTGAGTAGTGACCAGATTCCCAACCCATTCGTGTACGCGCAAGAAAAGTCTTGCAGCCGCAAATGTGGATATTGGTCAAGTGTCGTTTGTTGTGTTTACTAAAGCTGCGATGCTATCAAAAACTCCCAAGCCGCTCGCTTTCTCTTGCTCAATTCTGGAGCTAGGTCTTTGATCACTTTGACATCCCAACCTTGATAAACATAGCTGAAGCATTCGGAGATATCTATTCCGCCATATGTGAAATGGCTCAAGAAGTAATCCTACTCATCCTAAACATCGTCATGAGATTTCATTAAAGACTATCTAGGTAAAGATTCGGTCAAAGTTAGCTAACGTTCGTTTCGAAATCAAAACGCGCTATGTGTAATAACAATGAGAAATGAATCATACTGAAGGTTCAACACAGCATTATTGTCTCATATCAGAAAGTAATATAAAAAAGATTTTCAATAGAACTACTGAAAAATCGGGCATAAATAATCATTTCATTTAAGTTCTATTCTATCCAATATTCCTTTGATCTCAAGACAAGTGTCAAAGATTAGATTTGGAATAATTAAAAACTGTACATATTAGTTTTGTGAAGGGTAACGAAAAGTGTAGAAAATTTTTACAATCCCTGCCTATCATTTCAAGATATTGAGGGGATTTTCAATTTTGAATCATTTTTTCCTTGAATTTTCTTACTTAATCTTGAAAGTACTTCTTTCAATTACTAAGTAGCGGTTTTTTGCGAATGTGCTCCTTCGTGGATGTTTCTATGAACGTCTCCAGTGGTAATTCAGGTTAAGAATATGCGCAATAAAAGAAACATCGCAAGACTGCTTGCTGTGACAATATGTAGTCCAGACTGCCTTTACACCCTACAAAGGTCAAATGGTCTACTAGCGCATTTAAGCTTTACTTTTTGGTGCAAAAGTATCATATGGAAATTATAGGGAAGGCAATGTAGTGAAATTGATTGGATTCGTTCTTTCAAAGAAAATTCATTTTGTGTTGCTTCTATGAACAGTGTGTTATCATAATACAATTATCAAAACTGAATTGACTTCGACATTTGAGATAATTGCTGAGAAATAGTTATCCAAAGCAAAGGCAAATACAGACGCCATTCCATTGTGATTGTCAATGTTCTAGTAATTTCAGAACACCTTGATTATCTTTGTATCGACTTTTTTGAGACCTCGTTTAAGAGCAAAGCAGTCGAACACAGTGTTATTGCTGTATGCTTTTTACCTTCCTAGAGCAATCGACTGCAAATCACCGCAATGTCAAGTGATCCTTTCACTTGACGTGCACTGATGCATGTTCGGCGGCGCTACCGTTAGTTACAGGAGTGAATCGAAAGGTACGCGCTACTGATGAGGTTTGGGAGAATAAAGCTAGATATACGCATTAGACATAGAGATGCCATATATAAATTAAGTCACGATCTGCGACTTCCCCAGATAAGAATCGTCTTGTGGGTTAGGATATGAAATGTTGAACAATTTGGCTCCACACAGTAAATAGGCAGACGGCCATTACCTGATGTCTAGGCTCAATAAATAAAAAACTGATAGATGATCTGTATAACATTTGAGATAAATGGAGTGCACTACTAAAGTTAACCGGAAAAAATAACTTCAATAAATTTAAGTCAAAAAAGTCCACAAACTGTTTCAGAAGGATGGCACTTGCCGTTAATAGCACCTAATGACAAACGACCTTTCCGTCTCCGGAGACACATTTCTCTAATTGAGGATTTTTCTCTAGAAATGCTGTAGAAGTGAAATTTGCTCCACAGCTTCTTAAAAAAAGTATTGATGGTAATGGTTGGAAGAAATAGGCCTAAAGTAAAACTTTTGTATTAAAAAAAGGAGGTCGTTCTGCTTAATAATCACTTTTGAATAAAGCAAAGAACAGGTTTAAGCGATGAACCGCGGATCTACTAACTACAAATCCTTGACCTGATCGGCCGATGTACCAATCATAGGGATTTATTCCACTCACCGCAAAGGGTGTCGCACTGAATATATCCTACTGAGAGCAAAATGAATCTTTGAGATACTGAGGCGTCAAATCAGTGTTATCCTCTCAAGCATGATTACCAGTTTTTCCACTACGGTGTGATGATGTTAGCAGCTCACACTGTGGAACTGAACTGGCGACCAACATCATGTGTGACGAAACACCTCTAAAGCCCCAGGTACGCCTGATTACGTTGAGATAAATTTAAAGCCGATTTTCCTTCAACTACGGCATTGCCGATTAATCACATATTCTTTCTTGATTAAACGAAGAGCACGGAGAAGCTAATTCATTCGGCTGAGATTCAGACGCGTTCCGTATCCTTAGAGCCAATTGCTCGAAGCCGATGCTCCACAGTCATTCGCCCTCGTTGTGACTTGTAGTTTGAGCTGGACCTCTTCGGATGAGCTCCGCTCAAATGAGAACCTCACCCAGCAGTGCTTTTTTAAATAGGGCGGTTATTGATAATACCATAAGGCTATGATAATTTGAAAATGTGTCAATTGCTAGGGATTAATATATTAACTGGTGCAGGACGAAATGTCCATTAAAAAAAGAAATTTTCAACGGACTATCAGTATCATTGAGAAACACAATGTACATAGGGAGCACTACCGAATGAGGTTCTCATTTGAGCGGTGCACCTCTAAGAAGGGTCAGATATGAAAGACAGCGATAGCTTCAAGAAGGACAAATGACTGTGGAGTATTGACTCGATTTAGTTGGATCTGAAAAGACGAAAAGCGTCGAAACGTCAGACAGATAAGCAGATTCTTGCTCAACTTCGTGGTTTCTGCTCAATCAAGATGAAGACCTGTGCTAAGGTTTTAGAAAAAATCACGATTGATCAGAATTTGGTATTTTAATCAAGGAAGCGAGTCTGGACTTGTGAACCGTAACCCAGCTCAGACTCGCAAGCGACGACCTCTTGCACTAGAGAAAAACGGATAGACGTCGGACAGCACTGAATAACGAGGCTATACATCCAATTCAATCTAGATAAGGGCAAAAAAAAGCTTAAGAAAAAAGAGAAAGAAAAAGGAAAAAGATTTCTGCCATCTTCAACTCTGTAAAAGAGATAAACTCAAATTTGGAGAGAATCTCTGCATTATATCGATTTGTACACTGTTAGAGAAACATCCTGAAAGTTTCAAAAATTAGAGAAAATTGTAGCCTAACTACGAAAGACGAGACGAAAACTACATATTCGACGAAATGTCCTGGGGAGAAGGACATTAGTCGACGCGTGCCGTCATTATTTATAATGCCGAAGCCTTATTATTGATGAACGATACTCTTGAGAGAAACATGTCCGTTTTCACAAATACATATCCTTTTTAGAATCTGAAAAACCTACTCCAGCGTCGGCACAGAATCCACTATAGTCAATCACCGGTTTGACTCCAGAACGTACGATATGTACACCACTAGGCACGTAAGCTCTTCAAACCACTTCTTAGCCTTCTTTATCCCTTTCAAAGTCTTTATCCATTCTGTGAGCCGAACAATATAACGGCGATATTAAAAATCAGTTCACCGTGTTGAACCTGACTACTGATAATAAAAGCAGAGCTGATTTAAATGTGACGCTGTGACTGGACTAGAAGTTGCTCTAGGCGTTGATCAATCCCAAGGAGATGCACCATGCATTCATGTTCAAATTTCACTTCGTCTGAGGTTATTTAATGCATATCTGGCCTTTACAATGACTCGCGGTGGCCTTCCGCTGAACCGAGTCAGTGTCGCTTATCCTCCCAGACAAGTCTAAGGCATCTCTGGTACCAACTCACCGACCCCGGATAAATGGATGGCTTGGTGAGCATAAGCGCGAGATCAAACCGACGCAGAGCACCTCGAGCCACCGCGCCACATGTGTTTCGTCCTTTATATCGCAAAATTCAGAATGAGCTGTTCGAAGAAGACGTGCAGAATTATATGAATAAACACGGGTTAACTAACCAGAAAAGCCGTCAACTGATGCTTGTTAAAAGTGGCGAAGAAAAGTGAACTGGGCATAGACATAACAATGCTTTCAAATGAAGGCTGAATAACAGATCACTTTTTTCTGACGCAACGGGGAAGCTTGTTGCGTTTTTTACAATTTTTCAATTACTAGCATTTTGTCGATAGCCCCAAAAAATACGATATATCATCACCCGTTGTATTCATTTGATCGTTTTGTTATTTAAGGAAGATATAATACTCCGAAATCCTAGTATTTTTACTGCTTTTTCGCAGTGTTATGATGTTACTTTTATACCTAAGAGGATTGAGTGGTGAGCAAGAGCATGGCCTCAGCCGGGAATTGAACCCGCGTTTCATCCTATCGGGGACGCATGCTCTACCACTACACGATCGAAACACATTTGCCCAACCAGTTATTCTTCAGCATTTCTATGTTAGCTATCAGCCACCAATTTAACGTTTGGTTGGGTATGCGACTTCGCTTTATAAACCCAGTTGAGCTGACAGCCACTGTTAGATATAAATATAATGTAACAATGCACATATATATGTAATATATAATATAGATATTAATGATGTTTTTGCTCGCCACTCAATTCTCTTGGGTATATGTAACTTTATAGCACTGCGAAGACGCAGTAAAAATACTGTAATTTCGGGGTGTTATACCTAACAGTGGCTGCCAGCTAGCTCAACTGGGTTTACAAACCAAAATCGCATACCCAACCAAACTGTTGAAGGTTGGTGGCTGACAGCTAACATAGAGATGTTGAAAAATGGTGGTGGCGCAAATGTGCCTCGGTGGTCTAGTGGTAGAGCACGCGTTACCGGAAAGGATGAAACGCGGGTTTGATTCAGGGCTAAGGGCAAGTTTTTGCTCACCACTCAGTTCTCATAGGTAAATAAAGGAAGAGTTGCGCTGGGTTTATTCCCTTTTGAAGACCACGATAACCTTCCCTTGATCCGGATTCGGCTTCGGTAAGGCTTGGGCACTTCATATCCGCCCACTACACTGAAGACTTTTGGTCTTCGGTTTTCCATACCCATCAGACATCGCAAAGCGATCGACAAATGAATCGTATTATCACCATAGAAGGAACGGAAGGTGACTCAACATTAATTATAACAATTCTCTTACTACTAATTATCCGACAGCGATACTGACAAAGATTTTCTTTCCATAGCAGTACTTTCTGGATTTGGAACGTTGATAATTGTCTCCATGCCTTTGTGTAGTGTTCAAAAAATCAGCTTCATCAACGCTTGCTAAATTACCATGGTTTTTCAAGGTAAGAATACTCCGATCTCTATTGTTGCAGTTCGATGCTATTGTTAAAATAGTTTCCTATGGTCATAATCTAAATCGGTGTGAATTCGATGTCAAGAAAGTGTAAGTGCTAAACAGATAATCGATAAGTATGCCTATAATTACTATAAGGTATTTTCCTTGAATGACCAGTAATGATTCAATGCGAAGTGTATAGCGTGATCTAGAGCGACAAAATGCGTCATTACCTTTCCAACGTTCAAAAATTACGTTCGCCATTCCGTACATCATGTAAAAAACTCTGTCTTGATTAACTATTTACTACAAAGTGTGGAAGACTAGGCTTGTGCAGAGTTTCATTCAAATGCGCACTGTACTTGCGCAGAAATTTATTGAATTTCTATTCATTCACGGATAGTAATAGGTTGGGGAAAAAGTTTGAGAAAATGCTTGCAACTTTTTTGGGTGTCAGTCATTTTTTGTGTTTTTTTTTTGGCTCATTTGAAAGCTCGTCTTCTTCCGCGTTGATTGGTATATAAATCATCTACTTGTATAACTAGAGAATTGAGTGGCGAACAAAAACACGGCCTCAGGCGGGAATCGAACCCACGTTTCATCCTATCCGGGGACGCGTGCTCTACCACTACACCACTGAGGCACATTTGCCCGACCACTCATTCTTCAACATCTCAATGTTAGCTATCAGCCACCAACCTTTGACAGGTTTGGTCGGGTATGCGATTTCGCTTTATAAACCCAGTTGAGCTGATAGCTATTTGAATTACTATTACTTCGAAATTATAGTTAATTCACTGCTTTTTTCGCAGTGTTATTATGTTACTTATATAACTAGAGAAATGAGTGGCGAACAAAAACAAGGCCTCAGGCGGGAATTGAACCCACGTTTTATCCTATCCGAGGACGCGTGCTCTACCACTACACCACTGAGGCACATTTGCCCGACCACTCATTCTTCATCTACTTGTTTCACTTGACATTCATCTACTTGTTTCAAAACGGAGTTAGCAAGCCAGCCCCAAGCCAGATTGATGCACTTGCCATCGTTGCATTTGAACCCAACAGCCATTTGTGCATCATCAGCAATGTAATTTGTTCGTTTGTTAACTCCATCTCGAAATTAGCAGATAAATTATAAACAAATCAACGCTGGAGAAGACGGGCTTTCAAATGAGTCCAGAAACACAAAAAATGGTCGACACCCAAAAAAGTTGCAAGTTATTTCAGAAATTTTTCCCCAACCTATTACTTGTGAAGTACGAAGCACCAACAACTAACAAGAAAATGAGAATTAGTCAATCTGAAGGTATGTTCTCACATCAGCAGCTTCTTGGTATGGAAGAATTTCGCAAAGAGAGTGATGTTGCAGTAGAATATGATGATGAGAACTGGGAGAGATGGAAACGAGAGACAAGAAATGAGGTCGAAGTGGTTTGAAGTTTATATTGTCACGAACAAAAAATAAGGGTTCACACCATTAGGCCTGCCTCAGCGTTCTGTCTTTATCTAGAGGCACAAGTTCGTTTTGAGCGACACTAATGACTTTCTGAGCCGATTGAAATCGTTTTGAAAACACACCAATTAGGGACGGATTCAGAAGAAAAACAAAATGAGGCGGTGGTAGAGAATTCATACACAGAGCTAGGGGAAGAAAATAATTAGCATAGTCTATAGAAAACGGAAGTGAGAGTAACCCTCTCTGATTGACGGCTAACTTAATTCAGACTTGATCTCGACATCGAACTTGCAGAATGGTCGTCTCCCGCTGATGTACCATATAGGATGGACGATGACATTTGTTGCACTCAAATATTGTTATCGCTTATAATTCACTTCATTTGCCCGCCACTTGTGGTGGTATGATGTTACAGTATACTTAACAATGTGGGTTCGAATCCTAGTTGACACAGAAGTTTTTGCATGCCAGTACATTAATGCATATACTGTTATCACAATTCATAATTCATAATATTAAACCATCACGCGACCTTACTGTGTCGACCTCAGCAATTCTTGCAGTCGATTCGTTTACTCGCATTTATTGCTCACAAAGGTCACCGAGCATTTGGTGTGCCGTTTCGGCTGCTGCTTGAGGATTTCATTTTTTATGAGCGTCGGAATGCTGGCAGATTCGATTCTCCTTTCATTATTCGAGACAGCTAAGCCAAGATGATTTTACTTGGATTGCAAGAAACGTCGAGGAAGGAGATCGTTATGAAAGGGAATCAAACTATAACTGGTGTTGCATGGAACCAACCGATTTTAAATTGGAAAAAGACCCCGAATACTGTGAACAGTTGGCGGTATGACGTCTGACATGCCTTAATAAAGCATTTACACTCTGAACTAAATTGGCAATCTCGAGATTCCATTAATACATTCAAAAAGTTGGTGCAAAGTTCAGTAACTAGTCAACTTTTTTTGAAACGTTATTTGCAAGAAATGAACACAATTATAAAAGGAGCATTATGGTTTTTTAAAAGTAACATTAACTAAGAATATTGTTAGAATTACGTAATGAGATCTGTAATTATGTTGATACAGGATGAGCAGTCTAAGGGAGAAATGTCCTGTAGGAAGAAACTGTTCACCTTGATTTCGTCATAAGAGATTACTAAAAATAATACATTAGTATTTTTATATCAACTTCTTCCAAATAATAGTATATTCTTGCATTTGCAAAGTTATTACGGACCAAACACTGATATTAAAAGTACATAGTTTCAATATCTCATACACGTTAGTTTTCGCTCAAAAGTTCAAACTTCTTTTCAATTGCCTTAAAATTCCATGGATAAGAGCGGTTTAACTTTGAGAAAAAAGCGTTTTTCTTTATTTTGAACGCCAGACATTAACGAAAGTAACAATAGCTTAACTTCTATTTTCAACTTGTACCTCGTCATTATCGTTCGTTTGCATGCCAACAAAATCGTTTTCAACCGAGATTATCAACATCACATAGTGCTTTTTCAGAGGCATGAGAAATAGTGTTAGAAAAGATGGAATAAAAATTACTAAGAATTAGAAATAAAAAGAAGAACAAGAAAGAAGAATAAGAGAAAATAAAATTTGCTAGAGTTTGCTAAATTAACAGAACCATCAAAAAAATGTGGAAACTTTGTGGGCTAATATTACTGTTGTCTACTATTTTCCAGTACAGACCGCTCTTATCTATTTAGACTGACTTTATTTTTTTTAGATTTTACATTAATTTAATTTGATTTAGTTTTAGAGTAGCTAATTTTGGTTAATCTTCTCGTTGGTATTCATTACGTATATTAATCTTTTTTTCACGAGATTTCACCTACGCAAAACTCTTATGCCGCACTGATTTATTCAGACGCGCAAATGAACTCATCCAATGTAAATCAGGACATTCAAGAGACCATTCTCTCTGGATGGTAAATTCAAACAAAAAAAAAGGATCAATTTTCTTCTAATTGCACTTGGAACCAATGTCTTGCTGAAAGTAACTTCTGTTATCAATAGAGTACAGTTTCTCCCACGATTATGCCATGTCTATTTCAATGGAATGAATTTCTTGCATATGTTCTAAAGATTCCATTACCCATAATCAAAGTTCCACTTCAGTTTTCATTTTGGGGCACGTGTAGCGCAGTGGATAGGGATGTTCTGCAACGCTGATCTGCAGTTCCATTCTAGAACTCAGGTACTTCTTCTCATTTTTTAGAGGTTCAAAAATTACTAAAAAATTGTCTGGAAAAAAAGAAATTAAATTGATTCATTGTTATGCATTTGTGAGTCACTTTCTAGGTCAAATATACATTCGATCTTGAAGAAATGCAATGTATGGATACATCCCTCAAGGATCGATATGCATCGAGTGCTTTATGCTTCACCCTTCAAACATAAGCCTATTTCTACGAATTCAAACTTGGGCCTGTGCAGTGCAAACGACTGTAATCATCAATGATATGCGATCGAGAAAGTGTGAATATACGCACAATGCTGCGGTAGTTTGGAAAATTTTGCTTTGGCAAAATCCATCTCGAAACTAGGAAAAGTTCTGGATCCATGGCATCGACTGTTTTTAAAACCTGTGAATAAAGATTCAATCTAATTTTTAAGAATGTTTGAAGCCATACACGAGGTTGGTACGCCATGGTCATACACGTTTATCGGAGGTCTCGCCATTCTTGTCAATGACCCACGCCCCACATTAGATTGAATGTTTATTGCGAAGTTTCAACAACAATCGATGACATGAATCAATTTTGTTGTACCAGCCGAGATCCATCGACTGAGAAGTGGTGATGGCACAGTATCATTGTACATTGTGCCGTCACCACATTCGCCTTACTACTTGCTACAATGTAAGTTTTGATGTGGGGGCGTGGGTCACTGACGAAGAGGGCGAGACCTCCGAAACACGCGTGTATGACCGTGGCGTATTAACCTCGGGTGAGGCTTTAAACATTCTAAAAAATTTCTGGATGTTCTTTTGCCATCAAAAATCTTAAGTCGAAAAATTTGTTGGAGACAAATAGGTCCACATCTGTCAGAGAACTTACAGGAGTCGGGAGAAATTTGGAAAGTTGAAAGGATCTGACAACGATCGCCAAACGAATTAAATGGTAATCAAGGAGAGCGCCGCTCTGGAGTATTGTCAACGCTTCTTTTGCGATTTCTGTCTTGCGTCTAACGAAATTATTGTAACGTTCAATGACAAATGAATTGTCTACAACAGGCGGAAACAATTTCTCCAAAGGATGCACAGCATTGAAGCCTCACATAACTTCTCAGGACCGAAATTGCACAAAAAACTATGCAGACCATTCAGTGGTTTTCTGCTGGCTTAATCGACTATAGCTTTTCAAATCCCTTTGAAAGGATAATGGCGAAGAGTGCGTTTGGCAAACTGACGAAAAGCACTACAACATTGAACTGCTACGCTCTACATGGGCTCCTGCTCAAGAGACCAATCCTCCTCCATAACGCCCAGAGATGTTTCTACTACTGACGCTCTAATGCAAGAGTAAAAATGCCACGAAACTCTACCTCTCCCACATAACTGCCAATTTCTCACCTACCGAATACCACTTTGTCAAGCATTTCAACGACTTCCTAAAGGGAAACTATTTCAGAAACTCAGCCGCGGTCAAAATCTGCATCAATGACTTATGAAACATTAGAAACAAAAAAACATACTGAAACCGATATCGATATATTTGCTTTTCGCAGCAGAAAACTGCAAATTGATATGGCTTCCAACTTTGTAATGAAATTTATTTCGAACACAGAGATTCCACATTAGAAATTCAATTTGAGACCAACATAGATTCTCGGAGAAACGCGTATTTTCTAAAAATGATGAACTTCTCAAGCCTACATTGACAAATGCGATCATGTATGTCGAAGAACTGTTCGATATCTTTCTTAATCTGCCAATAAATTCCAACCTAAATCTATAATATGATGTAGTGGTAGGCAAAGCATAGTTGAGAATGTGAAGTTATTTTTCGGACTGGAAACTCAACAGCAAGCTCTCCTACAAATTATCAAATTCCGTCTCGACATGAGTGAAGATTGGGTGAATTCTCTGAGGGATGAGTACAGTGAACTTTTAATTGCTAGACAATTGTACTATTCCATTAGAAACGATAGAGTAGTAAACACTTAGGTTAGCTGTACTTTACGACATTGTGACCACATAAGAGTGTACAAAAATGGAAAGCGCTTTTCTCCAATAAAGTAGCGACATAGGGTGGGTACTTTGCGCGACCCACATCGGTAATGAATTTGAAATCTGAATTCTGATTTTTCAGTAGGAATGTGAAGCATTAACGCCGAATTCTTGAGGCCTTTTAGATGATTTTGAGAAGCCATCAAATCAATCGAAAACTTGAGTTCCTCAACGGCACAGGCGATTTGGAGCTCTAACTTCAGATAAATCGGTAAAATTAAGTGAAGTTTGTCGAATAAGTCGTGTAATATCGGCAATCTTATTTGTTGGAGAAAGGATACGGTGAACGGTTTTCAACAGATTGATATTCGTGCCTTGATTTTGTATAAGAATTGCAAAATACTGAATGGGATACCGAATACGGGAGGAAACTGTACAGTAATGACACAGACTTTAAGAAGGAGAAGTTACGGAAAAGTAAGCGACTGAAAACTAAAAACAAATGCTGATAGCGTAATATCAATTGAGTTGGGGCCGTTCGCAACAGATTGAAAATTCTTCACATAGTACAATGACTAAGCAGAGCATGGGTAACGCACTAATAGGGATGCCGTTCAATCACAAACGTATTGCTCTGTCTTGGCTCCGCACTGAGCCAACTAGCTTCCTATCGCTCAACGAATCAAACATTGATACATGACTTGTCTGGGGAAGCCATCTCTTTGTCAAAAAAGGCAACCGACTGCCTTTAGTGAATACAAGGGAAACCCTAGAACGGCGATCTCAGCATTCTAGGATGATTCGACTCAACCAGTAATCAAAAATAATTATCACCTGTATCGCCTGTCACTTGTCGCCCCATTAATCGTCAAGTGACTCGAGCGGGTACCAGCACCACTTCCATTTTTCCTATCGCGGGCAAGAGGGTGGGTCCTCCTCGCTCTAGGGGTTTGTAGAGCATCTTATCTTTCTTCTATAGCTTTCTTGAAGAAATCGAAGCATCGGGTTGGTGGTCTTTCCTGTAGAGCGCTTGATATCCCGAGGAATCCAGTCGATAACGGTTCTCGTCAATCTGTTGCCATCGAAGTGCATCACGTGTCCGGCCCACCTTAATTTTCGCTATCCTGGCGTGTATAACTGCGGCCATAAGCTTTGATCGTTGACGTAAGTCGGGAATTCGGATCCTTTCCCTCATTCGCGAGATACGGAATATCCCTAGCATCGACCTTTCGACTGCGCTTTAAATAACGCCAATGATCTTCCCTGCTTACGTAGCGACCAGGTTTCTGCTGCATACGTTAGGCAGAGATAATCGTCGAGTCGAAAAGGTGTGCACGGAAAAATAATCATAAAGAGACAAAACCGTCAAGCAACAGCCAAACCCCACATAAATTCAGGGATCCTCGTGGTTGATCGATTCAAAGAAACGAATCGATTGGAAGAAATGCTGGGACCTATGGAATATGAGGCCCCTAACTATGCAAAAAACGGCAAGAAACATTGCCTAATATTGCATAAAGTATCTGATGATTAATCTAGCTGGTCAGGTTGCGCGAATACACTTCAGTACTTAGCGAAATTCGCAAGAGAACCTTTACACTATTGAAGCAGTGAAATTTGAGTATACAAAGAACATCAGGTGATTCTGCAACTTCTACAACTACAAATAAAGAGAATTGGAAAAATGTATCACTGCTGAAATAAAACTCCAATAGGGGGTAATCTGGCCCGTGAACTTTACCATCTAGTATATGTACATGCGACAATGATCAGGTTTCAACGTTTAAGAGTATTACGACTGAAAAAAACTTCTGAACCTTGTGCTTGAAATAAGTTTGCGGTCAGGAAAAACACCACGACTCATTGATGAGTGCGAAATAACAACTCAAAAAGGGCTGAAGTGGAAATGAATGACAGAATGTAGTAAATAGTCTATCTCATAGATTAAAATTTCCCATTCTCGGCAGCTCTCGCCTTCGCAACAACTCAATTTCTACTTGTTAAAAATTCCGCTACAAAAGCTCTATTCAAATAAGGCGGAAATATATTTGGAAAGGAAATGGGCACAATTGGGCTAGATTATGCTGTTTACAAGAACAAACTTTCGTCGTGAAAAGTGCTTGAAGGGGAGCGGAAACGTCTGCTTTGAGAGAATTGGTAGCAAATGAAATTCTGACCACTGTGCAGGGCTGAGTTCGCCCTCCTAATCCAAACGATGCATGAATAAAAATTCACTTTTCTTACTTAACCGGAGGTATGTGGAGCAATAGAATAAAGAGTTTGGATGTCGTGAAATATTGTTCATGGTTAGTTCAATACAGTGCTGAGTCATCCACCCTTACCATTTCACAAAGTTGAAAGAAATTAAGTTATTCTAGTGTTATGAGGAAGAAACTCAACTCTCTAAAGCTTTTCAGAACAACAGGACAAGAGTTGATGATTCCGATCAGCTGCTCTGTCCTAATTATCTTTCTGTCCTTAGGCTAAACTCTCATTAATTGTAGGAAATAATAACCATCTGCCTTTCGGCGAGCAACAAGGATACTGTTATGCACATTCAGATAAGTATTTGCTTGGTACTCAGCAGTTAGTAAAGAGCAGGCAAACGACTTTTTCCAATCAACTCGTTCGGTTCACAATTGAAAAAAAATAGTTGGCTTGAGGAGGTCTAGAAAAGTGGTTGAAGGACTAACACTGAAGGATCGTTGGGTATCGAATTATTAGCTCCTGGATATCTAGTCTTTGCAACACAACTGTATTGTGAAAAAAACTCGAGATTAGTGCGAGATCTGCTATATGCTTTCTTTCTTTTATTTTTTTATGACATAACAACACGTAGATTGAAAAAGTTATGATGTGACGGTGAAATATGAAACGATACGAAACAGGATAAGACATTAACACTTAGAAAACATCAGTGGGTACTAATTAAACTGGTAATTAAATTAAATAAAAAGATAAAGCTCTCGGCTTTGAACAATTCCTGAGGGATGAGCCATGCATTAAACTTCAATTTATAACTTCGTTTGAGGTGATTGAATGCATATCTGGCCTTTACAATCACTCGCGGTGGCCTCCCGCTGAACCGAGTCAGTGCTGCTTATCCTCCCAGACAAGTATGAGACCTGCCTGGTACCAGTTTGCCGACCCCGGAAAGATGGATGGCTTGATGAGCCATGAGCGCGAGATCGAACCATTGACCTCGTGTGTGACGCAGAGCACCTCTAACCACTGCGCCACATGCACTACTGGTAATGAAATTAAACCTTACTTAATACTTGAATGATCAACGAAAGTACTGCCCATGTGCTTATGATGTATACGATTCAAGCAAGAAATTACTTACTAGTATATGATGAAAATTTCACAAAAAATAAGAACGGTTCTGAGTTTATTTTCATGGTTGGATTCGGTAAAGAGTTGATTAAATCTATTAATAAAGAACATCGACACATTCTCTTCCTCATGAAGAGATCGCGAGAGGTCGAAGTTCAAAAAAAACCTAGTGTTAGTATGACTGTAGATAAGCATAGTGCTGAGAAAACCAGTAACTTCGCAAAGCTCCAATAGGAGGCCTTAATAGAAAACAACTTTGATCGAAAAAAAGCTTTTCGCCAGGAATTTCAGCTTTGATTGAATTTGTAGAACTCGTTTCGCTAAGTAACCACTTTTGAAAGAGATTTTTCATTTGTGCAAAAGTCGCTCTACGCTATAACTTTTAATATTGGTAATAATCGATCCAAATTCGCTCAACGTAATGTTCGGTCAAATTGAGTGCTTCCTTAAGAGAAAACAATGCTTTGGTAATTTTCATCATAAGTGTGGTCAATTTTTTAAGACAGTATGGAGTTTTTGACCGAATTACCTCTCAGAGTAGTGATCTATTCTTGATTTAAGCTTTGATTTTCTTTTGACCGGGTTTTTTCCAGTCGGAACTCTTCAGACGATAAATCTAAAACTTACGAAGGCTGTATATTGGGTCTACATTGGCTACCAATGTGTAGTGACAAATATACGAGGATTATGACAATAATGGAATAATATCGCAGAATCCAATTTGGCAGTCGCTAATTAATCGGCAATAGCCCTTAGGCAATTCATTATCACAAGCTGAACATATTTGCTCCATATAATTACTCGCTTCCAAAAGAAACCAACGACCAATCAATTACGTGTGACGACTGTTCAAGAATGTAAGCCATCAATTTTTCTCCCGAATGGGCGTTAAACGTGGAAATTGGAAATGTAAATTATCGCTCAAGGCTACTTTATTTATAATTTGTAAAGAGAATCGAACTACGAGAAAAGCTAGCAAAGACGTTATTCCAGTTCATTTTTAAGCGCAGGAACATATTGCATCATATATTGGTGTCACAGTGTATCAGTAGTAACTTCGCTTCAAAACAAAATACTGAACACAATAGAACTATGACCCTGAAGAAAAATAGTTCGCTACGCCTTTACTGGAAGGGATCTTGGAGACCATAAAAATTACGTTGAAAGGACAGGGTTGGAAGATGGCTTGCGCTGCTTCAATGCTAATGGGCGTAAAAAGATAGAGCAAACAAGCGATTGATTCTCAAAGACCGATAGATGATAGCCAGTCCATTTGTAAAGAGATGATGTTAATTTGTTGCTGAAATCATGGAGCACATTCTGTTGCGGTTACCGTCACAATAAAGGTTGTCGCAATAGGGCGAGCAACAATTGCGCAGACAACGGTGCTTCTTTAATATCCGCACACTGCTTGGGCCTTTTGAAAAAAAAACATATTTTTCTGCTGCCTTTGAAGTTTGAGTAGTCATTCGGCTAAATAAAAAATTGAATACTGTATTTTATTTCCAAAATGACATTAGTTTTGCTTTGAAACAGGTAAAATCATATTCTATTTCTCACGCAAACATTTTCACTGAAGAAAGATTTTCCTTTAAACTTCTAGTAATCATTCGACAGCCTATATCTCCACAATTCCAATGATGTATTTAGTTTTTAGAAAAAAACTTTTTAATGTGCTGTAACTTGGGTTTTGCAAATTCGGCATCGCAAAAAGAACGGTGACATAGTGGCAATGTTGCGAAATCCTATCCACATACCAGGAAGACGGATGGTTTGGTGCCAGTGTCGCGCTGCGCGAAGCTCAATATTCCTTTGACTGCCACAGCTCACTAAAGAATTGGTTTGGAAAACCAATAACGTTGTTGCATGGTTGAGATTCAAGCTATTGACTGGTTAATAAAAGTCTAGAAGAAAGGTTTTGTTTAGCGAAAAATGTTTGAATGAGGAACATAATTTGCTTTTTGGTGCAAAAACACAATAATAAAGCTATTATGGAAATAAAAAGACCATCTAAATTCCTTTGGAAACCTTAGAAAAAATAAAAATGCACTTCTCCCGAAGGGTCGAGATCGGGTGCGGATAACGGAAAAGTACCCAGGAAGCTGAGTAAATTTGTGAGAGTTGTATGACTGCTTTGTTTAAAATAAACTTTATTTCTTTTTGTTTGGCTACTTTTATAGAGCACGCTCAAAAACAATAATAAATCAATAATCATAGAACATGTTTTGAGCCTATTATGAGGTCTCGTAAGGGCATTTCCACAGTACTAGACGGGCCCGTTTCGCCCTTGCAGGCTCATCAATAGCACAATGCCTTCCAGTTCAAGCCCGTCCTTTGGGCCATGCACCGCGTTTTGTAGGAATCGACGCCGAATAACATATCACCGTAAGCCAGGTAATAAATCCAGGAGTGCCCTTATCAGACCTCACAAGTGGCTCAAAACATGTTTTGTGATTAACTTTGCATCGTTTTCAATTTGTTTCCTGCCAGGTTGTTAATTGTTCATTGAATCACCAAAATCAGAATGGTGTTCACGAGTGTTAACAGAGAGAGCGCGCAACTTTTCGAATCTAATTCAAATCTGCATAGGCTGGTGTGTTCAAAAAGCATACATTGTATAAAACCATTAAAAACAAAAATAAAAGGCTTACAGTAAAAAATAGGTCACCGAATGTAATAATATTTCACTTAAGAAGTTGGAAATTGAAGAAATCTAGCAGAAGCGGTGAATAACAAGACATTGCAGAAGTTTGGACAATTTGCTCTATGCGCGATACTATTTCACTTAACCACTGGACGGGATAGGCAGAATTCATTTTCTCTTTCAATGATTAATTAAAAGAAGAAACTGAGGCATAGAAGTGGTTCCAATTTCTTCTTCTAATCTCAAAGTTAACTTAAGCAAATGTATGCAGCATCAAATGACACCTGTAGAATTGCTGAAAGGAAAGTCATGAAAATTTGAATCCCCTAGACATTCTGAACTTAACACCAGAGCACAGCTTTTTCCAAGCCATGTCTTGAGTCTCGGAAAGTTCCTGAAGCGACGAGTTACACGGAAAATATATTTTTTTGGCGATAAATTGTCGACATAGAGTTTTAATGATCCGCAACATTCTGGCATAAGGGTCTTCATGACCTTTGCCAACTGCCACAAAATAGCGCGCGGATTCCCCATGAGACGCAGTTGCATTGAGATGATGAGGTCGCTATCTCAATCTCATGAAAATGATATACACCTTTCAATAATTTCGTAGATCACTGAAGTAGTACAAAGTTGTTATAAAAGGTTCGTTATGATACTGCGGAGCCTTCTTAGAAATCGCAATGATTATAGTCGATTCTCCTCAGCACGTCAGCGTGGCTGTGTGTCTTCGTTGTCGCATCGAGTTGAAGCAACTGGAGAAAGTACCACTTAAACTCACTCAACAGTCCCCGTTCATAAAAGGAATTTTTAATCTCTCTTCGTCCATCTTGATTCATTTTCATTATGATAAGGCATCTTACACAGTCGGAATTTTATTTATATCCATATAGCGTGGCAATATCTCAGAAAACATCTTTCATTAAACCCAGACAAAAGTAATCATTTTTAGAATGGGAAACATCCAATGATAAAAAATGATGATTATTTCTGCTGATGTTAAGTGAAGGTAAGGTTTTTGCGACAGCGTTCAAATTCTTATATCGCATACATATGTACGAATCAAACGGTACGCAGACATTCAGTTCCCTCAACTCTAGGCCAACATGACTCAACTCAGAGCGAATTCTAATGGATTTTCATGAGCTTCGATATGGCACTTCAAGCGCTTATTTTTATGGAGTCTTCCTGTTCAGCGTTGAAAAATCTAAAATTTTGCCATTGTTTTCTGAAGGTTGTCATTCCAAAGAAATTTACATTAAAAAGAATTCTTTCGTATACATCATCTTAACATAATATTTAGATCCGAGCACTTTTATTCTATTCGTTTTCTCTGCCTGTAAATTATGGATTCACTTGGACATCCGCGTAAGGGTTGTTGTTTGATAACATCGTGTTTTTCTCAAATTCGTTGATTGCTAGTTGAGTTAGATATTGCTGAAATGCATGAATAGCTCAGAGAAAGCATTGTGAGGGGCTGATGATGCACAGAGTCAGCGCTTCAACTTTCTATACAAGTTTAGGACCGATTTCCCGATCTCGTAAGAATAAGAGCTTGCTTGGGTGGGGATCTAAGCGATCCAAATCGTCGCACATATTGAAGTGCACTTCTGACAGCACGACCTGCGCCGCCTTCCTAACTGGAAAAGTGTTTTGCAAGTCTCATATAGCTTTGACGAGATGAAAGAGAGTCCTTTTAATTCACGTGCAAGATCCTTCTCTCCTTTGGTACTCTGATGATAGGGATATCAAGACCAACTAAAAAAAATAATCATAAACGCGTAGTCATAACCTCCATGTCCTCCATGTCCCAAAAGCCTGCAGTCAACTGAAGGAGATGAGATGTGACTTGACTGACCGACTAGAATGAGGTCACATTAACTCACCAAAACGAATGAGCTCGCCAAAATGAAAAATGTGGAGCGCTGGTCAGCCTCTGAGAAATGCGCCATTCTCTGAACTTTGGCAAGCATAATTAGAGGTGATTAAAAATGCACATCTAGATTACATTTTGACTGGACTGATGTATCAAGCTAGTGTCTAAACCAGTCTGGGTAAGTCTGGTACCGATATCCTGTCCTTATGGGTTAAAAGGCTTGACGGGGTTGAAGAGCGGTACCTAGCTAAAAACCGTGTGTATTGCAGGAGACTTCAAACCATTGCGTTATACGGACCTATCCATGATGATTCACACTTCTAGAGACTTGTTTCTTGACCAAAAAAATCTTGTGTTAAAGAGTACCGTAGCATATCACTCGACCACCTAATAACGTAATAACTATTCCAATAGGTGTAAAGTTTACAACAGGACGATCGCGAATCCAACGATTACCTTTTTATAAAAGTTTTCAAAAGCACTGTGATACTATCAAAACCCTTTTGAGGAGCATATTTCTATATTGTAATCTAGTACGGCGCGTTCAATGTGCAGTCGAAAGGTCGATGCTAAGATTATCCCGTATTTCGCAAGTGAGAGGTAGGATCCGAAGTTCCAACCTAGATCAAAGATCGAAGATCAAGGACGCCTTTCTACATGCCAGGATATCGAAAATAAGGTGGTCCAGACATATGATGCGCTTCAACGACAACCGATGGACGAGAACCGTTACCGACTGGATTCCTCGGGATGTCAAAAGCTCTACAGGAAGACCACCAATCTGATGGTCCGATTTCTTCACGAAAAGCATAGAAGAATTATATGATGCCCAGCGAATTAGTGGGCTACTCTTGCACGTGATAAGGAAAAATGGAAGTGTTGCTGGGATTCGCTCGAGTCACTCGACGATATACGGGACAACGGGTGATACATAATCCAGTAAGCGACAACGAAAATAGCGGCACTTCGTGGACCTGTCAGTAGTGTTTGATTATCCAATGGAAGGTTTGCAATTTGATGAGGTGGACATATTCCACCTGACTTTTAAAATTTCTGCACGAGTTCTCATTGAATTCAAAGAAGCAAAATATATATTTGATTGCAATCTATAATCGTAGAGCATCTGTTCCTAGAAGTTGGTAGAACTTCAAAACCTTGTGCAGAAGAAGAAATTGAAATCAAAAACGAATGATGTTTTGATATTCATCGGTAACCTCATGCAAAGAATTGTTGAATTATACCTTTATTTCGAGTGCTTTATTAAGACCACGTTCAAATTTTAATGGATCCTTTCACTATATTTGAGCCATCTTGTCATGTGGTCTGGTAAGGGCTCTTGTACAGCGCGATAAACGTGTTTCGTCCTTACAGACTCGTCAGTCCGGCAGAACCCTTCGTCTTTCGATATGTTCATAGTCAGTTCTCTCGGGAGCTCTGCTCCCTTACAAAGAGTCATCGAAGATATCGAAAGACGACGGGTTCTGCCCAACTGACGAGTCTGTAAGGACGAAACACGTGTATCGCGCTGTACAAGAGCCCTTACCAGACCACATGGCAAGTTGGCTCAAATAGTAATGAAAGGATCTATTGAAAATTGTTGAATTGATTTAATGACGATTCAATCTCTATACAAGAATGCTCAAAGTTTATCATAAAGCGTAAAATTACATCGAAAACATCTTCTGCATAGGAAATGTGAAGGTAATTATCCAAGATGAAGTTTGCTTCTTTTCCCGAAGGCGTAGTGCACAACTAATTGTAAGAGCAGTTTGCCAAGGAAATGAATGGAAAAAAATAAAAGCTTCTGGGTTAAAACTCTTTAAAAACTCGCTAGAATTCCTGATCATGAATTCGCTCAAACGAAAGGAAACAGGATCTCTTATATAGGTTTGTTTCTGAGTGGATTGATGATGCTACAGACGCGGTGAGGATCATTGACTTTGCTACGTTTTGAAGATCACTCAACATTTATGGAAACGGCTTGAAAAAGTTATTCATTGAAATAGAATAGTTTGTAAACGCACATTTATTCAAGCGATCTCAAACGGATATAGATAAGTGGTAATTCTCGTTGTTTCTTCTGCGGCTGTCATTTGCGTGCATTCAACTTCTCTTCGTATATGCCTCATTAGGCTTCAAACTTCATAAGCGCTTTCATGCTAGCGACTATAAAAAAGCATTTGCTTTTGTTTTTCTCACATGTGGTCGTTGAATATGGCCCATTAAGTGTGTCCGCCTCTGGTTCATTCTAAGTATCTAAATCTTCATGTAGTCACTCTGTGTAAAGCTATAATGGATAAAAGATAAAGCTCTTGGCGATGATCAATCCCTGAGGGATGCGTCATGCATTCGCATTTAACTTTTTACTTCGTTCGAGGTGATTGAATGCATATCTGGCCCTGACAACGACTCGTGGTGGCCTTTTGCTTAACCGAGTCAATGCTGCTCATGCTCCCAGACAAGTGTGAGACAAGACTGATATCAATTTACTGAGCACGGAGTGATGGGATGGCTTGGTTAGCCTGAGCACGAGGCCGAACCATCGACACTGTGTGCGGCCCAGAGCATCTCCAACCACCGCCACATGCCTTAGAATCATGATGACGACATGAAATCTATAACGAAACGGAAACCACTAAGAAGAAAGGCATGATTGTTTGAGAAATTCTCAACAATCCTTTTTCCTCCTAATATTTCGGCTCAGATTGTTCAGCTTTGTTTTTTGCATGGTGCATACACTATTTCATATTGGATACCAACACATTTCTATAACACACAACATGCGCTTGAGCAATTTTTTCCATTAGTGTAGCTATAGAATGAAATGAAGTGGGCGCCGGCAGAAAAACTAGATGTAGTTAACCTTTTGTTCAGAAGCCTTCACACTTCAGCTCATGTGAGCCAGAGTGGGAAAGAAACAAATTAGGTTTGAGCTGAGAAAAATACGGTACTGTCTAGGATTGCAATGATGTGATCAAGGCAAATGGAGCAAACAAAGTAAGGGAACGTTTGATATCAGATAGAGAGGATGACAGACAGATAAAGCTTTCGGTGTTGATCAGTACCTGGGCGAAGACCACACAGTCGACCCCTAAGGGACGACGTGTACCTTCTCAGATACACGATTGTCTAAAGGCCTTTCTCGCTGCAGTAAGTTTTCTCCTAAACATTTGGAAATCATTCTAAAGCTTGAATCTCTGCTATTCCAAAACATAAATTCATTTTTCACGCACAAACATCTTCATTTGCCCGGCTGGGGCCGCTGCACGGCTCTTCACTCAAATTTTAATGCCCATTAGATAGCCCAAATATCGAGAATTCTGACAGTAAAGTCGGTTTTTTGAAAAGTTACCATATTACGCCGTAGAAATGTAAAGAAGTTCATGTTTCACGCCTAAAATGCTGCCCCGCCGCCTAGACGTCATAGGTGGTTCATTGGTAATAGGTTGGGTAAAAAGTTCTGAAAAAATGCTTGTAAAACATTTATTTATGCACCGATTACACGCCAACAAACGCAAAACTAGTAGTCAAAGCAATCCCCTTCAACTTCAAGCACTTCTTGTCACCTCTCCGACAAAAGACTTTGCCAACTGTGTCTTTACCCTGAGCCAGATTGATGCGTTCACTTGCCACAGTTGCATTAGAACGCACCAGCCATTCATGCATCATCAACAACCTGAGTGATTCTTCCTCTTGAACTCCTTCATTTTTCAGAGGTAATCCACGTCTAATCGAAAATAAACAAACTTTTAACCACTGTTGTCCATGTAAATAGCTTATTTTACGCGAACGTAGCTTGAAAACACATCTTTTACAACCAAAACTTTCATAAGAAGTCTATGTGGACGTAATTCTGATATGTAGCTCAAGTAAGTGTAGGAAGAGCGCACGTTCATCATTGTGTATGAATACGGTACTTCCCTATCAACATCCATATACTAAAAAAAGTATTTTTTGTTGTTCCGGACATTTTATTAGCCATTTGACAGCTTAAATTACAAAAATTAAGAAGTGTACTTTATTTTTTGAAAGGTATCTATACTATGCTGCAACAGTGAAAAGAAGACGATATTTAACAGTCAAGCATCTTCCGACGAGCAAGCTTTTCCTCAGAAGATTAACAATTATTCGATAGCACAAATTCCGGATAGGTTGATAGTGCTTTTGGCTTTTCAAGAAAACTTTTTATTGCACTAAAACACTGAAATTAAGATTGAATTCCACATGCGGCGCGTACTTTCCACCGATATGTGCATGTATATTGCAACACTGGCGTCAAGCCGTCGCCGATAAATAATCAGTCGATTGTTCAATTATCGAGGATTCCAACAGTGTGCTTAACTTTGGAAAAAATTCTCCTTGCGAGCTGTAGCAACAAGAATGGAACTGCGTTGCACATCTGAGTATTTTTCGCTAGACACGGCTTTTCTCTTAAGCTTTCACAACCCTTTCCATATCGAAACCTTAATAAGTTCAAGAATATGTTTAGTCTCTAAGAGAGACTTTTTTATGCATCTTAGAGCTAGAAGATTATCGAGTTTTCTCAATGTGGTGCTGCGTGATCGACACGGTGCTGTGTGGAACTCAATACTCTTGGATGTAACAGCGCATTAAAACGCCCTTATCAAAAACCAAGCTTATCATTGAGATCGCTATGATTTGTGTTATCGAATGGTTATTGAAAGTCTGATTGACCTCTGTCCAGCGAAGGATACTTGAGTGTGAAAGAAAACTTGGTACTTATATGGTAGGCGGCGATATATTTTAGAATTAATCTCATTCGCTAGAAAGAATTTTCCAAAGGAGTATTTGTGGCCATTCGAAAGTATAAATCCATGCCTACAATCATATGTTGCCAGTTTCTTATAATACTATTTTATAACTCTGCAGCTTTCAAAAGAAAATTTATTTCTCACTCGCATTTCGCCTTCATTTTCACCATGGATATAAATAGCTGGATGCACAAAGAGCATGCTAGCGTGTACAAAATTTTCCGTTGTAGCCAGAGATTTTAGCTTTCTAATGATTGCTAACACTTCTATGCAAAGATTCTAACCAGCGAATGAGATCCACTTAAAATTTGTCGACGTCTAACAGATGAGTACAGAAAATTTTACTTCACCTTTGCAGCATAATATAGAAATCATTTGAAAAATGAAACACAACCTTAAGATTCTCGACACTTAAGCTGTCGAACAGTTACTAAAGCCTCGGAAAGGAATGAAAAGTACTTGATTTGAATATGGATGAGGATGGGAGAGAAGCACCGAAAATACTTTTCTGGAGACCATATTTTTGACCAATAGTCTGCATTACGCTGAGTTCTAAGCCTTTTACTCGAACACGGTTTTCCCTTACCGCTCAGAATTGTTCCACTATCCAAGAGCACTCAACGTTTTCTTGCTTACCTAAACTTTGAATAATTGGAAATAAGCGAATGATTGATATAAACTAGGTTACAGTGAGAGTTATCAATAAACTAGCATGGAATACGGCATGCAGTATCATTTTTGTTGTGAATTACTCATTGTTTTCAATTTATATTCACTATATGGTTCTTACAAAGGATATAAGAGCTTTATAAAGATTTTACGACCAGAATGTCTCCATTCTACAACAATATCACCATTGACGTAAGAAGAGGGGTTCAACAAGACGATACAATTTCGCCAAAACTATTCACTGCCACCCTACAAAACGTCATGCGAACATTAGAATGGGACGAAATGGGAGTGAAAATTGACGGTCGACAATTAAACCATCTTCGCTTTGCTGACGATATCGTTCTCATAACACCAAACATCAGCCAAGCGGAACGAATGCTGACCGATCTCGATAACGCCTGTGCAAAGATTGGTCTTCAACTGAATCTAACGAAAACAATGTCCATGAGGAACGGATGGGTTTCAAATGCTCTATTCACGCTCAACGGAACGACAATCTCCGAATGCTCCAGTTACGTCTATACAGGTCGTAAAATCAACATGATGAACGACCTAGCTCCAGAGTTAAGCAGGAGGAAACGAGCGGCTTGGGGAACGTTTAAGAGCATCGAAGATGTAGTGAAGAGGTCAAAGAACATCCGACTCCGTGCCCACCTTTTCGGCTCGACAATTATCCCTGCCCTGACGTATGCAGCAGAAACCTAGTCGCTACGTAAGCAGTATGAAAGATCACTTGCCCTCATCGAAAGCGTAGTCGAAAGGTCGATGCTAGGAGTATCCTCGTATCTCGCAAATGAGAGAAAGGATCCGAAGTTCCGACCTACGTCAACGATCGAAAATCAGAGACGCCGTTCTACACGCCAGGATATCGAAAATAAGGTGGGCCGGACACGTGATGCGCTTAACGACAACCGATGGAAGAGAGCCGTTACCAACTGGATTCCTCAGGACGTCAAGCGCTCTAGAGGAAGACCACTGACCCGTTGGTCCGATTTCTTCACGAAAGCGATAAAAGAAAGATATGATGCTCAGCGAATCCCTAGAGCGAGGAGGACCCACTGGGCTACTCTTGCACGCGATAGGGAAAAATGGATGAGTTGGTGGTACCCGCTCGAGTCACTCGACGATCAACGGGACGACAGGTGACAGGTGACAGGATGTGGTTCTTAGATCCTGCACAAAACTATGGTAGATCAAAACGAGAGTTTTTTTACTGTGATATACTCCATACAATTCAGTACAATTGATTAATTGTCATTCAACATTACTCCGCATTAAAGTAACGGTTTTCTCTATACAGGACGCATATATCTAAGCTAAAATTATATCACCGACAAGAGAAATTCGTCTTCTATCAGAGTAATGCGAGAAATCCAAAAAATTTCCGCAAAGCGGCGAAAAAAACCCTAATCAAACAGCGAAAATCCCGTATTTTGCTCTGCGCCCATCGATTTTTATAGCCGTTCCTTAGTTAAGCATTGTTAAAGGCGAATGAATGCATATCTGGCTTTTACAGTGATTCATGGTGGCGCAGCGATGTATCAAGCTATTACTAGTATTCCCCCAGACAAGTATAGGTAGCATTTTGCAGACAGCGGATAGATGGAAAGATTGATGGATCTATGACAAAAGATCGAACTGAACTACGTGCGTCTTGCAGGACAGCTCTAACCACAGCCCCACACGGACCCATATTTACCGTAGGAACAACGAACGCAAACAAAATCTTGCATAATTGAACGACTTTATACTAGTACTTAGAAGGATAGATATGTTGTATACGACAAGTAAGAAACCGATCTCATTCGCTGGGCAGGAACTTTCCACAGAAGTATTAGTAATCATTCGAAAGCTTAAATCCCCAACGTAGCCGGTTTTCCAAAACAGCCGTTTATAGCGCTGCAGCATCCAGAATGAGGTTATGTTCCACAACCGCCGTTCCTCTTCATTTCCATCACGCGTATAGATCGCTGTAAATACGCAAAGCATAGCAAAGTGTAGAGAAACTTTCGTAGTATCTAAATCAATCGTTTATCTGGAGCTTTTCCCAAAGTGGAGGAAAAATTGCCAGTTGAATAACAATTTGCATCCCACATATTCAATGGTCCGGGTATTGATATTTTGGCTCCCCTCACCTCCCGACCCCATGGACTAGCCGATAAACAAGTTCGCCGAAAATGTAAAACTCAATCTAATTTGTCCTGCTAACAATATTTTTGGGAAGTAACTACAGCGTTTGACTCATATACGCCATCGAATGATTACGATTAGAATAAAGAAAGAGCTCTGTTTGGCTAGGTGTAGAGCATAATCTTTTCTTTCTCCCACAGCTTTATCAAAAGAGCTTTTCTCAAAAGCAAACATATTTTTGAGTTGTTTGAAAATTGTGCCATCTAATGGTACTAGCACTCTAAGGAGGGAATTTTGTCCAGCGAAATATAGGCGGTATAAAAAAAACGCGTGGTCGGGTGAAGTATAGTTTTATTTTAGATTTATTTATGCATTATTAGGATTTATTTATTTTTTTATATAACGTTAGATAAGGGTTGCTTGGAAAACCGACCATCTGGGGCTTTAGCCAAAGTTTTAAGCTTTTGAATAATTACTAGCACTCCTACGGAAATATTCTGTCCAGCAAATGAGGTCGGTCTTTTCATTTGTGGCCTTCTAACAAATAAGTACCCTAAAAGAAATAGACATAATTGCAAAGAACGCCCGAAGAGTCAATGTAAATGGTAATGAGAGGCATCTCATATCAAGAGAGTTAGTGGAAAAGAGAGAGAGACAAGATGTTATCGCGTTATGCAAGTGAAAAACATTTGTGTTTTTCACAATATGTAAAATATTCAGGCAAGATGTGAGTGGGGAAAGTTCAATTGAATTGCTAAATAAAGTCACCTATCAAGTTAATCACTGTTGACTTCAACTGAAAAGCGAGCAATGGCCAAAATACACTACTTTTTGCTTTAATACAGAAAATGTTAAGGTTTTGTAGCACAAACAATAATAGTTTATCAGTCTTCGATCCTATGATGTTTTGGGGCTCTTCAATGCAGTACTAACGAGTTTCCATTAGAAAATGTGATACTCCTGTCCTTTCGGCGTTACAAATGGCATCACATCAGCGTATAATAGAATCACTTACTTGATATCTTAGGTGTGATTGGCCTCAATATTAGGTTGGTGTAAAGTAATAGCGGTTTCGGTTCCGTATATTTCAAATTATAATAATTACATTCGATCGCTTCTCTAGTGCACCTTGCTAAATGATAATCTGATAAGGATAATACATGTTTTGATCCATCAAGGCCTAAGCGCTATACAGGCGCCTGTTTCGTCCTACTGGGGCTCATCAATAGCACCGTCATCGGTTCAGCCGATCTTTTGAAGCTATGTTCCTCTATGAAGCAGTGCTATTCAAAAACGATCGAAGGAGAGGTATGATCCACTTCGAAAGCCACTAGCTCTACTGCCGGTCGCTAAAACCTCAGGTAATATTCTATCACCTGACTTGCGGTGACTTATTGTTTGGCGTCAACTCCTTCATCGAGGAGTATAGCCTCAAGGGATCGGCTGAACCAAGGACGGTGCTAATGATGAGTCTCGGTAGGACGAAATAGGCGCTTATATAGCATATAGACCTTAATGACTCAAAACATGTTATATCCTTATTAAAACTTCTTCGTTGGTCAAAATAAGAACCATTACAATCAACACATTTTTGCCAACGAGAAGTGAGTTAGTTCATTCCTGTATCATGGAAATTGGTGTCTCCGAAACTGAGGGACCCATAAAAAGCTTTTTCTGCATCCTGTAATTGTGAAGACGCTAACCCTGCAAGAAGTTTTCCAGATGTTCGTAGAAATGTAGTCGGTGGATCCGAGGTTCGGCTAATATGGTGATGAGGCAAAACTTCGTAATTCACTTCGTTACACTTCTGAACCATCCGCTGTGCGACATATGGCTGTCGACTGACTATAAAAAACCGCCACATCTTGCATCAACATTTTTCGCCTTCGCGATTTGTTCCAAAAAGTGAGCAATCGTAGAATTGGCAACATTGAGTTTTTTGCAGCATCTCGCGTAGTCTCAAGAGTATCAGCTACGATTATTGCTTTTCTCATGACTCTGATGAGGTTGGTAAAAAAGCAAATGCTGTTTATGCATTGCTGAAATTCTTCTCCTTGACGAGATTTTTTGAACCACCGCTGCACTATATATTGACTATCAGTTCCTGGGCCAAATGCGCTGTTGATGCTGCGAGTTGTCTCTGCTGCTTTACGCCCCATTTAAACTCACGGTCCGAAATCGCTATAAACATTTACACCAACCAGCATATTTCTTATAGTTCAGAAATATAAACTAGGTAACAAAACATGGTGAGCATAGCCTCAGGGGGAATTGATCTGGACATGGAGTTGGCGTTCGTCGTTGGCCTAATGACAGCCATTGATTATCACGACATTCACTCTTGAGGAAATCCACTTTTTGTCGACAATGATGACTTTGGACAGAAATAGAGCGTGAACATGGGGAAAAGCAGCTTTTAGGCGTAGTTTATGCGTTTAGCAATTTCAAATACTGTGGTTAAGAAGTTTGAAGTTCCTAATGCTCTAGTACCGAAATGTATGTGAAGACCAATAGAACACGCAGAATAAGTTTTTCGAAATTCTACAAAGTTTAAGAATATAGATGGCTGCACTCTATGGCTTCAACGCACACTGTTACAACAAATTTGCTTAATTCCAAAAATCATGAGAGTAAAACTTTTGAAATTTGAAATAGGTCTAGATTTTGAAAATTCCGACGTGAACATGGTGAATGTTAAAAATCAATGGTAATGATGATGTCGATTACCTCCATGCTCGAAATGTGAGTCTTGACGCAAACAATGTGAACAGAACTATTTTCATGGGACTACAAAGAATAGAATTCCATCATGGTAGTGTGCGAGAACCATTACCTTGAGAGAATCACTAATAAATTCTAACGACTTTTATTGCTTATATGAACCTTAACGTGATCTAAAATATGTCAGTGCAAAATTACAAACCCCACTCTTTTTGAACCATACCTATTTCAATCCATGCATGGCGAAACTTCATTTCGGAATGGCGCATCGCCAACGGATTCGTGAACTCTAACGGATTTGAGTGGATTGAAGAGAACAAAAGCAGGTACTGTTTGGCTATCAGGGAAAAAATGAAGAATTGATCCCATTCGTTGAAAAAAATTTCATAGAAGTGTTAGTAAGCGTTCGAAAGCTGAGACTCAGGCTACAGCCCCACGCAGTCAATTTCTCAAATCGCTCCTTTTATGACGCTGTAAAATCCACACAATGCTTTGTCTCAGACGCGCATTTTCCCGCTCTGATTCCAAAGTTGTGCTGATATTCTGAAAAGATCGTTTCTCTGCAACACAGCAGCTAGAATAAGTCAAATCCCCACCTGCGATCAAGGGGTCTTTGGAGAATTCACGTGCCCGTGCTTGAGGCGGCCACGTAAAATCATACGCAATATTTCTCCAAGCGTTCGTATGACCGAAAAGTCGATGATAATCGCGTCATCGAACGTAGCGCCTCACGCGAGGGCACGTGAATTGGTCAAAGACCCCTTGATCGCAGGTGGGGATTCGACGTATTTTACCTGCTGTGTTGCAGAGAAACGATCGTTTCAGAATATAAGCACAACGTCAGAATCAAAAACGATCACGCTGTCGTATCATTTGCATCTCCTGTCGTCCTGTTGATCGTCAAGTGACACGAGCGTGTAGCAGCAACACTTCCATTTTTCCCTATCGCATGCAAGAGTAGCCCAGTGGGTTTTACCGTATATCGTACTGATAGCGAAAGAAAAAACTCAATCCGGCGAGAAATAGGGGCGTTTGCAGTGCAAGAAATCTCCTGTAGCAACGTCAGAAAAGGCTTCTTGAAAAACGGAGACATGGTGCTGTAGCCTGAAGTCTCAGCTTTCGAACGATTACTAACGCTTCTATGAATACTTCCTCTCCAGCAGAAGAGATCGGTTTTTCATTCGTTCCCTCATACCCAAATAGAACTTAAACACAGCTTTTCCATAGGAATTATTGGAACAGTAAAATATATTTCCTTATTTTGAAGCGAACAATACTCAAGAATCTTAAGCTAATATCTAACACATAAATCACTTTTACGTTTCTTGGCCTATCAATTTCGTTCTTTCGTGATGACGTCAAATAATCAGCCAAGAAATTATTGAGAAACCTGATTCAGGGCCATATGAGCCTTAAACCTAATTTTGAAAGGCATCGATTGATTACAAAAGTCGAGGGAAAAACTTCTGTGCACATACCAATCTGTGCACGAGAAAAGATACATGGTAGCAACAATTGAGGTTAGCGGTAAATGGAAGACAGAGCCGAAGCATTCATGAGATTTCTTGAGATTGCTGAATATTTGAAAGGCATAGCAAACATCCATGAATTTTCTGTAGCTACTAAATGCTTAAACGATACAGCTGAGATATCGATATGATTTATGAGACTACCTAAATTTCAAATGAAAGGTTTTCCTGCAGAAATTAGAAATGTTTTTGCCTAGCAAATCTGAGCGTAATGAATGAGATTTTTAGCTAATGATGTTTTTTTGTTTCATGAAAAATAGGTATGATGAAATCGTCAGGCCAATATATTTTGACGCGCTAATGCAAATGAAATTTAGAAAAAAGCTATCTCCTTTTTCAAAAATAACTTTATGTCTCTTTTTCAACGTTATTAGTGTTCGCTAATCATCAATGCTAATTTCTAATCTACTGCTTAGTGATGCAAAACGGCATCATTCAAAACTGATTGGAAATTTTTTATGACCATCGATGTCTATATATCAACGCAAGCAAGTTTTTCCAATAGCGATTGTGGTTACCCTATTACATAGAGGTACTGGTACTGAATAATAACCAGAAAACTCTGTAATCAAAATCCGATTTTTGACGTCGGGGATTTTTAATTCCTGATGTTAAGTGGAGGAATAACTGCATTGCAGGGCATTTCTGTTGGCATTTCTTTTCATAAAAAGCAGAAAGTACAAAAAAGTGCATTACCTAAGGCAACGATCTTAGCCAGTACTCTGGGAAGCTTCCTACATTTTGCAGAAGTGGACAATGAAAGTGAAGTGGCTATAAGGTCGGAGAGCTCATATTTAAGCGACAAAAGCAGATATAAATCCTTGCAAGCATTACAATAAAAGTAACACTGAAAAGTTTCTATTTAGGATCAAGAGATAGGTTTAAGATAGGAAGCACTTGAATGACTAGACAGTGAAATGAATGATGAATTGTGTAAGCTGAACTCTAGGACAGGTCCCTGTTTAAGAAACAAAAATTTGAAAAAAGAATTATGAAGCTATTGGCATTACAGAGATGAAAAATTTAAACGTCTTGGTCGCGAAGAATATGATGAATAGACGTTTGAGATTAAGCAAAACGCGGAAAGTGGCAATAATTTTTCTTTAAGCAACCAGTTTGCGTTATATGAAAGAGTGTGGTGATGACAGTTGTGAGCTGCTTATGTCAATCTACGAGTTATAAACATGCGCTCTTACTGCATCACCTCCGAGGAATAGGTTTATTTTTACATCAAAACATATAACTACGAGAAATTGGAGGAATTGCTAGCTAGCTAGTGGCAGTGCAATGTGATGAGTCCTAAGTGTAGGTGAATTATGCTGGGCAAAATGGAGCTCCAAAGTGGTTTAAACGAGTGGTGGTGATGAATGCAGGCCTAAAGCAGAAGTATATTATATCAGCCATAAATGGATTCATTTTACGGCGATACGTCCATCTGGGCTCGGTTATACCCGTTATATATGTATACATATATATACTTATATACATACATATATATATATATATGTATATATATATGTATATATATGTATATATATGTATATATATGTATATATATATATAATATATATATAATAGCAAAGATTTGCAATAATGCAGATGAGACGCACTATTAAAGGTGTTACTTGATGCTCCAAGCCAAGCGAGAATACTAGCCCACGCTCTCAGTATTCCTCGAATAAACATAATAAACTAGTCGTGAATCAGCACAGCCCATGTCGAAGGGTTCAATGACATCCACTCACAAAAAATACTACAAATAAAGACTCTATTTTCCAAACGCCGATAGCCTGTGAAATGGTCATGCCGAGCTTCCATAAACATCAGAGCCACAACGTCCAGCAAAAGCTAAGAAAAGATTCTTGGTTCGGATATGCAAGACTTGTTTAGCAGAGAGAGTGGTACAGCTTTCAAAGGTGCCTTAGAATATACATTGGTGAGTGAGTACTCATGGCTTACCAACTTTTGAATCTCCTTCTTTGAAAGGATGAAAACACCGATTTGATACATCGGTAGGCCAACCAAACCTATATATAAAATAGAGATCAAGTATAGATTCAGTCATTTCTGCGATGCTCTATGAAGTTTTTACGGCCGAACTCATCTCGCATTGATCAAGTTCAAGCGCTTTATCTTCTACACGGTAGCATTTCTACTTCTATTGATGAAGTGATGTATGAAGTTAAGATTGATTAGCGCAAGTTTGAGAAGCTAATCAAGAAATGAACGCAACGATATTCATTGTTTTGAAATTGAAGGATAATTATTTGAGTTCATGATAGCAAATAGTTGGTTGTAATGGTATCGTTGTCAAGAGAATATTGGCTACCAGCCTAAGGAAATGCTGCTATTAACACTCACCATCCTTCTCTTTCCGTCAAGGGTTAAGCTATGACGTAAATCAAGGAAAGACCTTTTACTTAGTTTAAAAGCTCTAAACGACGGTCATACTTTCATCAAAACTCTCAGTGGTATATTCAAATTGATCGATAAATTTACATCTATTTCACGGATTCAAGAAGAGTATTATTGAGAAAATCGAGGTGGCATATCGATTGATTTAATGTTTTAAGAAAATTTTTGGAGGGCTAGGGAGCACCAATGTTAGAGAAGTTGTCGGCTTAGTTGGCGAAAACATTAAGCTGATGCACTCGCTCGGAGTACTGCGCATTGCCATCAACTAATTGGCGTTATAGTTTAGTGCAAAAATGTGTTAAGAAAGTTACGAAAGAGGATTGGACAAAGCTGCCTAGTCTATCAAAAATTTATGAATGCTTAAATAGCTGTTGTGGTATTGCAGAGCAGAATTGAGATTATCGTATGCTGATGACAAATAAATCAGAGCATCTCAGGAAGCAATAAAACGGTGAAATCCATTAGTTTTGACCTTAATCACTTGGGCATTCACATTCCCAAGATCAGTCTCACTTTGCAGAATGAAAACATTACCTCAACGCTCCTTCTTTCCGTAGTTACTCCTGTAATATCGCTAAAAATGAAATAAAGAAAAACAGGAGAAAATATCAGGGCAGAGAAATGAGCAAAAACGGGAGCGGAAGGTATTATCTTAGAACGCTATCGTGTCTTATAAGCCAGCTATCAAAATTAAGAGGAACCAAAATACGAAAAAAAAATGAATTGTAGAGTGACCTTCCAGGTATTGGACAGACATGTTGCCTCAATCTAACTTTTCTTTTAGGGGCTTGGGAGCTTTTCACACCAGTTTCCATTGAGACGATTGACAAAACATTTGGACAGTGATCTTACAAACAGCAGTAAGGTTTTGAAAATGTATACTATAATGTTTTGAAGGTAGCTAGATCTCATTTAGCCGCCTATAAAACATATTGAAGCACCTCGATGTCATAAGTAGCCATTTTCCTGATTTTTATCTAAATACTTGGAGATTCGCGATTTGCATCAGTCTGACATCGCTTCGGAATGCGTAGATATATTAATTGAATCATTACTACACAGTTGATGAGGACCTTTCAGTTTGTTTCACATTTGTATGACAAGCCGAATTACTTCGCTCTACCGCATAAACGCCATGCAATAAGAGCTGTTCAGTAAGTGGATATCATTTCCCCAGAGCTATTTGCGTCACTTTCTAGAAAACCATTAGAACGTTTGGACGGCATGAATATGGTGATGAAGTTCGATGATTGGTCCTGTATTATGCTATTTTTCCTTCACTGATGACATCTTTCTCGCCATTAGGCTAGCGGAACGAATTCTGAGCGAATTGGAAAGCACATGTGAAAAACTGAACTTTGGTCGGAACTCATGAAATTGATGTTCATAAAAAGCGAGTTCTTCTCTGACGACCTATTCATGGTCGACTCACTGAATAATCGCAGATACACTTATATGTGTCTCGATCGGAAAATTCATACAATAATTGACCTGTCACTAAAACTGACCGAGAGGAAACAAGTAGCTTGTCTAATTTGAAATACCGCCAAGACGTGGAAAGGGCAGAGAATTACCTCTTTCATACACGACTTTCATATAATTCGAGCTTTATTCCTATACTATATCACAACTGTAAGTAACAATTTCACTTAATTATGATGTAAAATAACTCAGAGTTGCCGAATTAGTTATCGAGAAGGTTGTCTGCAAGTATTCGGCATCACGCAAACGAGAGAAGTAATCTCAGGCTTCGTTCCGTAATCGGATACGCTGATCTCTGAGCCAAGATGACGACACTCATAGCGTTGGATCAAGTAACGTGTTTAAATTGCAGCAGCAACACTAAAGACGCCTACGGTCTGCTTTTGGTGACGTACTTCCCTAACACGATTAAAATGAATTTGAGAGTACTAAGCAACGGTCTTTACTATGAAACGTTGGCTCAATGTGGCTGGAAACATAGAACAGTGTTATACATCCACGAGGCTATTTTCTCATATTCATTTGCATGTAACGCAGTGGTTTGAAGTACCCTCCTGCACGTGTCAATAATTGAATCCCGGACAGGATTGCTCACTAAACTTTTCCATGCTCCCAGATTGGTATACTGGTACCAGACTTGTCCAGAAGAACGGCGGCGCAGATTTTAGATATTTTGTTATTTGAAACACATTGTCCCAATCTAACCTTTCTGTTAGTAGTTTAGAAGCTCTTTACACCACTTTCCATCAGAATGACTGACAAACATCAAGTGAAAATGATCTTACAAACAGCAGGAGCTTCGAAATGTCTATATATGATATAATAAAGTGTGAAAGTAGCTAGATTTTGTTCAACCCTATGTAAAAACATGTAGAGCAGCTCGATGTCGTATGTAGCTTTCTTCCAATTTTTATCTAAATACTAAAAAGATTCGACATTTGCATCACCCTGGCGTTGCTTTGGTATGCGTAGATGTACTGATCAAATCATTATTACTCAGTTGATGGAGACCTTTTGATTTATTTCACAGTTGTATGACAATCCGAATTACGTGCTCTAACTCGTAATAGCCATGCAATAAGAGCTGTTCAATAAAGTGGATATAACTTCTTCAAAGCTATTTGCGTCACTTTCCAGAAAACCATTAGATCGTTGGGACGGCATAACTATGGTAAGAAGAGGATGGCTGATAGGAAGATTTGATGGTGACATGGAGAGATTATTGCTCAAATAGCAAATGTGATGAATTTTCACGCAGTGTCGTAGTCAGTAAAATTCCTAAGTGCAGCATGATGGACAACTCTTTTTTACACCGAGTGAAGAGAGCTCTAAGCACGTCATCCTGCTTTCTGGGTGACAAAGGTGAATAGCTTGAAAATGCTTGAAAAACTTCATAATCCTTATTGGTATCATGTCACAGCCCAACTTCTTTGATTGGCACAAGCCAACTGATAAAAAGAGCGCACGTGGTGCAGTGATTATAGGTACCCTGCGTCGGACACCAGGTCAATGGTTCGATTTCGCGCTCATGCCTCACCAAGCCGTCCATCTCTCTGGGGTCGGTAAATTGCTATCAGACAGATCTCAGACTTGTCTGGGAGAATAAGCAGCACTGACTCGGTATAGCGGGAGGCCACCACGAATCATTGTATCCAGATATACATTCAATCACCTCAAACGAAGTTAAAAAGTGAAGGAGGGTGAAGGGCGCATCTCCCAGGGATACATCAACGCCAAGAGCTTTATCTTATAGCTTTGTACTTAGCTCACAAAAATTTCTCGCTTTCCGCAACAAAATACTTTGAGAAGCATTTTCTCAATAATGGCTTTACCGCTCCAAATGCAGAATTTATTGTTTTTCTTTGGAATTATATGACATATAAGTTATCCACCTCATTAAGCTAAGCTATTAATTGGAACTCACTCTAGTGGTGTTGAAAATCTAATTAGTTGAATCTATTAAGGAAAAAATTGGTGATTAATTACCGTCGACTTGCCGTAATGTCACTGAGCACGTTAAGAATTCAGAAAAAAAAAGGTGGGATACGGTAACTACAAATGAATGCTCTCTGTGCCGTGTAGATCTAAGTCTGCCGCTGGAAATCAACATTATTTGGAACGACAAGAGTTTAGAGAGGATTAAAGTCGACCACATATTGTTGACACACAACTGTGTATAAATTTACTTGGAAGCAGCCAAGGATTCCACCCTATATCTTGACTATTTACGATGTGCATTGAAATCAATTCACGTAATTCGCTGTACTTCAATAGATGTACCTTGAAAGCGAGAATGATGAGCTAATAGCAAAATTCATCCACTGTTTATTCATGTGGTCTTAGGTGACCCTCTGCAGACAACAAATGAGCTGAAAGCTCTAAGTTTGACTTCAATTGCCATCATTTATCGTCAACTCCTCAGGACGTTTAGAGCTGAAAAAAAGGCTACTAGAATAAAATATCAACGATAAGCGCTTTCCATATGGACAGACACTACTAGCGTTTCTCAGCAGACACATTAGACGAAAAAGTATAGTAAAAAAGCGAATATATCAGGCTATATTCTATATACACCATCTCATGGTTCCTGAAGAAATGCTAAAAACTTACTGAGGCAAAATTTGGACAGGGATTGCTTTCCATTGGGCCTAATCAAATGCACTTTCCTCAAATTGCCTTTCAAGATTACGTCTGAATAATCGAATGCACCCTTGGTATGCTCACTCAACAACTTTCATTGAAGACTGTAAGGCAAATTCGTAATCAAGGCATCACCTCGTTAGAATCTGGAGAATTAGAAATATCAGTTCACTATATCTGCGCGCTCATCAAAAGACCAGTTAAGCTGCTGAGCAAAAGACATGATCGAAAAGAGCTTTGTTTAGCAATTAGGCGTCTACTTCCAATGGCTTGATTCTTATGGAGGCAGCTGCAATTTCAGTCATTGTTGAATTTCTTGTCGCCTCAGCAGATCTGAGAGTGCTAAGAAAAAATAAAAAAAAGGAAATGTGGTCTAGTAGCCTTCAGGGCTAGGAAAAAAGAGCTGAAGAAGACTAAATAAGCAATTTTCATCAGGCCAGTCCCTAATTTTGTTTAGCTGCAGCGATGAACGACGTCACTCTTAGACGTGGATAACTTTGATGCGACAAAAACACATCCGACAGTGATGGCTTTCTCATTGCTAGTTAGCAAAGATTTATTTCTTGATAGAAAATTCACTGACCCTAAAAAATGACAGAATAATGAAGAGGATTTGCCTCATCAATTTTTAAGTGCGTATTCAAAGATAACTACAAATCTTGATTCTGATCGATCCTTGGAGAAGGCGTCATACATCCAACTTCATTGAACACTGGCTAGAGGTGCTTGAACGCAAAGCTGGCCTTAGAATAACTTGTGGCAGCTTACCAATGTCGGGGTTCTTTCTCTTGAGCAGGTAAAGTCGAGCTTCTATCTGATACGAAGTTGCCGACTCGGGAGCGATGCACAGGTTAATGGGTTTGGAACGGTGAATGAACCAACGATTAACTCCCTAACCATTGCGACATAAGCTCCTCTATGGGTGCATGTAACGATGCTTACCAAATGTTACCATATACCATAACCCCTCGCCCAACCAGTATCTTTCCACCATTCGGAACTAATCCAGAGCATTATTTCGTCTATTCTGAGCATTCGTGCATATCCCTATTTTATGACTCACACGTATTGGAGGGAAGTTAACCGTCTTTTGTTACCAAAAATTAAAGTTTATATGTCACAAATGTTAACGCAGCTGGTTTTCCGATAACTGGCAGACTATGATATCTGAAAATACAGCAGACTTGTAGAAGGGAACTAACTTGTTTTAATCTTCTAGAGGTGTACACGTTCCTAACTATACATCACTCTCCAAAAGTCTACAATAAATCTTCATTTTACCCTTTTTTAGAGGTGTAATGATGTTATAACTATCTAGTCAAAATTACTGAGTGGTATGCAAAGCTTTGGGCCACATGCAGGAGTTGAATCGTCGTTAGACCCAACGTATAAACCATATATCGCAGAACGACTGATACAGACGAAAAGCTTCGTAACGCAATGGTGAGTATGCGGCCCCGGAAAAAGTGAAGCGCGGATTCAACTCTCGACTAAGGCCGAGTTTTTCTGAGATCATGCCATTGCTAGAAGCAGTGAGTAATGAATTTATATATAGTACACATATTTAACAAGTAATTTAATTGGGTTTAACACCGATATGTGCTCACCCAACCAAACCAGTTGAAGGTTGATTGTAGATAGCTACGATAGTTTATGTTGAAAAAACACGTGTTCAACTTCTATTTTAGGTCGAATTTTCGCCTGCCACTTAACATCCTTGAGCGAACTCTTTTTCTCTTGTTAGGAGTTTCTCACCTTGATAGAAAGCTTGAAACAAAAAAAAAAAAAGAATTCTCAAGACCGACTTTCTATTAACCTCGGCATGCTTCGATATAATTCCTGATTTTCTTCTTCAAGTCAAACACGAGGCGTTACATTAATTTTAATTTGACAGCGACGTTTCGGCAGTTCGCCTTTTTCATCAGAGCCAAGAAAAATCTAACAAAAATGGAATAAGTAAACTAAAATCTAATAATAATCTGAATAGAAGGAAAAATTTAGTAATTCTGTACTGATTTTTTCTAGAGGCATCAATCCAACTATAAACCGCATGGAGGAATGCCTCGTTATCACTCGTGATATGAGTCAGTATATAAGACTCCTGTTTTGATGGGTAAGGTGCATTACGAGCCTATGTGATCTCTACTTGAATCATTGAGTGGGACATATATAAAGAGCGGTGAGTATGCTTAGAGTTGATTTTGTGCTTGACGCGATTGAAATCTAGGCCTGGTAATTTTTCTAAAGGAGTAGTGAAGGTGTTTGACTGATTGGATTGCGAAGAATTTGACCTTTTCATACTCTGAAGAAGGCGAACTGCAGAAACGTCAGCTGTCAAATAAAAATCACGGTTACACCTCGTGTTTGGCTTAAAGAAGAAAATCAGGCACAATAAAAAAGGTTTGTGGTACTGGCTATTAAGCACTCGGCGTTGATCGATCTCTAAGCGATGCAGCATGCATCCGACTTCGGCAAGTGTCGTCAAAGTTCATTGAAAGCATAGTTGACCTCTATCTACAATGACTCACGGTGGACTATCGATGTGTGAACTCAGTGCTGTCCTTCCAGGCATGTCTGGTATCAATATGCCGATTCCGCAAGGATGGGAAGCTCGGTGGGCCTTGAATGCGAAATCGAACCATCAACGTGTGTGTCGTGGGATACCTCAAGCCACTCGACCACACCCGCTCTTTTTATAACTATAAATGTGAAAATGCTGAGTGTTACGCATAACTCACTGCTTTGAACGAAAAATTAACTGGCCTTTCGCCTTCATTGCAGGGAAGTGCTAACCACTACACCTATGGAGTTCCTTGCTTGCATCACTCTTTCAATGATATCAAATATCGAAGCTATTAGGTATCAACCGTTAATGAGTTTAAGAGCACAAAATCAAATTTGCTTTGGTTAATTTGAGTAACTATGGTTTTGGGCCTGATTTTTACAGTTATTTTTATATTTACAAATAAGAAATAGTAAAAAATACGTTGTAAAAGGAAGCTAAAACCTCATGTGTTAGGTAATATCCGACTTCTGTAGGATGCATCAATATCATGAAAACGGATGATTATAAAAAGTAATAGATAACTACTCAGTAAGGAGAAACATCGGTATGATTGCTGTTTTGAGTAAGTCTGAAGCACTACTAAAACCAACGGATCACAAAGATGAGCGTGGAGTTCTTCATCACTGGCTGCGATTCGACGATGTGAGAAATTCGAGACGTGGTGGCGCATGATTTCATGTCTCACCTGCGTAGTACAATGCTCTTAACACCTGGCAATATCAGATATAAGCGTAAACTTGGCCGTAAGAGAGCACGGATGCCGCAGAGCGGAAAATTCTTTATGTTTTGTTCTATGGACTTACGTCTCAACTGAATAGAAAAGCAATCTCATCACCCTAGGGATCAAAAAGCTTAAGTCTTGCATCGACGGCATAAACATAGCCCATGTTACCGTTACAATTTTCTTTATTCATTAATCGCACCAGGTGTCTATAAGGTGCTACCTCTGTAATCAAAGCATTTTCCAACACAGTTTCTTTCCTTTTAGACTGTGAAATTTTCACACACGATAGGCTTTCTTCCTCTCCATCCGTACTCCATTTCTTTCGTAACGTATAGGAGTGATATGTTCTTTAGTGGTGAAGATATCTGGAGTAAATCTGTGTCATTGTCCTACACATCGGAAAGGTGTGCTTCATCGGCGGCCTTTGATCTGCCCAAAGTGTCATTAAGTCAAAAATCATGTTGAGTACAGATAACAAGAAAATTGAGCTGCAATTGCGGAGATTCCTTGGACCATGTTTGATAATTGGGATAATTATAGTTTGGATAGAGCTAGCTAAATTTTGTCTGAGATATCCTACAGGATATCATCACCTGACTTGCGGACATTTATTACTCGGCATCCATTCTTTCATAGAGCAGTATAGCCTCAAGAGATCGGCTGAACCGAGGGACTGCGTTACTGAAGAGTCTTGGAGGACGAAACAGATGTCACTTTAGCACTTAGACCTAACAAACGACTTAAAACATGCTATATCAATACCGGAGTGTCATTATTTTTGAGCGAGGTCCACATACAAGCGGTTATATGAAGAGGTCTGGATTAATCACCGCACGAACTTTAAAGTGAAAATTTCTTTTGGTTTTTTTCAGTTGGATATATTGGGGTCAGTAACAAGAGTCTTAGAAGCGATTTAATTGAGCTTTTTGATTGCAATTTCCATATACAAAAACTTTAGTTGATTTGCCGCTACATCTACTCAAGTTAACTCAGCTTTTGATTCGTTTCCTCGCATTCATTTACCACAAAGCTGTTCTCACCTCTCGCGTGTGTTTTCACCACTGCTGGGGGATTTCATCATTCATTTCTTCATAATGGAGATCGTAAAATGTTGATTGAGACGAATCTTCTTGCACTCTTGGGTATGGTCAACTAAGGCATTCCCAAGTGAATCACAGAAGAACGTTAGGAGAGGCGGTTGAACCAGTACGTTGGCCTCTTGTAGGCTGCAATCATCAAACATTGCTCTGGTCTTACCTTCCCTAATCAGTGATAGATATATTCGGAAATTTTAAAAAAGATTTATTCAACCTTTAGAACAAGAGTGCAGCTAAGGGAAAGTGATTAGTGCGAAATTTCGCATCCCTTAGTCACTCGACAACTACACTGGTCTACTCGAACAGAGGCCTCTTACATGTCTCTTTTTTATAATTTCTCGTTTGTATCGCTTTCCAAGTTCATAAACGAACCTATACACAATGTAACCTATGCACAGTGTATCAATGTCCAACCTAAATTCATTAATTTTTAACCACTTCTTTGATGCACACGGTAGTTTTTTTTGCATTTTAAGCTTTGAGTCATTCCACAAAATAACCTGCTGTGAAAAAGCGCCAAGTAAGATGATTTCCATTCTCGTTTTGGTCTTATATTACTAATTTGCCAATCGCATACTTACTCTCACTAATCTTCCTCAGCGCTAATATCGTTATCAGTAATTAATTCACCCTGTTTTTGTTTCATCTCATTTTATGCGCACATCAGAGGGTGTATAACTTGATTTCACTAGTTCTATGACAGAATATCTTTCACGATTGAAAGGTATGTCATCTTGTAATGTTTTGTCAGACTTCTCATTGTTGCAGTGATTTTTTGACAGGATTCGCGATCCTTGAGAAAGTACGAGCACCAAACTCATTAGAGAGTAGCGTAGATGACCACGGAAGGTTGTCGCCAATGAGTTTTGCAGAAATGCTGTTTGGACCAGGCTCTAACAAGTACCTGTATGATACAAGCTTTCATCACTCCTAACCGCCGCTCGGTTTCTCTGAAAGAAGAACATATTACGCACATTACGAACGCTGGTACCTTTTCAGTTAAGAAATTAATTTGACACACTGCAGGCTGATACCGCTCCATGTAAATCGGAGGAAATTTGTATAACAATTGTACTTTTTGCCATAAAATCAAGGGGCTCTAACATGTCTGTTGGCTAATTGCGCGCTTTGTCAAATATAAGTTTGAAAAAAATCATGACTTGTATGAGAAGTTCTTGCATATGAAGTTTGAGAGAGGAAATGAATGATCGACTTCTACACCATCCTGGCTCTGTTGATGACTTGGTAACCATAACACCAACAATTAGCCAGGAGGATCGAATGCTGAGCAATTTCTACGTTTTCGGAAAGATTGTTGTCCAACCAAATCCAACGAAAACATATTCCACGAGGGACGGATCATTATTACTATCACTAGTACTTGTTTTCATTCGTTTCGTTTCAGTTTTGCTAGTCCTAAAAGTTGCTCTAGGAAATAACGGAACGGTTTCAAGCTCTCATCAATTGTCACAAATGAGCAAGAATATCTTTTTTTTACAAGTTTCAACATAGTATGAGAAGTTCTCTTTCTAACCCTTAGAATCTATAGTTTCTAATCTTATTATTTGATTAGAAAAGTTGATTAGAAAGCGATCTAAAGGATCTAAGGTAAGTGTCTCCGATGTCTTGAACTGTGTTAGGTAAACATTCCCATACCAATAAATTGTGTGACTATGACTCTCGATCAATTCTCAGTGTATTATTTGTATTGGGCGTTCAAGTGCCTTCTCATCACGAATCCTATAGACTTTAGAGCCACAGTCAAAGAGTTTTATCAAAATTAATCAGCATCAATATTCTAAAAATTGACGTTGCATTAGATGCTAGCACCACTCATCTTATCTTGACGTCAAATGTAGAAATGTAAAGACGACATTATAACTTTATCGGAGCTCCACTGTTTGTTTGCCAGCCAACAATATACAGGCTTTGTGTTAATCTAATGTTCACGATTTAGCGCGCAATATGGAGCACTGAACAAAAAAAAAAAAGAAAAAGCTATGAAATCCGGTAGAGCAGAAAGAAAGCGTGCTTTTTCATACGATAAAATTCCTATCTAACTATAACATGAATTTTATGCAAAATGCTTGTATGATGGTTCTACGAAAAGCCACTATTTCAACTAGCTGTTGTACTCTTTCGCTATGAAGTAAAATGCTAATTGTAACATAGATAAAAGAGAAGAAAAAGGAGGAAAAAAGTGGAAAAAAAGAAGAAAAAGAAGCTTCGTTCTAATGGATTTCATAGTTCCCCTCTGTGTGTCATATTACGTGTCACAGCGTAAGCCACAACATCAAATTAACACGAGACTCGGGTATTGTTGATTGACAAGCAAAGCACTGGAGATCCCATAGAATTGAAGTGTTTCGTGGATAAGTGACTCATTCCACTTATCTTTTGGAGTCGCTTTTCGCTCATGATCAACTTTTCTTTCCTTGCCCTCGCCATCTAATTATATCATCAATGAAATATTGACCTCATTTTATTTCAGATCGTAGTTTGCGCCGAATGATTCTGTTCAGTTTTTATTCGCTTCCCGCCCTTCTACCATCCTGTTAAGATTAAAAACATTTTAAAATCTGCAACACGTTTCTTACAATGGCTTATTTACTAAGGTGCCATTTGCTATGTTAACATATTTATTTGTTAGTGATGCCAAAAACGTGAGGTTTTCTTTCTTTATGCGAAAAGAGGACAAATATGGATTGAATAAGACTAGAATACATTTCTGGCGGGATTATAACTTTATGCCGATTCCTAGAATCCGCATTGTGAGGATTTGTCGAAAATCGCCCAGTGATCGCAGCTGGCCCGTGTACAGAACCAAAGCCCACTAATTTGAGGTCAGCAATTTGACAATGTGACAAGAGCAAATGTGAGAGCATGAAAAGAATGGCTCAATAATTTTCTATGGGCCCGATTAAAGCGTGTTTATCATCTCTCCTTTCGATATGATCACTCGAGCTGAATTCATGTGGGAGATGTGAATCCTTTTGAAAAGTTTGTCCCATAATTGCCATTGTTTAACAACAACCTGGAAAATGGTTTGAAAATCTTTTTTTTTGTTATTTAAACAAATCATGTGACATTAAGTGACAGTGATTCTAGTGATTTGTTTCAAATGCATGATATAGCCCCCGTACCTCATCCAACCCAAAGAATTTTGTTCGAGGTGTCATGTTGTCAAAACATGTCATGATGTCGCAGACATTTTGGATCGTAGATTCCAAACATGTAAAACTATCCCAGGACCTAAGAGAATTGAGTGTTGAGCACTCAACCTCAGACTGGAATTGAACCCGCGTTTCATCCATACCGCATCATAACAATGCGAAAAAGCAGTAAGACCATAAGAAATCTTGAGTATCTCTGGGCCTCACACAGTATTTCGTTAGACATGATTGTCCAGCATTTCAAGTAGAAACAAATTTTCGCAGCTTATATTACTCTTGTCTAATATTATGACTCTGTTCAAACTCAATTCGTTAGTGACTTTCTTAGCGGTTGTTAGTCACTATTATTTGAGGCGTGATAAGTCTAGTAATCTCCACGCCTACTTCAACAAGTGCTTTCCTTCTCAAACAAGCTCACTGCTTTTTTCACCTTTCAAACAAGAATCCTAGGAATTACTCTTTATCAACGTACCCGGAAAGGCACGAAACTAGTTTTGTAAAGAAAAACCTTGGCAAAAATCAACACACGCGATTGTACTCAATACAAGGAAGCTCAGGCCTTCGTAAAGAGATGAAGATGAACAGCTCGTTGGTTGACAAATGCTATTCCAAAAAAAGACGCTCGCAGTTGTAATCAACACGATATTGACATTGACATTCTTCGACTGCCTTTTAACGAACCTTTTTGAACATTAAACGTGCAATCATCAGTCTGCTACTATCCTTCTGTCGATAAATACATTTGCGCTTAAAATTTAGTGTGAAGAAAGCTGGTTATTGACCACCAAATGATGGCTAAACTTGCCATCGCGAACTCAGAGTGCTAACTTGACTATGCTATATGTTATGGCTTGATTCAGTTGATAAAATAAGCTTCGTCGATCTGAAGTAATTATACTTTTATCAAGAAGGATAACTAAGTCCATCAAATTCTGCTCCTATAATTTTATGAATATGCAGGGAGTTGCACAATTTAGATTTGCAATGGATACTGCAGGACGTTTGAAATCGATCACCGAACTTCATAATGTCCCCAACATCTTGAGATGATGAGTATGGTTATCGAATACTTTGTCGTGTATTGATTTCAATGGATTTGATCGATTCCTCAAGATTAACCGAGTTTGCGAGCTTTCACTGTCTCTCATTGCGTGTGTTTCTTGTCATCTATTCGCATAAGTACATAAGTGCGTGAATAAGGAAAACCAAGACACATAACGAATGATTTTACCTCCGATTTGTATTGTCGCTCGATCGATGTCGGCCGTTATGGACTAGGGTTTGATTTTAGCATTCCTGGCCAAGGGTTTGCTGACCAGTGATTATCGCTGAGCATTTCTGTTTGCATCGCGGATTCGCTGTCATTTCTCCATATCATGACTGCTTGCATTGCATTCCTTTCTGCTAGATGTGTTCTTCTTGAAACTAACCCACTCTGAAATTTTTTCAGTTGTTGTCATTTTAACTCTGATCACCTACAACTTCAATCAGATACCATGTCGGTTCCAAGCTGCTAATACTTACATAGATTTTTCTCTTCTGTCCGTAGCCTTTTTATCAGTTGGAAAGACTAGTTCAAACCTCAGCAATGTTTTCGTAACCAAAATCAATGTTATAGAACTAATTTGAAGCGAAAAAATAGATTGTGGTCTATTTTAAACAGATGTGAGCAGCGATGGTGTATTCTGTCTTTCCATTCAAACCTTTGTTCGCAGTTTCAAAAATCTCTCCATCCTTGTAATAAATCGAAATGCCGACCTTCACCACAATTGGTTTATCTGTTTTCCAACTTCTCCACTACTGTTCTTCATAAAAAATGAAGTTAAAGCAGAGTATTATCTATTCATGCACTACCGCTTCAATCAACTGGTTCATCTGCAACATTTTCGATCAAAATTGACAACTTAAGCACATTAGAATGAGTCGACGGGGAAGAGAATCTGTGAAGTTCATGGCTTAACGCTGAAAGCTATCATGATCTGCTCTTGTTATAAACTCAATGATGAAGGAAAAAAATGATAATGCATTTGAATCCATTCAGTTTGAAAAGTGGCAGAATATACATGTAGCTTCACAGTAATTCGCGTTGGCTCACCGATGTATCGGCGCTACTCCTTCCAGACAAGTCTGGTACCAATTTACGGACGGCAAAAGGAATATATGAAGTTTGGTTGTTCCAAGCGTTGAAACGAACTAGTAACCATTCGCGTTGCACTGTGCATCACAATTATAATTGTTCAGTGAATTTTTCACATTTGTATCAACATTATTACCAGAAAATTTTTGAACACTAGAAGAAAAATTCTGAAACTACAAACTCACTGATGAATTTACGTCTATGATGTTGAATGGACTGAAGAAAGCTTACCATATTTTATTGAACATGATGATCGCGTTGATGTCAGTGGATATTGAAATAATTTGGGTGCAAAGTGTCTAGAGAAGCTTTCAGTAATTTACTTCCAATATCTTGATCGAGTTTTAATTCAAGAAACATCCTTTTGTTCCAACAGGATTTCTCATTCTCTAATAAATCACTTCGTATGTATGGAAATGCTTTAAATGCACTACATCTACCAAAGGGTTGAGCTCTGCTAGCATAAAAATAGAAATAGTAGTTTGTTTCAATACTTTCTAATAGAGCACTACTACTTATTCCTTATAAGTATCTACAGTGTGATAGGCATAAAATCATGCTAATAAACTTCGTTGGTATTTGGTATGGCACAGTGGTTAGAGGTGCCCTGCATCTCACACGTGATCGATGATTCGACCCCGCTCTGGTGGATCGCCAGGCCTGCCATCTCTCTGGGGTCAGTAATTGGTTCCAGGCTTGTCTGGGATACTGGATAATGGCAGCACTGACTTGCTATACCGGTAAGCCACTGCGAGTTATTGTAAGAGATAAATGTGCATTCAATTACCTCAAACGATAGTACGAATGGATTCGAATGTATAGCACATCCTTAAAAGATTTGATCAACCCCGAGGGCTTCATTTTTTATCCTCTAAGAGTTTTATCTTGACATTCCGTGTCCAACTATGTCTCAACCATTCTATTGCTTTCGTTTTGAACCGTCATTCACTCTTTAGTAGAATGTATTGACTCAATGAATGCTTTCATAGTTTAGAGGATGATACCCTCTCCGTTTGATTCTAAATTTGAACTGAAATTCAATCATTAATAAAGGCTGACAGTTTAGTTGATGCCTTGTTCGCTATTTGTGCCGGTTGTTCTTGGATCTCGTCAATGCGCCGCATGCCAAAGCAGCTTGGAATCGCATGAAATGGATGCCGTCTTCGTAGAAGCTAGTACGATTTTCAGCGCACCGAATACACCGACTACCGAACGAAAACAACCACGGTACTTAAAATTTTCTTAATTCACTTTTGAAGACTCTTCAGTGATCGAAAGATGGTATCGATCAATGTAACAAGCAGTTGCAACCAGTAATTGATTAGACTACTTTAACTCGAATGTCATTTGAAGTGTTGAAATTATGCTTTTTATAGAATTCTTTCGAATAACCACTCAGGTCTAAGGTTTCGCCTCAAATCTTTGAAGAGCGGTAAGAAATGCATATCAACGAAAGCTTTTGTAATACAGTAGTATTTCCGTATGTATTACTGCCAAATATACTGCTAGTTAATCCAAGAAGTAATGTCGGTTGTGTCATTCAATGGTTTTATTTCTTTTAAATAATATCTAGTGCTTTTAATTGTGTAGTATATACTGAATATGTTTTATGGTAACAATTTCATATTACATTTGCCAAAAATGTTTTGCATTCAGAGAGCATATTTTAAGCCTTTGAGGCCTTTTGTGGGCACTTAGACAGCGCAATACACATGTTTCGGCCTTGCAGCCTCGTCAGTTGCGCAGTAACCTTCGCCTGAGCCCATCGATTTCGGGTAAGAACTCCCTTACATACAGCAATCGTCGACGAGCACCTTACACTATGTGTAAGGTAAAAGTTCACTTCACCCTCTTCTTCTTAGAGTTAACGTTCAACTTAACGAATTAGATTAGAAATGCAAAAAGTAAATTCGAACGAATAATATGGAATCAGAGTCGCACGCTATGGCAATAAATACCGCCAAGAATATAATTTTTTACTTTACATGACTCGGTATTTCATTATGCGATATCACATCTACTGCTCAAATCCATCACTTGTTGCGTAAGATTCGTTTCCCTCAAAATCATCATCCACAAAGGTCTTTGAACATTTTGCATGATGTTAACTTTATTATTTGAGTATTTCGTCTTCTATGAATGTCTTAGAATGCCGGTTGTGTCAAGTCCCTTTGCAATGTGGGACATAGCCGAGCTTATGCATTCCCAGTTGTTTGCAAGAGAGGTTATAGGAAGTGGTCAGACCATAACCCTACTTCCGAGAGATACGTCACTAATCACTCCATTATTGCTGTTTAATGTGGTTTTTCGATACAGCGGGATCTATTTAGTCTGAATAGATAGCTATGAAAATGAATTTATATGGCTACATAAGACCTTTTAGGAATGCTTAGGGAAAATCGGTGCATTGAAACACTCAAATAGTTGAATTTACATAAAGTGGAAGTCACAATAACGTTGCGACACGGCCGATGGAATCATTAGATCTTGTTTCCTAAATCCACAGAACGCTGGAAAGCCGCTGTCAAAAGGTTGACACATTATGGATTGCTGAGTTTGGTCAAGTGCCAATCTTTTGATGAGAGAATGACTAAGTTTAACCTGTGTTCCACCTTTCCAAAGCAAATATTGAACATATTCTGTTGCATATGGCAAAGTGACCACTCGGGAGCAAACTAACAATGTGATAGTTGAATGGATCAAGTTGTAGAACTGTGCCTCTCCTGCTAAACGATTACCTCTCTTATTGAAATTTGGTCAAACCCATCTTGGGAAAAGTTCTATTCATTTAACTTTTACGCCTAGGTATTTTTTCATCTGTTTAGCTTACTCTTTTCAATATCCTAGATTGCATTGTCAAAAAGCAAAAAATATTTGAAACTTTAGCGAAGTAATTGGTTTTGCTGATTACCATCTCTGTCACTTATTGCTTTAATCCCTTTATTGATTTGAGGTGTTATTGTATATTATGGTCTGCTAGCATCACGTTCCACTCTTAGTTGCCTACCTTTCGCTAACACATTTTTTAGTTGAAATATTTGGTACGTTTCGTCGGAACGTGGTGTTGAGCACACGTGAGCTTTATCTCCTTTTGTTACTGGTCTAATCACTTTCTCTTCTTTTTGAAAGGATTTGAAATTTAGCTCAAAACACTAGTTTGATTCGCAGTGGCTGTGATTGTCTATGGTATCGAATCATGGTGCCTTTCAACAAACTCTAAATTTCATTCCGTAGACTCTGTGAAGCAAATAGGCTATGTGAAATATTCATCAATTGAATAAGCCCTCGCCACACTTGGAGAGGATTCGAGATTGTTCGAGATTGGTGACTGTGTTTGTTCATTGGCCCATTGGTGGTTTTAAATGAATAAAAAAAAACTGCCATGTCAACTACTTGAGTTTTTGATATGAGGACTGTTTTGGTTTGAGAAACTCAATTGGTTTCCGCATGTCTTCAACACTTGTACGTCTACTTGGTGACTACTTCTCTTCGCACCTATCCCGTTTTCCTCCCTTGTTACAGTGATTTTGAAATGAGTTTTTTCGAAATGGAATTGATACACGTATAGACCTTACAGCATATTTTGAGCTATTCTTGAGCCTGTTACAACTCTTTTGGTGCTAGGCGTACATTCCGGCCTTCTGGCCCCATCAGTAGCACAGTGCCTTTCTGTTCAACCATTTCCTATGAGGAGGATACCCCTACATGTTAAGGGTATCGACAACTAATTAGTTACACCACCTGCAAAGTGAAACGATCACCTAACACGCATGATTAACAGTAATTGCTCATGGATGGTGAGCTGAATAATACCTTTCTATTCGACAAAATCCCGCTTGAAAATTAATTCACCCAGATAGCATGTTTTAAGCCTTACAGAGGTTTCTTATGGCACTATCAGTGCTTATACTTACGTTTCGGCCTTCTGGCCTCATGAAGAGAATCGTGCTTTTCGGTTCAGCCAATAACATTCGCATAGAGTTCAACAAAACTCTATATTTCAAAAATCTTAAAAGATACCATGTTAATCTTGTACAGCTTCTTTCCATGTAAAATCTGTTAGTAGTTGACCTGGAACCTCCTACATGAATCCTTCTTTTTTATGACTCGTCATTACATTTACAAAATATTCCCAGAATTTCAGTTCTATATACATTGCCTCGTATCCATCCTCGGCAAATATCTTCAAGCATTTTGTGTGCTATTTCAGCGTAAATGCTGCTCGAAGCGATTCTTGTTGTGATTTGCAGATGCCGGAGTAAAGCCTCCTCATGTCTACTTGTGGAAGAGCATATGGGGAAGAGTTTTCTCTTGCTTGCCGTTCGCGTGCATAACTATTCACTTCGCTGTATCACCTTTCTTCTTATACCTCCTTCCCACTTCGTCTCTGAACCTCCTAACATAGAAAGATCATTCGTACAGTGTCGCATTAATGGTCAACTACTAACACTGGGTTGAAATTCGTCGATGGTTATTGATCTGGCTTGCCAAAGGAAAATGGTTGATCTGTCTCCAAGAGGAGTTCTGTTGATCCAGCACATTTTCATTTTACCAAAACTTCGCAACTTGTGCGACGTACAGATTAGAATTTTTCTCCATGTTGCATGATGAAAACTAAAGAGATCAAGGTTTCCACACGGTAATCGGCGAAGAGATCCGCACTGCCAAAGATGAGCATGTCGAAGGGAAGAAACCCTTTTGCAAAGCGAATTGCACATTTCGCTGACGATCCATTGAGGCTGTGGAAAGCTAGGACACATCCTCAGGGCGACAGTGAATTATTGTGAGAAAAATCACTTAGGAAGCTGATAAGTCCGGCAAAATGATGAATCCCTTTTGGCAAATCGTAATCCTAAATTTTGGAGTTTTCAACAGGTTAAAACAGTTGAATAATCTTTGGTTTTCTTTCTTGTGTTCAACCAATTGCGTTAATGATGATATGTCAGCTTTTTATTGACTTAAAGGCTCTCTTCCTCTTACTTCCTCTATTGTTTTAAGAGAGAACTCTTACTTCCTCTATTGTTGATGTTATGAAGTGATTTCGCAATTCAGTTAGCTTATTTGTTCAGCCATTGTTGGCACTCCTCGGTAGCCCTGGCTGTCAGAGGTGTCATTTTTAATCGAGAGATTTCCCAGCTGATCTACACATGGTTTCATAACTGCCACTAAAATCGCAAAAAGTTATACAATAAATCTTACAACCAATGTTATCTTACAATCTTGGAAATATTATGCTGTGTGGTGAACATCAAATTTAATTGAAATTCTGCTGATTTTGCACTGCCGCCTATAAAGAGAATATTGCGTAGCACTTGTGACAGATTAGTTTGTCGTATTTTTTCGTGTTCATGGGAACGTGAGAAAAATAGCTGTGTTACGACCAAAAATAGTGGACTTCATGTATTTCTTTACCCTAAACGGAAATGGTGTTGTCGTCGTGGTTTATGCAAATTCGGCCATAAATGTACTGCATGATTCATATGCTATTCGTTTTCTTCTCATCTGTTTCCCATACTTCGAAGTCATTTATACGATATCTTTTGATCGCCATGGTGTACAAGAGCTAACATGTATTGATGACAATTCACAAAAACCCGCTTTATGGACGAGTTTTACCACTCCATAGGTAGTGTCATGATTTTCTTTTACGTTGTTTGGAGACAGTATAACGCGTCATGTCCCCATCGAGAAGAATGTTATGACATTGTTAGCCTCTGAACTCTACTTCCCATAACCTTGCGTTGATGTTTTAGCCTTTCGCTAGAATACAAATAAATTTCCTATTCATCAGCATTTCGCTTTCATCGTTTAAAATTGTCACTTGGTGTGTATTGTCGGGATATTTTATGCAGAATTGCTTCTTATTTTGGCTCCTTGGGTTAATCAGTTTTGTACATAATGGAGAAGATTCTGAGTCGATTTCTTCACAAATACGCACTTACCAACATAATGAATGTACTTGTTCCTAATTATGTCTTCTTCGTATTCATATTGTAAATCGTTTACAATTATCCTGTCTATCGCTTCTGTTGAGTGACCTGCTATTGGGACGCCTTCTATATGAACGAATATCAAATTCGTTTTCCTGCTAAACAAGCCCTCGGCCAAAGAGGCGCTCGTATAGAATTTATTGATATAAGGATGTCTTTCCGAGCTCCTAACCATATACCTAAAGCGCGAAACATCTCTTATTGCCTAATTTTTCATAAATTATACTATATTCGATAAATATAAATATATTATTATATATATATCCGTCTCTATTGCGCAGTTCGAATAACTGAATCCATAACGTGTTCTTCATATGTGGAAAACGTTGAGTGGATGAGACTATCAGTTGGATTAGAGCGAGAGAGTTATCAATCAGTCGTGTCTGCAAGAACTTTATAAGCTAATTTTTTGAATCGAATTTCATCCAACCTTGAGGAGAATAATCAATATGTTTTTTGGGGTTTTTCGTCTTACATATGGTTGAGAATATTTTTTTAAATTCAACTAACGTCTCGATATCTTCGCCTGCTTTATAACTAATAATTCTAGTCAGTTGCCCACAATATTGCGCTCTCGTGTGATGGTCTTTGTGTCACTCGAGTTAGATTTTCTTCAATGGAGCCCGTTCGAAGGAATTGACCTCATTTAGCGGCCTCCTTTTTACACGACCTGATACTGAATGTCGATTGATAGCAATTTATCTTTATGTCGACATCCATCCTGTACCAGGCGGAATGACGTTAGCTAGCACAGCGAAAAATAATGATTTAAAACTGTCTTTCATCTAAATCAGATTTTAAGATTACTCACCTGACTAAATGGACGAACCGTCTTTCCGGTAAGTCGAGCCCCAGCGTCCTTTTATTCGTTTCTCTCTCGCGCAATTGTCGTCCAGATGGTTGCCTATCATGAACTTATTTCGGATTTCAAATTATCACTCAAAAATTCATTATCAACCTTGTGTCAGCTTCATGTCCTGCTTCGTTTTCGTTTGATAGTATCAGTCACTAGATTGGCCTCCTACAATTTGTCTCGTCTAATATATTTCGCTTTATTAACGAATTGGATGTACCCTAACAGCATTCTAAACCGAGCTCTTAGCAATAGCATGAGGATTTAGAAGAAAATTTCATACGGTGGACTTATAACGCTTCAACGATGAAAGTTAAAGTGTTCCTATATGAATGCAGAGTTCACTGAATCTTCCAGAGTATTCGTTAGATGTCCGTTCAGCAGTAGGCTATTCCTTGAGCGACATTTGTACATCTGTGTCATAATCGAACTTCAAATATCAACCATCTATAGTCACAAAAGCGTACTCGTTCTGCCTGTACATTCCTACAGAAGCATTGAAAGGCATTCAAAGATTCAAGGGTGATGATGCGCTACAGTCACCACTGATCTCATCAAAAGATTTCCTTATTTATCCTCCGAGATCGTAATCATCAATCTGTTCGGTAGGATTTATAGGAGATACTCACTGGCCTCATTATCGTTAAATTTTTTGTGCACACTTCTGACGAAAACTGCACTAAAGTGACGTTCAAAAATCCGTCAGCGTGATTCGGGAGTGTAAAGTTCATTCTCGGCCGCCGGATTGTTTCACTTCTATCGACCACCAAGTGAATGTAGTTATAGGAATGGGAGGAAGCAAAGTTTCCATTAGTCTGTCTCGAACTATGTTTTACGCGGGCAGCGAAATCGAATTTCAAATTGGAATCAACGCGGCTTTACAGTGATGAATTTACTGTGCTATAATCAAGGGATTCGCTCAAACGACAAAATAGGAGAAATCCAACAACGAAGACGAACGATTGTGGACAATCGACTCGAATCATTGGCTGTGAGAAGACGAACACGTTGAAACGTTGGCCGAATAACCTTTTCATACAATCGCGCGAAAATAGCTTAATTACAGAGAAAATTAATAGTGATCGGTGCCCTCGTAGTTGAAGGAACGGCGGCTTCCGATATCAGCTGTCTTCTTTGCTTGCTCTTGGAAATGACTTTGTTTCAGTCCTGTTTGTCAAATTTTTAGTAGCTGCCTTCTAGAACTTTTATTTAGTGCGGCACTCTTTGAAGGGGTGAATCACGCCGTTGCCTCATGGTAATTTAAGTCGAAAAAATTCTCCAGCTAATTGAAACAAGGAGGCATCGGTAATGAGAACATATTGGTATTATTGTCATATTATTTAGTATGGTAGTGTTGTGTTGATATTAATAATACACACTGAGCTGGTCAGCATAAAAGGTACTGATTATCTCTGTTGATCCTAAATGAGAGTTCGGAGTGGCAATATTATAATGGGCTTGGTTAAAACCACATGATTCGTCAGCAAGCTAATCAACACTCTTGAAGAGTATGCTCTTCCTTCAAATATTCCTTTGTCATAAACAACTGGTTGTCATCCTCTATTGACTTTGTTCCTGTGGAAAACTAGCAGGACAGTGTACTGGGGAAGAACTATGAAACTACGCCGGAACTTTTTTGGTTTAAACGCAAAGTTTAAGACACTTAGCACTTTGGTTTCGGTCTTCACAGTGTTCTTTTCACTGTGCGAATCCCAATACGTACAACATTTCTTCGTCTCCTCCTTAAACGTCGCAGAATACTGAATAGCTCGTCTGATTGCAACCTCGAAAATAGCCTAGTGTGGCGTTCCATAGAGCTTTCGTTGTTGACTGGCACAGAGTGTTGGCGAGTGGGGTTCGGTACCACACGCGCTGCAACGAGCATCACAACCACTTGGCCGCGGCGACCTACGCTAAGCATTCGTGTTTCAAGGCATACATTTCAAGCAATGTCTCCCATTATTATCAAATGAAGGGTGCTGTGGAAGAGTTGTGTCAGCGTAAGAACTTCGACGAGACGATTCTAGTTTCCTTTACGGTACTCATAACGCTGACTTATTGCTTGTGCCACGTTATAAAGCATCCATAGAGGACAAATCTCATATTCTGTACAATCAAAACTCTCCAGTAATTTATCGTCAGCTTGCTGGGTGAGGGAGTGTGCAGTGCAGTGTTCATAGGTGCCCTGCATTATACAACTAGTCACTCAGATCAGTTATGCAATACAAGAAGTGGTAAAGCTGCATGACCTACCAGAAATTGAGAGATTGTCTGATGATTTTTTTTTCGCTACTTTGAAGGAATTTTTTGAGAAGATTGTTACAACTTTTATGGTTCAAATCGACTCCTATAGTAGCTTTACCACTAGGTTCGAACTAGTGCAGACCGGTTTTCTTCATAATCTATTCGTATAGTTCTCGTCGCAATCTTGTTCTGCTCCTTCTTTGTCTTAGTGATCGTCGTCGTTTTCTTTCTAATAAAAAAGCTCATAGCCCTTCGGTAATCATTTAGAATTTTCTACATTCATAAAAATAACGAGCTTATTCTGATTCACATGCATAATCCCCAACTCTCTACAAATATTTTTTATTTGTTCTAACAATATTGCTTTCTATGGAGAAAAATCAGCCTGTAGACGGAACTTTGTAACGCGTGGAATCTTCAGACAGTGGTCCAATAACTATGCAACTAGTCCACTAGAGGAGGATACTGCTAAATTATGATTAAAAATCATTTAAATTCTGAGTGCCTGACTCTAATGTGACAAACTATCACCAATTCAAACCCACGAAGTACTTCAAAGTTTGAGCTTTTCTTTCCTTGTAGATTTTTTTATGAATTATAAATGTAACTGCCTAGGAGCTGGCCTATGCAATCTTTCATCGTAAACTCAATGTTATCCTTGAATTTTGACTCGAGCATCCACAGTATACCTACCTACTTTACATGAAAGTTTACGGAAAACAAAAGCCAGTGTCCAACCTGCATCAACGCCCACACCTCTCCGTAACAACGTCTATTTTATCTGAGGCTTATCTTTTCTCGCTGAACAAAGTTTTCATCTAGAATTGAAATGATTATACGGAAGCTAAATCTCGGACACTCCGACACTTTGCTCAGTTTTTGCAAATGCCTATGTAGTGCGCTGTTGCAACGAAAATAGAATTATATTTGACACTCGATTTACCTTATTTGCTCAGCTTAGTGTACGATCCGCTCTTCATTGGACTACACTAAGCTTATTCGATAGCCATTCGAATCAATGATTTGAATCAAAGAAATTCGGCGAGTTCGACTAAAACTAATTCTCGAAAGGGTTTTCATAGCACACTGTGAGAGCGAAAATAAAATTACGTTAAACATTCGGACTGGACTTTCCTTTGCACTAGAAGTTGTATGTGCGCAAAAAGTACACTGTATTGTAAAGAAAACCATTTTATATCCTAGTATTGCAATAGACCTAAAGTGTTGCGCGAATCGAAGAAAACATCTTTGTTCAAGAACAAAATCGCGCGCCATTGGCCATATCAATTATGCTGTCCTTCGAAAGGGTTCATCCCGCTCATCATTGAAAAATTTGAACAACCACTAACAAACTCTCGTCTTCTCTGTTTCGTAGAGATTTTCTCAGTAGATTCAGTGCCCCCAGAAATGGCGAAAATCCCATTTGACTTTTCGTAGAAATCCTTTATTAGTATTTTTATGAGTAGGTACGCACTAAGACATCGTAGCGCTTTTCTGGCAATTGCGTACGTTAACTGTTTGCCGGATTCTGTGAGAGAATTGTCAAACTCATCAACTTGGTTGCCCTTGCTGTGGAGTCAAGTCTAAAGTAACTACCATTTTTTCAATCAATTATTCCAGAGATTATTTTGATAAACCAGGTGTTGCGATTCAAAAATTATCTTCATTCTACTATACCTTTATTTCAACTGTTTCATTTGAACCGCGCTCAAATTTCAATAGATCTATTCATTATTATTTGAGCCACCTTGTCATGTGGTCTGGTAATGCTCTCTTGTATAGCTCGTTACACGTGTTTCAACCTTACAGTTTCGTCAGTCGGGCGGAACCCGTCGGCTTTCAATCTTTTTTGCCTTAATAAAACACTCGAAATAAAGGTGTAATATGATAAAAAGTACCAGCCAAAGAGCAATCGAGTGTTCAACACTGTAGGTTTGGTGATATTTTCACTTGACTTACAGTGTTAAGCCTTCGTCTTCAACACCTCTTAGTGCGGGGACTGGACCTCCCACAGAGGATTGGCTGAAAAAGATTGAAAGACGACGGGCTCTGCCCGACTGACGAGTCTGTAAGGTCGAAACACGTGTATCGGGCTGTACAAGAGCTCTCACCAGACCACATGACATGTTGGCTTAAATAATAATGAAGAGATCAATCTTCATTCTGTTCGCTTCAAACTATCTATGTCGTAGGATCGCAAATCGTTTTCGTACATGGATCGTGTAAATTTTTTGCTACATGTGATATGGATTAAAATATATTTCTTCGCAAATCCCTTTGCAATCTTGTGCTACAAATCGAAATAAAAGACTCAAAAATGTTGTCAGTTTTACTGGTCAGAACTCTCCACATTGATTTGCATCCGTAATTTGTACCCTGTGTCACCACATATTGACAAAAATTATGCCCTTCTTTGAAGTAACTCCTAAAACAGACCTTTTGCCAGATTCTGCGTAACAATAATTTACTGCTTTTCTGAGAGATAGGCACGAAGTGTTAACATCACGATTATCCAGTACTTTTCCGTCAGACAGCACGTGATGAAGAAAACGATCCATATCAACTGGACAAGGAGTTTTCATAAGAGTTTCAATAGTCTCGGAGAAGCACAAATCTTTGGCTACTGCACTGCGCAATAGCTTTTTCGAAAGGACCCTTTTATAACGCTGTAAAATTCAAAATCAGTTCATGTTTTACACCGGCAGTGCGCTTTCACTATTACTTCGCTGGAAGCACGAAAGGCATATGAACGTGTAGAAGAGGTTGTAATATGGGAGTCATGCATTTTATCTAGAGTTACTCTTGAAGCGGAAAAGAATTCCAAATTAAATAGCAAAAACTGGACGCGGAACACCGTATCGAGCCACGTCCATCCACAGCCCACATACACTGGCCGATAAGCAAATGTGTCGCTTATGTGAAACCCACTCTTATTTCTCCTGCTACACTGCATAGAAACGGTCTTTGGTAGCAGCGAGCACAGCGTTGGAATTGCCGAAACATCCACTATCTAATGGTCTTTAATAATTTGAGGAAAAATTTCTGTATTGAGAGAAATACGCGAATGTGAAACTCACATATTTTCTGTTTACTACAGAGCTAAGAAAGGCTTTCACAAGAAACGTTTAGGTATTGTAGTAGCCATAGATTTAGGCTTTTGAACTATTATTGACACTCTTACGGAAATATCTTGCTCAACGAAGAAGGTGATTTCTTCATTTTGTTCCGTCCAACGGAAAAGAACCGATTAACCAATGCATATCAGATGACATTGCAACCGATTCGCTTTCCTCAGAACCTTGAAAGGTCATATTGACACACAAACTACTCAGCCAGAAACCTTCGTGGGTCCGCAGAAAAACTTATTATATAAAAATTTTAATCTGCGTAAGCTTTATCTACATAAAAATTCATGTCTGCTTTTTTTCTACTGAGGTTTTCATAGTGTTTGAATGAATAGGTTGCGCTGTGAAGAAGGCGAAGCCGCTGAAGCACTAGCCAATGATGTATTCAAGAAATCTCGCTTGTGAGCAGCCTCCTATCTGCTCACCAAAAAAGCGGTGTTGATCAATCAAAATGTTTCTCTTAATGATTCGTAATAGTGAGGGATCATATCAATGAATGTCCTTGAAGCGCAATGCTTAGAACACTCTGTGATACACTCGTCGTGGTTGGTCCGATACGGCGCCACTGGCAAAACAAATCCTTTTCTTTTTCAAATCTATACTCTAGGGTCTGAAAACTCGTGTCAGACTTGTCTGAGGCGGTGGAAACATCAGCATGACAAGTTGAAATGCCAAGTAATTCATTGACCAAGCCAAATATGCATTCAGTCAAGTATTTGGTGCTTAATGGATTCAAATATAAGGAGCATACAACAGAGGTTGATCAACGTCAGTCGCTTTATCTTTCTTATCTTATTAGTTGCAGTACAATCACAACCGGTTCGAGACTTAGCGATATACGCTTGAATGCACTTTTCCAATCAAACAGTATGCATGTGCTTGTAATCATACGCCGCATCTCGACGCGATTCCGGTGAAAAGAGTTGCTGATATCGGCGAATTCACGATCAGTTGCTAGTGAGAATAGGCAGTGTAGTTAGACTTTAATTGAAACTTCCGTTGGAAGTTAACACAAGGCTGATTGAAAAACTTTCAACGTTTCGTAACTCTTCGGAGCTAAATTTGTCCTAGTCGTTCCTTCACAACCACTCAATCTTTTGGGTTGTGGCTCAGAATAATATATACTCATAGTGTTCAAAAGCAATGAGAGCTTTCATTTCAGAATGCGCGGTGGCATAGAAGCATCTGAGAAGTCCGCTTTCTCACCGTATACGCGTCCACGATCGCACCATTTCAACGGTAATCGTCTTTTTGTTTATGTGGGGGTTTTCCTTATTTAGTAAGTACTTCTCGTCATTTGTTAGAGTCATAGTCACATTATCGTTAGATAAGGTTTTCTTTTGCCTCGTTTCATTTACCTATGTTGCCATAGTGTTAGCAAAAGTCATCTTAAAAGCTTTTCAAACCAACTTGCAGGATTCATTTGCTAATCGAACAAAATTTAGAATATGCATCTCTAGAACAATTTTCAAGGTAGTTTATTGGTCTCATTCAAGTAATCACTACTACGGCGACTGTGTGAAACTTGGAAAGAATAATTTTAAGGAGTTTTGATAAGATTTAATATTACTTATTCAATGTGCATAATCCGTAATCATAATTAAATTGTGCGGATCCCGGTATCCTTGCCATCGATTCGTTTGCTCTCATTCGTTCTCCACAGAGATCTTTTTTGGAATACTTCATGTCCTTCTTCGGCTACTTTAGCTGTATATGGACTGAACATGGTGGAGGATAAGGAAATAAGGACATGGAAATAGGCTCTGCACAATCTGAGAGTATAGGGAATGATTAAGACATGTAATACAATCGTAACCAATGTGTTCTCTGAAAAAGCTTGTAAGAGAAACTATGTTGCAATTGAAACAGCAAACATGTTTTTCCCAAATGAAGTTAAGTGACCGAGTCATTCCTTCTCTTTTTTTTGTTTTCTCATCAAATGAAAGTATCTAGCTGCAATAAGGTCCTAATTCTGGTTTCTACAGTTTTTTGGTACCTATAATCCCACAAACAGTCATATCATTCACGTATGATTGTAGTTCTCTCTGTAGAAGATTTCAGGGAGAACCAGTCGTCTATGCTATTCGTAGATACTCAAAACATAAGCCAAAACGTTACATACAGTAAGAGCGTATCAGTTGTTGAGGTAGAAAATAAAAATTTCTTAGGAGTCGTAAGAACAACTGACCTTCTATCATGAATTAGTGCGATGTGGGGGAGTGGGGTGGAGCAGTAATTAGTGATCGTTGTATCACGAATTGAGGTGATGACAAGGCGCTGGTTCGGTTCAATCCCCTTTTCAAAACTCACTTGCAATCAATCAGCGAACACCTTACTGAACGCGTTAGTTCGACTTGCGCAACAGCTAACTCTGCAAGAAGAATAGCTTCGACCAGTATTCTACACTTTCATGAAATGAGCGCGATACTCAAGGGAGCCCATATAATACGCGAAGTATTCGAGGACCTTTGTGGAGGATAAATATTAGAAAGCAAATTAAATGCAAGAAATATCGAGATCCACGCAGTAAAATGTGATGATGGGTTTTGCAAGAAAATGGAAAAATAATGAACATGAAGCTTGATCCCCATACCTGGATGTTTGAAAGCTCTGCCTTCTTCAGCAGTGCCGCTAATTTTCTATTAGTGTTTGTGCTGAAATTGCTGTCGTGCTGGAGGGCTCCATCGAGCATGATAGCCCCCGCGAGGCTCATTCCATGATCCATAAGCCCTTTCCAGTTGTGAGTGACACTGGTTCAAGATGGCCACAAACATGTTTCCACATTATTTGGATGATCGTCCTAGCAGACGCTTATATCGTGTTGGAATGCATTCCAGTGCCGCTATTTTCATCTGGTGTAAACATACGGTCAGTTAATCTGAGATTCTCTTTGAATATGTACGCTCCTGATTCTCAAAGATGGCATTGTTTATGATGATCTTAGCTCCTAATCTTCCTAGTTAAGCTAATCATTATTCCACATGGCATAGGAATAAGGATGGGTGAATTATTTTCCGGCCGTAAGTGTAAATCCCCGTTTCTGTTGCATACTCGGATAGCGGGAGAACTAGGGGGACGGCACGCTTACCGCGCAATAATCTGCATCTCCTTCTTCACATCATTTTTTACATTCATGAAGCTCCTCAGATACTTGTAGTATGCAACGGTTTGTGCTATCAGGAAACCACTGTTTGACATGCTCATGTCCACAAGTTTTTTTTGAAGTTCCATAGGTTATATGAGTTTCCTTCTGATGTATGAGCAGCCTTACCGTTCTTCTAGTTTCGTTACGCCTGTTACGTCATTGCTTTATTGGTACTCTCCAGAAGGTGGAACAAATCTTTACCTCATTCACCATGTTATATTGTGGGATATAATATCTTATTTTCACACAGGTCCCGATAACATTGCTTCTCCCTAGCTTTTTTCTAAGCTGCTTCTAACGACTTTTTGCCGTTCTCAACGTGAAACTTCCTGCAAAAATCTGCAGCACTGGTCACTTATAGTTAGTGGTGTCAATTATACTGCAATAGAATTATGGTTCATTTTTCTTCCATTATCAAGTAACTTCTCAATGGTGATAACAATTTGGTTCAAATTGTTTCTTGGTAAATGCACTGTTGTTGACTTGGTACGATTTTTGAGTTCTTTGGAAAGCAAGTGGCAGTCTTCAGTCGTGCCTTCCCAAACTTGCCAGTAAGACATCTACGAGATCTCGCTTATAATATTTCCGTCACTACTTTTTCTTCTTTCTTTCAAGAAGAGAAAGAGACAAAGTTGGCAGGTACTCTTTTCCAGCCCACTGACTCTGATGTTTTAAGGAAAACAGTGATGTAAAATAACGTATACATAGTAATGGATTTTCGGAAATGCCAATTAGACACCATTTATGCGAGTATATGTGCGAATGTGATCGAGCCTTTAACGTTTCGTACTGTTGGGCAACTTTCACAATCAAGAAAAACTTTCTTGTACGGTAATTAACTTCACTTAGACAATGGAACCTTACTAATATTTATTTTTAGGTATAGAGGTTATAAAGGCGACAATGGTTCTTTTTTCAATGCCGATGTTGAAGCTAGAGATTGACTTCCTAAGGTAATATCATCTTATGTGTGACGAGGTGGATGGGTCACATAGGATGGGTGTTCAACGTAGCCTGCGCCAATCTCTGCGGTATACTTTTTTCTTCCTGAATGGAGAATACCTTCTTTTTCGCATGCGTCAGATTTTCTGCTCTATGTCTCTGTAATGTTGGCACACTGAGTTCAACTCGGCATGCACCACAAGAACATTGTGGAAATAAAATATTGCTATTGTGTTGTTGATAGTGATCGCTATTCCATCACAATCTTAAAACCTCAGATTGGATCGCTTTTTACCGGTGTCTTATTTTCAGAATTAATGGACAGGAGCGTTCAGTTTGCGTGGTTCTGAGGTTGGCTCTTACTAATTGAGCTGATTATCATTTCAAGGAGTTCAGTAGGTAACACGATAGCATCATCTATCGCATCTTCAGTGCAGTAGGTTGCCGATCAGAAGGAATTTGTTATCTAGAGATCTGTTCAATACCAGGACGGCAATGATTGCTGGCATTATTTCACTTTTCTCAATGGAATTATCGGACTCAATCTCGACTTGAGAGACTGTTTCGGAGGATGAAACCCTCGTTGTACAGTTAGCTATATATCATAGGTCGACACTCAGAAAACCCCTTATGGAAAGGCAGAAGTGCATGCTGGGGAAGAACGTTTAGTTGTTATGTTCTGTAAAAAAATATATGTAAATCAAAGAATATTCAAGCGGTAATCGTGGTAAAATTACTTGTCGTAATTGGCGTGAAAAAATGATGTGTGAAAGTGAAGTGCTCAATAAACAGATACATGAAATTCCGTCGCTCTGACAATCTGTAGTTATCCTGAAATTGGACTAATACTATATAGTTGTTCTCCAGCCATGCATAAGGTTTGTTATGGGTACTTATACACGTGTTTCGGCCTTCTAACCTCGTCAGTTGCACGGTGCTTTCGTTAAGTCAATTCCACTGGGATCTACTCCTCACATAGAGAGTCAACGACATATGTTTTACTCGCGCCGTTAAGTGATAAAAGTCACAAAAAATCGAGGAACTGACTGAACAAAAGGGCACCGTGCAAGTGACGAGGCTGGAAGGCCGGGACACGTGTATTGCATTGTATAACTGCCCATAACAACCTTATACAGAGCTCAGAAGTAGCCATAAAGCATATAGAAATTTGAGGCGAGGTCTCAAGAAACTCTCTGAATGAATGTATGAATTATTATTCTGAAATCAGTAGCGAAGCGTGGAAGCGTCACAATTGTAAAGCTGTATCGTATAATTCGCTTACTTTGTGTTCTGCATGTAAGTTAGAACCCGGTGGTTTTTAGGAGATGCTATCACGCTGCCAACTTTAATAAGACCACGGCCAGTGCTCCCTGTTCCACCAGTTCATTTGCAGGTGCGTTTAATGTGAATGATCATCATAATTGGGCTCTTAAACACTTGACTTAAGATTTTCTTAGGAAGATCGATCGGATTCTTGCATATATAAGAAGATCCGAAGCAAGCTCAAAGAACGCAGCAGTAGCGCAAGTGAAGTACGGTACGTCTCGTACTCGTGATTACGCTCCCATTTTGGTGTTTTCTCGATATTATCCCAAAGAAGGGCAGGTGTAGTACACTGGTTAAATTATGCCCTTGGTAACACTGAGTGATCTCTCATCCTCCATATGAAGGGATCAAGTCTGACCCGTATGTTTAAGCAGCTCGGGTATTTCTCGCTTGTCCACTGTATATTCCACGTTTCTTGGGGTCCTTCACGTCCCTCGTTCTCTCTCACCACAGATCTTCCTCTCAGACGGATCTCTTACCGGTTAGCCGCGTGGCCAGGTGACGCGTTTCCAACTGGCGGAGAGGGGTTAAACGCGAACCAAAAGCAAATTAGTGCCTCGCTGAAGCTCAGATGGTTCAAAAGTGAGATTCATTCTGTGGCTGTGCCGATTTAGCACTTAGCTTCTCTATGTTCTACAAGTTATTAGGGCAAAAGTCTGCAATAAAGTGGCTGAGAACTGCATTAAGGGGTGATAAAATCACGTCGGACAAATATGCTGCTTGTCTACTCTAGGAGTGACAGGCATGTTACTGTGTGTACATCTAGTGGTGACCGTCAAAGCTCAGCATGATTCACGAAGGTATCAAAAAGTGAGCACAAAAAATTTCTTTGGAATAGTTCTGTCAGACATAAGAATATGCTCGATAGAAAACTCTCTTTTATCATCATATCTAGTGAATTACTCAATGGTTTTCATATACAAATTCATCTGAAACCATGTTAGTGTCGCTTCACCCAATATGTGTAAAGGCCAGTTTGTGCACATCTTAGACATGTAGCGGAATAAGAATTGAGGAATAAATTCAAGGCTGAACATTCTTAGCTTCCATATTTTGAAAAAGAAGCGGAAATAGCTGTAATGAGAGAACACGATGGGTTGCATTTTATCTAAACCGAAGAAGAGTGTGAGATAACATATAAGGATTAACTTTTTCATGCAACTTTATTGTACTCAATCCTTTTTGCATCTGCCTTCTGCTGCTTGTATTTTTACGTCGATGTAGCACTCTATGATTGCGCTCTACATCTTCTTATTTTATATAGATATTTTCCAGTTGATCATGTAAACCATCACTGCTCTTACACTAGATTTTGACCACCATCCTTCCAACCAAGTGCGGCACAACTCACGCTGTTGACGTCACCACTCGTTCTGTATTTGTTTAATGGTTGTTCTTATTGTTTTCGACCGTCGGCGACTATTTTCATCAAAGATTCCCACTTTCTAGGTATTCGAGCGCCCTCTCACCATGTGGTCATGGTCAGTGGGGAGACCAGAATGACCATTTGTTATGTTTTGATAAAATATTTTAAGCCTTTGATGAGGTCTGTTATGACTTATACAGTGAAAGGCACGTGTTTTGGTATTACAGCCACAGTGCCATTATATTATATAGAGTAAACTTCAACAGAATCCACTTTTCTTTGCCTAATAAAATCCTGATGTTATGGATTTTATGACATTTGATTTCAAGGATTATTTAGCTATGGCTAGGTTGTTATAGAGATATTTCCTGCTAACGTTGCTGCTGTCTCCCCTTATTGAAGGCAGCCTATGTCGATCCACGTTAGATTGCACCCCTGCAATGTGTGTTTTCGTAGTCGTATCGAGCCGAATCTTCTTGAGTGATGCACCGCTTGATGAAGCTTTCGCACTAGGCAATATAATGCTCAATGATCTATCTTCATCACATTTTACCCACTTATATGCTTTCGTGGACAGGGCAAAGAACATCCGACACTGTGCCTAACTTTTCGAGTCGATGATTATCACTACCCTAACGTATTCAGCAGAAACCTGGTCATTACGTAAGCAGGATGAAAAATCACATGGCATTATTGAACGCAATCGAAAGGTCGATGCTATGAGTATCCATAATTCGCAAATAAGGAAAAGAATTCGAAGCTCCGACCTGCGTCAAAGATCGCAGATCAAAGACGCCGTTCTACACGCCAGGATATGGAAAATAAGGTGGGCCGGACACCTGGTGCGCTTTAACAGCAACCGATGGACTAGAGCCGTTGCCGACTGATTTCTTCGGGATTTCAAGCTCTCTACAGGAAGACCACCGATCTAATGGCCCGATTTCTTCACGAAAGCTATAGAAGAAAGATATGCTGCTCAGCGAATCCTTAGAGCAAGGAGCACACTGGGCTACTCTTGCACGCGATAGAGAAAAATGGAAGTGATGCTGGTACCCTCTCGAGTCACTCGACGATCAACGGGACGACAGGTGATACAGATGATATGCTTTCGTGGTGGCATATTTCGTCTTCTTCTCAAGTGGCGTAGATTGTTGTAGCGCAAATCTCTTTTCAATGTCGGAGAAATCCGAGCGAAAGTTCCGTAGAGCGGTCGCTGATTGATACCAAGAGTGCTGTTGAGGAGGTCGAAGCACCACCTTGCTTACTGATGGCCTGCATTACTGACCACTTGGCCACAGCCTCTCCCGGGCATTTCGACATATGGCACAATGGCACAGTGTAGAAAGTTGCAGGATCTAGTATTTACGCATGCTAAAATTAGGTCATAAGAACTTACCTGATGATTGATATGCTAAGTGGAAATATTAAATCATGGATTTTCACGAAAAAAAAACCTTCCGTAAAGATCCTTCTAAGTAGAAAGAACTCTAATGTGTTGGAGAACTTCTACGTTTCAACGAGAAAGTTACATTCTTCCCTAAACTAACATGATTTCATTTCTTATATAATATTTGTTTCTTTTTTCCAATCGGTGTTTTGCCTGAGCAAACTTTATTGCTATGAAAAGTACATTATCATTAAACGATTTACGAAAACGTATTTTTGATGAAAAACACGCCCAGTTACCCTTTAAACTTTCACATTTCATTACGAATTATGTAAAGCACATAAAGCTCAGTGCGCCTGACCGGTGATAAAAGTTGCAGCGATGAATAGAGTTCATAGCAGAGGATAAGAGGTAAGAAAGTTGACATCCATAATGCAATAGAACAAAATCTCTCTCATTATTTTATCCTTATGGAGATTCCAACTCCTGAACTTCGCTGATCTTTGGAAATGTCAAATTTTATCGATGTAGTGGCATTACATTGCAGTGCACAGTAACTTTTTTGACACACAATTTATCTTTCTCTATCATATTTTATCATTTATTGACAGTTAAACCCCTATAGTGGCGATAAAGATAATGTCATCGTAGAGAAACTGAGCTTGCCGCACCATGGCGCCGTCTGCCGCTAAAAATGAAAGTGAGGCTGTAGGGGTTGAGCGATACTTCATTCAGGAAGATTCGATTCAGTGCTGCGGCAAAACGCACTTTGCAAAGGCGAATGTCGGGGAGCAATAAACTCGGATTGTCCGGCTCTGAAGAAAATGAAGACGTAAAAACGTCTGGCGAATAACCATCTTCTACAGCAGCGCTATTTCGCTTAACAAGCTACGGAAACATTGATTATTCTTATCGAGCGAGCTTCAATGAACATCATTTTCTGAAATCACGACCTACATTTTATCCACTTTGTCGCTTCACAGATCATAGTCCGAGCACTAAAAGAAATGAACAAACGTTGTTTAGTGTAACACTTCACAATTGTCTTTGCAGTGCATAGTTTGTGGCTTCTGATCTTTGTTGGAGATTTTATAAATTCAATCTCATCATGTACTTGTGGAAATCTCAAATCTCAGGTGATTATATTTGAAAGAATCCTAAAAGGATTAGGCTTATATATCATATAGTTGACTAATACGGAAACAAAGTGCTTCTATGAATATCGAGTGTTCTGAACTGTTGACTTACACTATTGGTTGGCGAGAAATCGTGAGTTAAGGGACGACCAGTTTCATGGCTTTAAGTTTAGGTCTATTTATTCTTAAACTGACGCAATCCTACTTTTACTTTTTCTAGCCCACCTAGTCCCGAGGAATCAAGTCAAAACGCTGGACGGTCGTCGCCGGTGCCGATAGAGCGACTGAACGACTTCAAACAAATTCTGAAACGATTCCAGGAAAATTCTATGGTAACAGATTTTTGATTCCCATCGTCATGCAAAGCCTGGTACTCACATTGGCAGCAGATTGGATAATTCAAAGATGACATTTTTTACCGTGGCTTTCTGATCAGTAACATTCAATGTCACAAAATTTGCAGGAGTTAATTCATCTATAACGTGGCCACAAATATCTATTTGTAATCTATGAAAAATATAAAAAGCATGGAGAAACTTTTTCTTCAGAACAATTTCATTTGAGTAGTTGCACTGAAGATCGGATACGGAATTTTTACTGTCAATCAATGAACGTTTTGATTACAGATGTAGCTGAAAAGCAATTAGTCTGTGATAGTGTTCACAGACTTTTCGAGGTTGGTACGTCAGTGGCTTGCTTACATTTCGGCGGTTTCGCCCGCTTCATCATCCCCATCCCTGCTACAAACTAGGGTTCTTTGTGGGCGCCTGTGCCTCTGATGAAGCGGGCGATACCGATGAAACGTACGTAAGCCACCTACGTACTACCTCTATAAGGCTTTGAACATTTTCACAAACTATACTGAATTTTCATGGCGAGGTTTAGGAATAGTCGATTGTAAGGAAGAAAAATGCAATGTTTTACAAAAAAATTGCTACCAATCTGTACAGAAAAATATAATAAATCATCTACCCTAGAATTAAGCAATCTTCATTTGTCATGTAGAAGGTGATAATATATCATATCTTCGTTTCGAGTGTTTTCTCAAGACCACAGCTCAAATTTCAATATGCCAAATAACCATTTCTGAGCCATGTATGTCATGTGGTCTGTTAGAAAAGGGTTGACTTATGGACCTCGATACACGTGTTTCGACCTTACAGTCTCGTCAGTCGCGCAGTTACTCTTTCTCGTCATTTGCCAATACTGTGTGAGTGCTCCAGTCCCCACACTATGAGTTAACGAGGACGAACATTTCACAGTCTCTGTCCAGTGAACAATCGGGTGTACAACACTCTGTGTTCGGTGATAATTTCACAGCGCCTTTTTAACAGGCCACATGACATGTGTAAAACTTCGTTGTCGCTAACTCTTGATGTAGGGACTGGAGCACCCACACAGGATTGCAAAAGACGACAAGGAGTAACTGCCCGACTGACGAGACTGTAAGGTCGAAACAGCTCACTAAGTCAGGCCTTTTTATAGACCACATGACATGCGTGGCTCAGAAATGATCAGTTTGTGATAATATAGTTGTTTTTTTCGTCTGCTTCAATGCCAAGATTTACCGTCAAATACGAGCTTTATAATAGATGCTCATGATATGCAAAGTCACCTTTTCTAGTCGTTCTTGTGGTCCATAAATACAGTACCGCACAAAGGTCAAACTTGCGCGATGTTTCGTCAAACCAGATGTATTTTTTTGAATAGAATGCCAGTAGACAATGAGTACTTCGTTAGTGGATAAGTGTATGTGGAGTGGATTGTCTACATTACTGGTCAAGTGTTTGTTTGATCATTTTCAATCCATCATCAACTGGAGCCTTCACCGGTTCTTATTCGACTCGTTCACGACTCCAACCACCTTGCTCGACCTTCATTGACAATTATCAAATTTTACCTCTCATGACTATGGGTTATACAGTACCAATAACATTTGTAATGCGACGATCAAATAAGACTGAGATTTCGGTGAGGTGGAGACTTTGTTGGTAGTATGTTGTACTTTCAATGGTTATTAAAACTATCTGAGTCTTAAATGTGTAAACATTGTTTTGAGGTTAGTTCACAGTGAAAGCTTGAAAGGCTTTTAACCCACTGAGATTTAGTCGAAAACTACTGATTTATAGCAGGAACCTTGAACATTGTATTATTTTGAAAGAGAACTTGTCCCATTAGTAGTGCCACTGAAAAGGAAAATTTTGAATTTATTTTCTAAGGAAATGGTATTGTCAACTTTCTGCAACATTTCGGTTTCAAGCACTTTTCTAAAGTATTTCTACTTTGTTACAGATCGCTGATAACAGAGTTCAACCTTCGCGACGGTGCATAACAACTAAAGCAGTACCTGTCAAATCGCCATCGACCAGTCCCATACATCATTCTGTGGAAGTGTGGTCTCCGTTCAAAACGCGGCAAACATGGTCACCGGTTCAAAGAGGTACCTGGAATTCCGCCACCAGGTAAGTCAAGAATAATAAAAAGTGGTGAACGAGAAAATGCCCGATCACTAGCTCCTCAAACAACATTATATCATGTTAGGATTAAGCAATATGTTGATAATTCTTCGTGAAATATTTGCGTCATCAAAGAAAGCTCGAGAGTTTTGAGTAATCGATGTTGGGCTAATTTTGAAAAAATCGGTAACCAAAATAAAGGGAGCGGGGCAATTAGTATAGGATGTTGGAACCTCTATCCAAATTCTCTAATTTCTGTTATCTACAAGAATTGCGTCTTGTGTAATTTCAGAAGCACCTCAAGTTCTCGAGATACTTCTGGCCAATCTCGCGCCAGCGTATACTCCACTCAAAGCCATGTCAATTTTTCGTCAACAGGAGGAAACTTCTCCAAGATCCGTTAGTTTGAAAAAGTGTTGTGTTATGTTTGCAATCTTTTTTTACAATATTTTCTGCGGCGATTACATCGTGGTTTGTAAACAGGGGACTATCAAAATAAAACTGCAGTAGTTTTCTCTTAAAACGAAGCTGCGGTAGTTTTGTTTAAGTACAAGTACATATATAAAGGATTGATATTGAGCAGAGGCATAGTCCTTCGTTACCACCATGCCGTCGTCAAACTACTTCTTCTTCTGAACACGAGAGCATTCACAGCCCATTGGGCCATACTGGCTCGAGTCCCGAGACCGCAGAATTGGATTTTCCGCCCGCCAACATGGCGACGACAAAACCAAAGCGGAGAAGTTTGCTGAACAGGTCCGCATTTAGTAAATTCCTCCTATTATTAGATGAAAGAAAGCTGTTTAAATCTTTTTGCATAGCGAATTTATTTCAATCAATTTGCTTGCTTCTAATGTTCATGGGAAAACTTTTACTCATGCTTTCTATTTTTTGACACAGCTTATTAGCAAATGCCGTGAGACATAAGCGCTTCCCCTGTTCGAATGTGCTGTCACCTCTGAAAACCCTAAATCCTGCACATAGATTTGGTTGCTGCTAAGGATTTCTATGAATGTGAGTGAGTGCTATCCAAGTCAATTCTCTGCGTGATTCTGAGATATCCGTGATAGGTGTTCCTATGTTATATGAATCAGGGGATATTTTTCGAACAATTATGGTAGCAATTCCTCCATCCCTGGAGAGAGAGAGAGAGATAGATAGATAGATAGATAGATAGATAGATATAGATAGATAGATAGATAGAGAGAGAGAGAGAGAGAGGAAGGGAGAAAGAGAGAGACGCTCGGTCGTCTTAGAGCGGCGTGAAACTATAGTATGTTCATTGAATGACATCAGGACCACTACCGCTACCTGCGCAATGTAGCGCATTATTGCGCTGCTCCTATAAATCTAGTTTTTTTTTTTCTAAAAAGATTGAGAATATTATTATTACCATCAACCAAAATCCCAGCTCCCAAAATCAGACCATTGTTATAATTTAGATGGGTGAAAGAGTCAGACGTCGACGATCCCACTGTTTTCTACTTAAGTCCTGTGGAATCTGCGGCTGAAGATGCTCAAATTGTTAAGGTGATTTTTATGGTTTTTTTTTTCAACGGAGGACCTTTGCGCTAGAGGCGCGTTCTTCTCAAGTACTGTATCATCTTTGTACACTAATCATAAACCTTTTTTTCTTGCCTTTAATTCAATTTACCAAACCACTGGTTCCAAGCATTTAAAAATATTTGGAAGCTTATGTAGAGTGCTTTTAGAAAAATCCTTCTCAACAAAACGTCCCTTTGATTACGCTACCAATAGCCAAAGAGATGCCTGCAAATTCAAAGCTTGCAATGGTTAGTCTGTAAATTTCTCATTTTCAACAATGTGATAATCAGAATCCAATTTGCTTTACCTCAACCAACATCTCTTGTAGTGGAGTGCATATTGCATCCCGCAGGGATTAATCAGCGTCAAGCGCTTTTTCCTTTATCCTTTTCAGTGGAATATCTCAACTCAGAGTGTTTTTTGTCAATCGAATCAAAAGCCATCGGAATCTAAACTTTTTCAACTTTTGGAGAGGTAAAAGCGTTGAACGTAGCTTCCGCCTTAATATAGTTTAGGATGTTGTCGAGGTGTTTGGTGAAGTGGTTGTCCAAACACGAAAGGCCTTTTCAGTTAAACAATGAGGAGATGAGTGATGAAGTTTCTGATACATCTAGTCGATTTCTTTGACGTAATCATTCACCAAAATCTCTTCACTAGGATTCACTTAGTTGTGATTGGTCTAAACAAGCTACAGACTACTAAGCGGTCATGACCGTCATATGGTGCAATTTCGGCTTCCGGAAGTGCTGCGGAGTTTCGTTACGGTCAAACCACTGAGCGCACTATCAAGATTGTAGTATGATATTCATTTCTCGTCTCACCCCACCTTATGATCGAGATTTAACTCGTTTTTGTTGTGCAGAACTAGCCAACTCGAAACGACCATTCCTATCATCTCGTTTAAGTCGTGTGGCAATCATTTGTCGAAAATCATTTGAGTTCTAATCATGCATAAGCGCTGCAGAGAGTTCAGATGCTTTTACCGACTTCTTCTACAAATTCTCGAAAACTATGCGTGTATTTGTTTCTAATAAGCCCTCAGTACAACATTTTCATTAGCAGAAAAAAGTCCTGGACTTTTATCGCCTACAACGATGTAATCTTCAGGACGAAATTTTCCAAATGAACATTACGCTAAGCGCTCATTAACCCTTTGACTTCCGAGGGCCCAACTCCCTGGAGATTGAAGAACTCAAAGAGCCTCCGTCTCTAGCCCCCAATACCAGTACCGTACACTCCAGTGGAACATTAAGGATTGATTTAGTTTAATAAACACCCCAGAACATGCTATCTTTCACTGGGATGATTGGATATAACATTCAGTAATTTATCAACAAACTTACGAGATTGTAAACACTTAACGGCATTACAGCTTGTTAACTGGATGGCTGACGGCTTCAAGTCTCTTGTATAATCTCTTAAGTGTAGTGATAAATTACCAAATGCTATCCAATGTCCAATAATTCCAGTAAGAAATTAGCATGTTTTGAGGTGTTTGTCAAACTAAAATGATCCTCAATAATGAATCCTTGGCAACGTAGAAAACGTGATGCACACTACGGGATTATGTGGTATTGCTATTGAGGATTAGAGACGCAGACTAGGTGAGTTCTTTAAACCTTTGCCTTTCAAAAAGTTGGGTCCTCGGAAGTCAAAGGGTAGACGCTTCATTTTCCTTATGCCTCATCAATGTTTCTAGCCGTTTCCGCTACGTAAAGTTAGCTTTAACTCGTATAAATAGATAAGATCCCTCTGGAATCTAAAACTTGGCATTCGAAATTTGTCAAAAGCACAGTTTGTATTACAGTTCAGTGGTACAGAGAAAAATACACATGATGGGCTTCGCTTGGAAAAAAAAATCATGCGCAATTTTGACAATAATTTCTTCAAGACGTAATATCATTGCTGACTTTTTATTGGGATATGAATGGCTATGGAGCGTATCCCGATTACTTCATGAGAATAAATACACATTAGCTCTATACTTGTAGGATCAGTTCGATGGCAGTTGTCGAAAAGTGTTGTCAGGTATGGACACTAGCACACCATCGAATATGTCGATGAGAAGTCGCTCAAAGGACGAACGATCTACAACGGGTTTTTCCGTTTCGTCACTTCGAACACTCAAACCCGGTTTGTCATGAACAGTGTTTTGTTTTTTTTTCATCAGGCTCACTGTGTGAGTACGATGACAGGGATTTTCGTACAGACTTTGGTATATTTGAAATTTGATGAATTGGATTTCATTTCCTCTAACTTCTGAAAAAAGATAATCGAAAGCCTCGAGTGAGCTCAAATAAATTGAACAATATTCTTGATTTTAGCTATCCTATCGCTTTATTACAATTACCTAAATCTTAAAAAGCACACCGTAGTGAGAGGGTTAGCTGAGTGAAAATAAATAAGAAGAGGATTGCTGATTTCTATTAATTGATTCAAGCCTGTAAAAGAGACTTATGTGAGAAGATTACGCAAAAAATCTAGGATCTCGAGCTACTTTGCACTCAATTCCGATCTTCATGTCCAATCAGAAGATCGGCAACAGTGCAGGAAGTTCTTCAAGCAAGATTTCGTCGGAGAAGCAGATTATCGATAGTCCAGATGAGCTCTACAAACTCTACCATCAGGTTGATCAGTTGAAACTTAATTGTAAGACCGTAAAAGATTACGAATAAGTAGTGTACATTCTTGGCGACGGTTATAAAGTTTGCTTCCCGTTGGCTGATACAAAATATGGTTATTGATTAGCTCGGCCACGACTAGTGTTATATATATATATATACATATATATATATATATATACATATATATATATATATATACGCTATCAATAATAATAGTAATAGTGGCATAGTGAGACCAGATACAAATCCGTCAATAAAACGCCCGATTACAATAACAAAACATTACGGTAATGTAGTAGTGTAATTAAAAAGATATAAATATAGTGGTCTAAGAATTTCCACCTCATATGAACATAAAGGGCGGAGGGTGAAGTTTTGGCGTTGATCAATTCCTGTGGGGTGTGCCATACATTCGTCTTCAATTTCTAGCTTCGTTTGAGACAACTTAGTGCATACTCGAAATTGATAGTATTTTTAGTGCATTGCGCACTGTTAGATATTTCCTATAATCCTTAGAGAATTGAGTGGTAAGCAAAAACACGACCTCAGGCGGGAATCGAACCCACGTTTCATCCTATCCGGGGACGCTTGCTCTACCACTACACCACTGAGGCACATTTGCCCGACCACTCAATGTTTTTGCTCACCACTCAATTCTCATAGAACTTAGTGCATATTTGGCCATTGCAATGACTCGTGGTGACCTACCGATGTATCAGATTATTGTTGGTATCCTCTCAGACAAATTTGGCACTAAGCATCTGCGTCTATATGTAAACATAACAATAAGTAATAACGTGAATGATGGCCTGGTACTGCCCACGCTGAAGCCAGTTTATCATTTGATAGATGTTCGATGATTTTGTTGCATTCTACGATAAGAATATTTTGCGTTGTTTTCGTTGTTCTTATTTTTAATAGAGCCATAAATTATTTCTAGATGACCCTCTCTAATGTGCACACACTGTCTATGGTTGCTGACCGGCTTGCTGACGATCTGAGGTTAGCTGCTCTTCACTATTTTATCACCTTTACATATTTGAAGAACATTCGTCTACACTTATTTCAACCTTTCTCAACAGGTCGAAGAAGCTCAATAAGGCCTTATAAAAGTATATGTAAGCAAAGGAAAAAACTTTTAGTTAAATTATACATTAGATCACAAGCAAAAGTCTTAACAACGTTCATGAAGCAACTTTTGCCAATGTTGAAGATTCAATTTTTATTACAATCTGCCGTATGCTGGCCTCCATAGGAAGAATCCTAGAACGTCTTTACCATAACACAAGTTTTTTGCACAGTAAATACGCACAAGTTAAAAACTTTTGAGAGGTAAATTCAAAACATGGCGGGAAAGTTCTGTTATCCATGTCATTCTGTTGGGCTTGAGTTCCCTCAGCTAATGACTGCTTCAAATAAATCTAGCTTAGTGCGAAATAAAGCCTTCGTCGATTAAACATGATTTGAAAATGTCATCGATTATTTTATTTTGACTTCAATTCCTTTGTAAGAATTCAAACGGCTTGCGACATGCACAGCGAATTAATACATTTATTACCTTGAAAGCCGAAATTTTTGAAGAAGGAGCTTTGGGTTCTTTTTGGTCATAAGGGAGAGAAGATAATAAAACGAGCTGCCTCGATGGACAAGAAATTTTTATAGAAGAGTTAGTGATCATTCGAAAGCATGAATCTCTGGCTCCAGCCCCAGGGCCGGTTCAAAAAGCTTTTTCATAACGCTGCAAAGTTCAGAAAATTTTTATGCCTCGCACGCATAAATTTTCGCGGGACAGAGCTCTTTCTTAGTAGTAATAGTAATCATTCAATAGTGTACGTAATCTGAATCCAATGCCATGCTTATTTTCTGGAAAGACTGTTTCTCTACAGTACAGCAAGGAGACATGTCATCTGCCAAAAGCGTGAAGCGATTGATGGTTACGTGGAAACGACCATATCCGCGCTCTCTCCGCCCTCCCCCTTACCACCTCATTCAATAGTCAAAAAGCGCTTTCGTGCATGAATCAATCTCAATTTCCTTGTTGCACTGCAGAAAAACGGTTTCTCAGGATACAAATACAGCTTTAGAATCAGAAACGATGACGCTATCAAAAGAATGCTAATAGTTCAATGAATAAGCTCTGTTCGGCGAGAAAAATGCGTGCGTGAAACACAAGAGATATCCTTCTATAACAACGTCAAAAAAGGTTTTTTTTTTCGAAAAGCGGTTACGTGTAGCTGTAGAGAAAGAATCAAGCTTTCGAATGATTACTAAGACTTTTATGAAAAGTTTCTGCCCAGCAAATGAGGTTCGTTTTTTTATCTTGCCTCTCATATCCGAAAGAACCAATTTTGAAGTATTGAAGATAGTACTACTGAATGTTGTATAACTTTTTTCGTCTATTCAATATCACATGCTTGAATTTGTGAATCATTTATAGTTTGTTCAAGAATAAATTCAGGAGACAGGATTTCTGTTTTCAAAAGATGAATGCTTCAGAATTCTTGAGGATTCTATCTCCCAAAAATTCGTTCCACAAAGCTATTTAGTACTGGAAACTAAGAATGATAACAGCTTTCTGCAGGCGAGGCGAAGAGCCAGTGTCACGGAATCAGTTGGGTCAGCTAGAATTCTCGCACTTCGTTATCACCTCTCCGCATCCCATGCTCACAAAGGGAAAAAGTCTATTTTACAATGCCCTATTACCTCGTCCGGGAAATTCGGACTATCTAGTCACACTTATGGTGAGAGATTTTTTCAAGAAAAAACCGATCTTCAGCTATAGCGTTATTTGCTGGAATCGTTTGTTTTCTGATTATTATAGAAATCAACTAATGTATGATGTTGAAGATAGCATCATATTCACAATATGCTCCTCTCATGCGACGTAGCAGTTCGCAACTCTTCATGCCTCCGGGATTTCTTGAGCTGGAAGACCTAGATGGATCTGTGAAAAAGTTCCTTCATGACACTGGTACTCCGAATCTCGATGGACGACACACAAAGGTGAATGGAACCTTCATTTAGGTCAAATGAGTTCTAAGATTGCTTTTCTTCTGAGGATAAGACTTTTGTTGGAAAAGCAATGAAAGATTATAGATGTCAGATCAAAAGGAAGGGCATAGGTAAAAAAAATACTGTTCTAATTAACAAACTTGCAGTGATTAGGAATTTCTCGAAATCCAAGCTTAGGCGCGCTCTCATAGTTTCTTATCTGAAAAAAAATCAGTTCAAAAGACTTCAAAAACTGACGGGACCACAACCCTCCATAAGGGCCTATTGTAGGTATGCAAGTGTATATATGGGTGACCTGAATGATGTAGATTCGGTCAAGCTAATTTAGTTAGATGACCTCAAACTGCTCTGAAATGGTCTGAAGAATGTTCGCGACATATAAGCTCCGGTTCTGTTCTGGGGAAACTCACAGGCACTTCCTGATTATTTATTATCAACTACTATAGAAAAAAGTTTTGGTTTTGCTCACCTCATGACGACGATCCTTATATATTACTACGCTAGATCAAACTGATGTACAGGTCTCAATGTCATTTGAGGTACAATTTTGGAATGGCTGTAGTGATGGTCTATACACGCAACGCACCCTCAATGGCATGATTTCTGTTTTGAAGAGTACACTTCAAAAAAGTGATACAGATGAGAAGACTCTGCTTATTGACTGTTGTTTGTGTTCCCGAAAGCGAACTGTTTTTGGCAGCGTGCGATTGAAGAGTAGCTGACGGAATCGGTTACCTTGCCAGTATGAGTTCAGCATCTAGGATCAGTTCGTCAAGTAACTAATGACTGAAACTGGATTTATTACGGAAGAAAATATGTCGGCTGAATTTTGCTCTATTGGTTCTTCTCACTTGTATCACAACATCAAGCAATGGCCAAGACGAGATGTGCGCATTTGGAACTCAATACGTTCTACTGCGATGATCATCTCCATTGTAAACCCATGACTGACAGCGAACATTAGGTCCATGAGAACATAAAAAGTGCTCTGCATTGATATGCGTGACTTGAGCAGTAATGGACGTCTGTTTGATTTGTGACGATGACCATGACCATTCATGGCATTCTACAAATCCAAAAGCAGTCTTTTAAATTCGACATTTGGAAGCACTTTATCAGTTGTTCCATCAGAAGATCTCTCATTATCATAAAAAAGTTGTTGAGTTGAAATAATCACGTTAATGGCGTCTACATCTGATGCTTGTTTTGTTACTATAATGCTGGACTTCGCATCTGATAGAGCTATGGAGTCAATTCTTTCACTGCCTAGATTACTGCATGCAGATTGATGGTTAATGTGAGCGCCCACCGTTTAGAATATAATTCTCCCAATTAAATCAAAAATGAGTTCAACTCTTCATAAGTTTACGAAGGATCAATATTGGAAGATAACGGATAGCAATAGCAATAAGTCACACAATCATGCAAAAATTGGCTTAGATGACGCCAGTTTCAAAACGAACCTACAGATGAAAATCTGCACTGTCAGTGTTTATTTTCACTACCTACTACTAAGTTATACATTGTAGGTAATTGCTATGCCTCGTTTGAACCTTTGCTCTTTTCATACGCTCGCAGCACATCATTCGAACGAGGTTTGTCATATCCTCTGTGACTTTTTAAAGTTTTTTTCTTTATATTTCACTTCCTTCAGGTACAGAGTGATTTTGCAATTTTAGATAATAAACAGCGCTGCTCATGAGCAGTTAGTGCCTTTCATCCTTCTACAACTTCTTACTGCTCTGAAGATGCTTCAAAATGATGGTGTGGAGCAACTCAGTACCAATTTTAAGGTAAACTCTGTTTGATATCAAAATCCACGCCTGAATAAGAATCTGTGGACTACATCACATTTCTACATTTGAAATAAATGTTGTAATTGTTTTCCAGGAGTTTCTTCTTGCCTATCGTTTTGCTCCGGATTCACAGCAAGAAATGCTGGAGTTTCCACGACTAATTTTCCTGCCTGTTCGTTTCTGTCACATTAAAGATATGGGTTCATTATTATCAGCTATTTATTCTGAAAAACACCATATGCAAACTTATGACTGATGTTTTGATCAACTGAATTTTTCCATATAAAATCATTAAATAACTGTTTTATTAGGAAACCTTTGGAGCGGAGATCGAGAGCGGTGGCGACGAACTGGTAGGATTGTGCCGATATGCTATGCGGGCGCTGTGTACGCTGCTTCGCCATAGAATAGATGGAAAACCACCTCCAATCCAAATACGGTGATGTTTTTCAGAAGTTTTTTCTAGCAGACAATTCATGCTATCTACCTTTGCACCTTGTAAAGCACTATATCTCTAAATGATAAAGCATCTATTAGTAGTGGTCAAAATTGTACGTGCACCAAATTCTGGCTAATTGAGCACAAAATTTTGGGAAATCTTCAGTATAAGGGCGCGTTCCAGTCCAGAGAATCCTAGAGAATTAACAGTTGGTAGATAAGTTTAAGAATGGGAAGATAACAGTAATGTTGTACCGATGAACAGTGTCTTGACAAGTAGGAACCGAGATGCAAAGAGTGTAACACAAGCGTGGTGATGAACTAATCAAAGTGGATTACAGCCATACGTTTCCTTTCTAGCAATTTCCTTCTAGAAGGATTTTTTTACCGCACGTGTTTATATCCAATCAATAGCGTCTTGATATAAACGTTATCCTAGACGTGCTTGGTCCAACAAACTGTTCTCTGTCCTCTCTGAACGTGCATATTTTACCTTTTCGAAAAGCTTTTCTTTTTGAACGTGCTTATCTTGCGATGAGAAACTGCTATCGGATAAGAGAGTATACAAATGTCTTTACTGAAAAATTTAAGTTGAGACGATTGTTCAGGGGTTCTCGATATCTGTTAAAACAAACTTTCATTGATGTGCTTTAGCATAGTTCATGACTAGTGGCACTTCTCAACTTTTGCTAACTCTATTGATAAGCTTGTCCCCAAAGTCATTTGCTTCGTATTTGAAATAATGCTCTCCCACAGTCGCAAATCCTACGATGATCTGATAATGTTATCGGATAAAATATTTCAGGCCTTTCATGCGACCTGTCATGCCACTTATACAGTGCAATACACGTGTTTCGACTTTCTAGCCTCGTCAGTTGCACGGTGACTTTTTGCGGTTCAGTCAGTTCCACGAGAACGATATCCGTTGTATATCAGGAGCCGAGGCGGGACGTTCTACACTGGTTGAAGTGATAAAATCACCTAACTGGCAGCGTTATATACTAAATTGCTCCTGGCGGGGAATCGTGAAATATCATGTCTTTTGTTTTCAGTGTTTCTTGAGATCTTGCTCTAATCAATATGACTAACTAACTGACTAACTGTCGTCCCGTTGTTCGTCAAGTGACTCGAGCAGGTACCAGCAACTCTTCCATTTTTCCCTATGGCGTGCAAGAGTAGTCCAGTGGGTTCTCCTCGCTCTAGGGATTCGCTGAGGGATATCTTTCTTCTACAGCTTTCGTGAAGAAATCGGACCAACGGGTCAGTGGTCTTCCTTCAGAGCGCTTGACGTCCCGAGAAATCCAGTTGGTAACTGCTCTCGTCCATCGGCTGTCGTTGAAGCGCATCACGTGTCCGGCCCACCTTATTTTCGATATCGTGGAGTGTAGAACGGCGTCTCTGATTTTCGATCGTTGACGCAGGTCGGAACTTCGGATCCTTTCTCTCATTTGCGAGATATGGGATACTCCTAGCATCGACCTTTCGACTGCGCGTTCGATAACTCCAAGTGATCTTTCATCCTGCTTACGTAGCGACCAAGTTTCTGCTGCATACGTTAGGGTAGGGATAATTGTCGAGTCGAAAAGGTGGGCACGGAGTCAGATGTTCTTTGTCCTCTTCATTACATCTTCGATGCTCTTAAACGTTCCCCAAGCCGCTCGTTTCCTCCTGCTCAACTCTGGAGCTAGGTCGTTCATCATGTTGATTTCGCGACCTAGATAGACATAACTGGAGCATCCGGAGATTGTCGTTCCGTTGAACGTGAAGGGCGAAACCCATCCGTTCCTCATAAACATTGTTTTGTTAGATTTAGTTAAGACCAATCTTTCCACAGGCGTTATCGAAATCGGTCAACATCGTTCCGCTTGCTGATGTTGGTGTTATGAGAACGATATCGTCAACAAAGCGAAGATGGTTTAATTGTCGACCGTCGATTTTCACTCCCATTTCGTCCCATTCTAATGTTCGCATGACGTTTTGTAGGGTGGCAGTGAATAGTTTTGGCGGAATTGTATCGCCTTGTCGAACCCCTCTTCTTACGTCAATGGTGATATTGTTGTAGAATGGAGATATTTTGGTCGTGAAATCTTCATAAAGCATACGAAGGATCATTATATACCGAGTAGGGACGCCCTGGTTATCCAGAGCCTCTATAACCGCTTCTGTTTCCACTGAATCAAGGCTTTCTTCAGATCGATGAAAGTGAGACATAGTGGTTGTTTGTACTCTCGTGAAATTTCAATGAGTCTTGTAATCGTGTGGATGTGGTCTATGGTAAAAAATCCTTTTCGGAACCCTGCTTGTTTCGCATGGTTGTCCTTCGTCCAGTGTTCTGTCAATCCTGTTTACAATGACTCGAGTAAAGAGTTTATAGACAACGGACAGCAAGCAGATTAGGCGATGATTGCCTATGTCGTGAAGGTCTCCCTTTTTGAACAACAATACGGTCTTGCTGGTTTTCCATTGAATCGGGACCTTAAATTCTGAGAGGTAGCAAGTGAAGAGCCGAGCCACGGTGTTGATGAGAAACTGGCAGCAGGTTCTTCAGGTGTTCTGGTCTGATCCTGTCTGAACCGGGTGTTGTTTTGTTCTTCACCTGACGATATAGCATGTCGGATTTCGGGAAGGAGGAGCGGTGGAACGATATATTCGTCCTCTTTCAATTTATATGACGGTAAGAGGACATGGCTAGCGAAGAAATCCGAGTAGTATTGGTGAACTTCTTCCCTATTTTTCCATAGCACCTTCTCTAAGTGGGCCTTTGCGAATGCTCTTCCCAGCTTCTGCAGCTTCTGCCATAACTGCTACTATTCTCTCTTTGAGGTTTTCTTTTATCGCTTCTCTGCAGCGTTTCGCAAGTTCAGACATAAGATTTCGGTTGCCTGTAGCTAGCTCGTGCGATTCCACGTTGACGTATCAGCTCGGGTGTCTGCGGAGACAAGCGTCTCTTCGTGACTTTAGGAACTCTCAGCTTTTATAGCGCTAACGCGAAGATATTCAACGAGTCGATCGTATTCTTCGTCGATGTTCTCGACAACGGTATCTTTCCAAGAGCCGACTAATGATCTGAATTTATCCCAGTTTATGGTAGTTCTGGAACTTCGTTGTTTGAATTTAGCGGCTTTCTCTCCTCTTCTCAAAAAGCGGAACGTTGCGCGAAGGAGGCGATGTTCTGATTCCGTGTAGAACTTAGGAGCAACAGCGACATCGGTCAGGCAAAACCTTCGATTTACTAAGATGTGGTCTATTTCGTTATGGTACTCGCCATTGGGAGACTCCCACGTCCACCTCTGAGAAGGAGTCTCTTGGAATTGCGAGTTACCCATGGATGGTTTGAATCGTCATGATAAAGCCTCAGACAGCCTCTCACCCTGTTCATTCCATTGTAGTCCGTGGGTCCTTATGTGACGTTCTTCTAGGTTCAATTTTAGCGTTGAAATCTTCGACAATGACCTTGAAGAATGTATGATCTTCTCTGAAGAGTTTTTCGAGGTCCATATAGAGCGCTTCGACTTCGTCTTCGTCATAGCTTGATGTTGGTGCGCAAGAAACGAAGAATTGTTAAAGCCGGCACAGAAGCACATCGTTTCAACCGTAATCGTGCCATACGAGTTGTTAGTTGTTCAAACGAATCAATGCTCACGGTCAAATTCGATTTGACGAGGACGCCAACGCCGCCGACACCTCTGCGATCGCATGTACCAAGGAGCAGTTCTTTTCCGGTGTCATAAACAGCGTGAAAAGGATGACGCCTCCTCGTCTCAGCCAGGCCAATGACGTCGTACCTTATTCTTCTTTCTTGAATGAATCCGTCGATACATACTTATGTCTCGAACCTTTATGATTCGCTAGGAATTTTTTGACAGCTCGTTTACTGGTAATATCTTATGCAGCCTGTCACCATGTTCATTGCGCTATCCGCAATACGGAAGACAGTCAGCTGGCTCATATGTCTGCATCTTTCTTTAACACGGGATGCAGCGAGATAACATGCAAGAGCAGATTGGAAGTCCAGTAATGTGCCACTTGTGATGGATTAGTAATTCTTAGCTCAATCTAAAACTATGAATCTTACTCCTTGTCGCTTACCATGACTTAGATTCACATATTGAATAAACCATTACATGGATTCTCGTATTGACTAACTATTCGTCTCGCTCGAATTTCGTCTAAAAAATTTGTGGAAATCAGTTGGTCCTTCGAAGCAAAAGACTTTGATTTACACCAGCTGACTAATAAAGATCCAGTTAATGTAAGACAGTACAGCGCCATCTTCATTGCAACACTTTCATGCTATGACTCACTTCCTTTCTAACTCTTTAATGAAAAGCATAACAGTTCCATAGTGTTGAGAGCATCTTCTCCTCTCTTAATTCAACCTCCGCTCTGTAGTCAGTACTTGTTGAAGTGAACCTCTGAAGTGACTGAACAATACCTCTTCCATATATTTATCAAGTCCCGAAACCTCTAGTATGCGAAAATAGCTGTCTTTCATCAGGTGCCAACATTTTTATTGTATGTCCATTTTTGATCGCGATCGGGTTTTCCAAGTCCGTAACTGGCATGAAATAATGCGCCGCTCCCGAATGACAGGTTAACAAATTTGAGCGCTCAGTGGTCAGTAGATTGCAATTTTTTTTAACTTTACAATCACTTCCAATTCAGTTTTGCAAATTTAGGTCTCGATATTCACGAGCGCTCCTGGCTTGTGCTACTTTGCTACAAGAAGATAAATCATCTAGTCTAACAAAGGCGAAAAACGTGCTCGAGGTCGCTCTCTGGGGTGGAGAGCCTTGTCACATCGACGTAAAGGCGCGAATTTGGCTTGACATGGCGAGGTCGGAGTGTGTGGATATGTTGGTAAGTGTTCATATACCTTCAAAATGATCTGACAGAACGTTGCAGAAAAATATATTGAAGGCGGATGTTAGGTGTTTCTTACGCTGTACTTGGTGCTTACAACACAATACTTAGAGCTGCTCAGTAATGAAGACTAGGTTGTATGTTCAATTCGGAGCCCACCAAAGCCTCAATCTCTACTTTGGCGAGAAATTTGACAAGGTCGCGGGGATATAAAACCAGTGATTTGATACCAAGATAAGTCCCGCAAGTTATTGAGTAGGCCACTGTGCATTCATTCAACTGTAGAGTGAGTTACGTTGGGAAGAGATGGCACATTTCCAAAGGTTTGATCAATGCTAAAAGCTTCAACCTTCATATTACTTTCCTTCTTTCTACTTCTTTTTCTTTCTTTAAAGCCGCACGAACACAGCATCACACGCAGAATAAATTCTGATGGCATACTTGAACTCAAAGCAGCTATTTGAAGCCTTCATTTTCTATACTTCAGTAGAAGATCTATGAACGTTACGCCAAGCCATGTCGGTAGCGAAAATAGTCAGAGTTCATAATAGATTGGAAATTCTTCAAAAACCGCTGAGCAATTTCTGCCACATGTGATACATAACCAATGTTGAGCAGCTAATTATTCGGGTTATTGCACATATTTTTTAGTTAGTAGAAGTGATAAAAAACACAGAAATCTTTATGTGTTCTAGCAGCCACGATCCATCGACTGAAAGGTGGTGATGGCACAATGCCATTGTACATTGTGCAGTCACCACATTCGCCTCCCCCCTGCTACTGTGCAGGGTTTAATAAGAGAGGGGCGTGGGCCACTGACGAAAAGGGCGAGACCTCCGAAACTCGCGTGTTTGGCTCTGGCATACCAACCTTGGGTAAGGCTTGAAACATTTCTAAAAAATTTATGATTTAGTTGCGTCAACTGGTCTGTGAGCCTGGATGCCGGCTAGGAGTATGTGAGCATTATCATGTCGAATTCTTGCTCAGTGCCACTCCACGATCCATTGTCGAAAGTCATAGAGCCATTCTAGCGATTAACACTTGAAGTATCTTACGCCCGAAGTTCTCAATGGAGATCTGGCTACTTGCCGACTTTTCTTGATGAGTATGGCCGTCTCGGAAAAGTGATATTGTGTCAAGACGGCCCGAGACGGTTCACAGAGTTCTAGTGTCAAGTAGTTAGTAGAAACTTTATACATATTATATAGTACTGTGTTTGTTCACATCTATCCGAAGGTGAACTAAGCAATGGAATTAAAGAGGTTTACTTAGATTGTAATCTAAGAACTCAAATAGTCTTATCACCGAATGTTTAATGTTTGATTGTAATGTTTCCTACAATAAATATGTTCTGTAAAAGGTTTTGATGCTGAGCTTTATAGTGATCCGCTCTTGGATTGCTTTGAAAATATTGTACGCACACAGGTACGAACCTTCTCCCACTGTGAATTTATTGATATAATTGAAGAAAGGCTGAATTCGGCACAAAGGCAAAGTTAAGTTAACGGGAATTGAACTCCAATCTACATGATCAGTGTGTTCTAAATGAGCGGCCTTTCTGTTTTGGAAAAAAGTGTCCTCATAAGGAAAGAATTGATTGTGAACTAGTCACTCTGTTATGAATTTTTAACGATTCCTCATACCAAGATGATAAGTATACGAATGGAATCCGATTAGTGTCTTCTCAACCGACACCTTTTGCTTTTGTGTGGGCTATGATAAGTACACTTCATTTACTGTCTGAGGAATACTTTGATCCTCGTTTAAGATTAAGAACATCAGGGTTGAATGCTTTAGAGTTTGAAATATATCAGTGAAGGCCAACATTGTTGTGGGCATTTTGAAGAAAGTGAAAGAAAGCACTATTATAATCTCCTTTCATTTTCCTACTCCCATTTGACTTTCAGCCGACGCAAATAACTAAATTCTACTACGAAAATTCTTTGAATTATTAAACGTTTGAGGTTATTCCCGAAGGCAATACTATAGAAATTAGTAGTGCTATTTTTCCGTGTTGGTCAACTTCTCGATGTTCACCAAGTCAGAATTTTGCTCACTTCAAATGAAGTCTTCGACTATCGAATAAATTTGAATATTCGAAAAAAACTAGGGAAAATTCCATGTGTTCTTTGGACTGTTGCTTGAATTGCTTCACTAGTCACCGCCCTACCCTGCTCTCACTAACTTAGTCAGTGGGACAGAAAAATGATTGATATGCCCATTTGAGAGCGCATGTGGCGCAGTAGTTAAGAGGTGTTCTGCTTCGCACACGAGGTCAATGCATCCCCCTGGGATCGGTAAATTGGTACCAGGCTGGTCTCAGGCTTGTCTGGGAGGATATGCAGCACTGACTCGGTTTGGCGGGAGATCACCGCGAGTCATTGTAAAGGCCAGATATGCATTGAATCACCTCGAACGAAGTTAAAAATTGAAGACGAATGCTTGGTGCATCACTCAGGGATTTTTAGCGCCGAGAGCTTTGCCCTTTTATCCTCGTACACCCATTTCAACGCTGAATGCTATATTTTGGCTATGTATATCAATACAAATCTTCTTGAGCGAAAATCTTGTAGTTAAAACAGGACGTCATGAGATTCAGAGATTATGAATAATTGGGTAATGAATTAGTTAGTGAACTAAGGTAATGGTTGTGAACCACAGGGCAGATATTGAAGTCATAAAGAAAATGCTGAAGGAGTCTCTGCGACAAGTAATGGATCCGACCTCGGATGTTTATTCACACAAGTGCTCATTTCTGTTCTCCTTAGAACAATGTTTCAATCATGTCGACCCGCACTGTGGTTGTGGGTTTTTCATAGTAACGAGCAACGATGAGTCCGCCACCTTAACAAAGTCTCCAAGACGGATGGTTTCAACGTTATCATTCGAAAACTTGTTTAGAGCGAGCCAATGGTAAGATTCAACGCCGTAACGGTAGCAGACTGGCAAATATTTTTTCGATCCAGGATGTCAAATGGCTGTATAAGGACAACCCACATTTTCCCTGAGATCTACATGGTCAGTTGCGAAACGTAGCAGTTATGTGACTGATTAGCTACAAGTATAGTGATAAATATCAATTGTATTGGCACAAAAGTAATTGCGATTCTATAGTAGTCTGAAACTGTAATTACTCTCGCAATTTCCTTAAACGGCGACGATGGTGTAGAATGACCAATGTTAAGTTCTCCTGCAACATCACGCGCAATTTGGGAGGACCACCTCCGAAGATTGCTCTCAACTGACACATTTTTTTCGGCGCTCCTCCATCTTTGAGGCTCTCGTCTTCACTACAAAACTTCTTAAGCCACCACTGCTCTGCATATTTGTTAGACGTCCCTAAGACTATTGCGTACCAAATGTCGCGAGTTGTCTCTGCTGCTTTACGATTTTGAACTCATGGTTTCAAACCGCGATTACATTTGCGTGGATTGAAATCCTTTCCACAATCTTGGATAAGCAAGAAATAAACAGCAAACAATGCACCATTAGCAACGATTCATAAATCTAGAAATAAGCAGTGAAATGATGTAAAATATAATCACACTGATTTGACGGCGTCGGTAGCGCAACGATTCAGTACGCGCTCTTGTATAGAGTGAAATGTGGGTCGAATCCCAGCTGAAGCAAACCTTTTTTGCACACCACTCTGCATCGTTGGGCATAATCACATTTCCAGGAACTTTATCCTTTATGAAACATAATCGCTCTTATTTAGAAATATATTCCAATAATGATTTGGAATTCACGGTTTGAAATTGTATATACGTTTGCACCAACCTGATTACATATATATATATATATATATATATATATCCCTAGAGATGCTCCCATTTGAAGAATTACGGAGTAAGAAATTAATGGTGATGACTTGTTTTATCCCAGTTCCGATCGTTCTTCGGGTCATTTCAACGAGTTCTATACCTTTATCCAGGTCGAATGATAAAGAACACCTTACGAAAAGGATTTCGATGTCACTACACTGTTTTGATTTCTCATCAAAAAATCTCAGTGCGGAGGTAAGTTTTGTTCCAACAGTATGGTTTATTATGGTTTATAATCTCCACTCTTTTCTCCTTTTTCAACTTGTAAGTAAATTAGTTTTTATTCAAGCTAGGCTTAAACTTTAAAAAATGGGTTTTGAACTTACATGGTATTTACACTTTTACTTTTTCGATGAATGACTACTTTATCATAAATGTCAAACTGTGGAAAACTCATCATTGCACAACTACCTTGATTTTCAGCTCACAATCGTTTTCTGTGCTTTTCTTTTTTTCCTTCGTTATAAATCTCACTATTATTTCCGGTAAAAAACGAATGAATACCATAGGCTGAGATTCCTTGAAAGTACTTTTGGTCTAGAAGGTTTTTATTGATGCTAAGTCTTACAAGCATTGTACTTATCTCTCAGTTTTCACCGCTTCCACCATCATATGCATATATATATATATATATAAGTATATATAGACACATATATGTATGTAAAGATATAACTGTACATACGGTCATATATGCATATAAATATAGATAAATGAATAAATAAATAAATAAATAAATAAATATATAAATAATAAATATATATATATATATATATATATATATAGGTGAAGAACACGACTAATGAAATTGTTTGTTTTTTATTCTCTATGGAAACTTCTAAGTAAAGCTGCAATGATATGTATGCGCAGAATCAAAACATATCTACTTAAATTATATAATATCTATGTTTGCTTAGGATTTCCTGTCGGAATTCAGTAGCAGTGTGGCATAAAAAAGAAGAGGAAGAAACGATCAAGTTCTTAACGCTTTCGGATATTCCGATAGATTTGATGTTGGTGGAACGACTGCAGTTTCCAGCGTTCTAGAATAAACCGCCGCACATCATACTTCTCAGTGAATCCATGCTATTCTACCTTCTTATTTTAATTTCAGGTGCGATATGTAAAGAACTTCTTCTTATTGCATTAAAGTTAATTATTCAACTAAAACTGCAATAGTGAAAGTAAGTGAATGCTTTAATCCCATTCGTCCCATGTAGATACTGAGATGCCTATATGCTAATTTACCCCGTTTGAAAATTGGTCTTCAAATTCAGCCTTTACCTACTCAGAAGTTTTTTCTTTGTTTTTTTTTCTGGAAACCGAAGATAGGAGAGTTTCCTAAGAAGCACAGAGGGTTCCACCTTATTATGATGCAATGGGAAATATGCGTCAAAGTGGGTTCACTGAGCCAATGACGCTTCAGTCTCGCGCTCCCTTCAAAGCCCTCTGAAAATATTATAATATCATCTAGTGACTCAATAAACATTATTTGGAAGCATTCAATTTCACAAAAGTGTTTTCAGTTGCCGATTACCGTTCATTGGGAAAAAACGATGATAAGACTTTTTCTTGCAAACATGCCACATATGAATGGTTCTCATCACACAGATGTGACAGATCGATTTACAACGTGAAGATGACAGCAAAGATCCAAAGTTTTAGTGGAAAAAAAATGCATTCGTCTTGTCATATCAGGGATTTACCAAAATGAGGAAGTAATTTTAGACGTCAAAATTTGGTATACAAATATATAAGTCATTCGAAACGCAAGGACGAACTTTATCAAAGCAAAAGACAAGGAACCATATTTTCATTAAGTGGGATATTTAGTTTTTGTTAGGAAAAGCTATCTCACGCATCGTAAGAATCAGAAAAAAGCTACCACACTTGCTGCACTTCGTGGATCCCAGTATTGATAATCAATCAGAAATAATGTTGCTTGACCACCTCTTAACGGTGGTATGATGTCACAATATACCTAAAGATGTAGAGTGGTGCGCAAAAGCGTTGCGTCAGGTGGGACTCGAACCCACATTTTATTCTATACGGGAACGCGTGCTGGACCGTTGCACTACCGACGCATTGGTCGTAATATTGTGTGCATCCGATTCGCTTCCTCGTACCTGTCGTCAACGAAAGCTCTCGAAATTTTTTTGTATGGCGTCGGCTGTTGCTTAGAAATTTCTTCTTACTTGGAAACCTCTTCCTAATTGTTACATATCTCGGATCTAGTCAAGTCTCTCTGTAATCTCTAGATAACTGTGCTACACGGAGCGTACCTTGGTTGTAGGAAGTGAACGCATCCCAGATAAGTCTGTTATTAATTTCGCAATCCAGAAGGTATGAGAGATTTGATGAACGGGGGCGGGGTGTGAAATGACTTTTGATGAGGGTGGACCATTCACATAGTGACTTTGTCACTGCACTGATCGCTTTCTTTTCTAAGCATATTATGAGTTGAAACAAATTAAATAATACAAAATTTATTTTCACCTTTTCCTAGAAATTTTGAATTGGTAGCCACGACCATTGTCGTTGAATCACCCCTAAAGTAGATCGGAAAAATGGATGTTTGATGAATGTCAGTGGTTGAAAATTGCCACAAAACGATAAAGAACTTGATTGATTCTGCGACGTATCATGTAAATCAAAGCTAGGAACAAGACCCTTCTACTTTTCTCAGTTTCTGAGAAACATTATTTCATGTAGTAATAGTGCTGTAAAAAAATTTTAATGAGATACGGTGCTATCTGAATCGTCCTCTCGAACTTCTCTACATTAGTGCTTGACAAGAACAAGAAGACGGTGCAAGTGTAGCACGCGCTCCCCGGTATATGCTGACCTCTGAATCCCAAAGAAACAAAAAACAAGACGGCCATTGTAGCACTAGAGCTGAGTGGAGCCACGGCGCTGCGGTATAGCTGACCGACCGATCTGGACAGCACACATTTAAGCGTATATTCAAAAAATTATAAAACACTGCGAGAGGGGCGAGAAACAGCGACGCATCCTGGTTGCAGCAGAAAACACATTGCAAATAATCGTAGAAATTACGTACCTACAATGCGGGCCGTTCAAGGTAATCTATAGATAAATAATCTTGGATAATACGTACCACAATGGCCGTCAGGTTAATTGATTTTATGAAACTATATCGCTTACCCGACAAAACCTGTTATAGATTGGTGGCTGATAGTTATGATACAGACATTGAAGAATGTGTGAAAGTGAAATGGTGCCTCTGTGGTGAAGTGGTAGCTCGCAGCTCCCCAGTATCGGTGAAACACGAGTTCAACTCTCATCTGCGGTTAAGCTTTTTGCTAATCACTCTGTGCAACACTACGAAAAAGCAGTAAAAAACGGGGAGAAATTTTGAATATTACAACTCATACTAAGGATTTTTGCTATTGAAACAGACTATTTGACTATGTTCCCACAAAATCTTAAATTCCTGTTATGTCTTTTTCAGTTTATCGGTCTACGCAAAGAGGATTGGCGACAAAAGGATGAAGACGACGATATGTTTTTTTCCCTGGATCGGGAGCTTGAGGAGATTCTTGAAGAAGAGATTGACGAACTACCCGATGCTCTCCCAAACAATACACTGCTCCACAGTGAAGCCACCACAGATGACAGGCTGCCAGCTAAACTGAAAATATCGAGTTGCCCCACAACAGAAGAATACTCATTCGAAAGTGGTAAATATGACAGGTGCGCCTATGAAGGCAAATAAAACTCTTTTGATCATTGGTAATAAAAAGAACATCAGCAATGAAGCGCCAGGTGCTGGACTACTTTCATCACTTGCTTTTCCGCTGCTACTACAGCGCGATCAAACGCGGATTCTTGAAGACGAATTTAACGACGAAAACGAATTAGCCGATTATCTCACGGGAACGCCTGCTTCTTCCGGTGTCTCACAATCACTGCATAACTGTCCCTCTGTAATGTATGATATTGCATCCTTTCATTATTATTTGAGCGAACATGTCATGTGGTCTAGTAAGGGCTCTTGTACAGCCCGATACACGTGTTTCGACCCTTACAGACTCGTCAGTCGGGCAGAACCCGTCGTCTTTCGATATTTTATAGTCAGTTCTCTCGGGAGCTCTGCTCCCTTACAGAGAATTATCGAAGACGAACGTTTTACATTCTATGTCAAGCGAAATTCTCACCTAACACAGAGTGTTTGTGCACTCGAATGCATTTTGGCTGAGAGCCCTTACCAGACCACATGACAAGTTGGCTCAAATATTATTGAAAGGATCTATTAAAATTTGAGCGTGGTCTCAATAAAGCACTCGAAATAAGGGTATAATATGATATTGCACTCAGCACTCCAATAGCAACAATTTCTATTACATCCTCTTCAGAAAGCGGGAAAAAACCTACATTTGCTTTTCTAACGTCGAAAAAGAAGAATACTCAACCACTTCAGAACCCTACCAGGAATTGCACAAGAGGCAGCGTCTGCTATAAAGACGACGATTGCGGAGAGGTATCGTAATTTTCAAGTTAAAGTGTTTCCAAGTAGTTTTTAGAGGAAGCCTCATATCCAAGTCGTTTTCGCATTTCCCCTGGATAACATTACTTAGAACACTGATTCACTGAAGAAATTTGAAGTTGATAGCTTCTTATTACGTCAAGGTACAACTGTCATTGCCTTCAAAATCTAAAGGAGATAGATAACTGCAGGAGCAACTTTGCTTGTCGAAATTCAACCCCTTTGTCCTCTGTCGCACGCTATCATGGATCAAACGCTTCATTGCGATCACATAGTGCTTTACGAATGCATAAATAATGACTATTGTTTCTGATTAGGACGGAACAAATGAAAAACCAATTTCATTTTATTGGCAAAAATAATTTTCATGGCAGTGTTAGTAACCATTCGATTGATGATACTTGCTGCTACTGTTCCATATCGCCGGTCTCTCAAAACACCCTTTTACAACGCTGTAGCATTCATATCAAAAATTATGTTCGACACTCGCCTTTCGCCTTTATTTTTATCACGCTTATAATTCGCTGGAAGCCGAAAAGTATATCATTGTGCAGGGAAATTTCCGTAGTGTCTCAGTAAACCGTTTCATCTGGAGTCTCCTGCCACGCCCCTACCACGACCCTCGTTTTGTCGAGTAGCCGATACACAACTTTGCCAAAAATGTGAAACCCGATCTTATTTTCCTGCTGAACCGTATTTCCAGAAAATAAGCACATCGCTAGAATTAGAAAACATTACGCTATCACATGACTATCAGTAGTTCAAAGATAGAACTCTGCTCTGCGGGGCTTAAAGCACAAATTAAAAGACGATAGGAGGTCGAAGGATCAAAGGAGCTTTTCGAAAAAGCAACATAGCTTTGAATTTTTGAAGCTTGTACTATAGTTTAAGTGTTAGCACTTTAAAGCAGGAGTTTTATTCAGCGAAATATAAGCAAGATAAGAGAAAAAACCTGTGGTTTTATAGAACATGATATTATTTTGAATGTTACAGTGGTTTTGTTTTGCAAAACCGGCGACTTGGGAATGTAACCTCATGTCTCAGCTTTTGAATGGTTACTAACATTCCTATGACAAGTTCTTCTCCAGGGAATGAGATCGGCTTTTCATTTGTTCCCTTCAAATCAGAAAAACCACAATGACGGTCCATAACTAGTCTTGTCGTTCCCAGCGCACCGCTATATTGAACTGAGAATTAGCGAATATATTCGAGTACATCACATTCTAATTGCTATGTATATGCTTAGTTAGCAAATGCTGCGGAGATATGTCGCTTTTATTCCAGAAATTAAACATGTTTCGTAACACTGTCGAGAGAGAGAGAGAGAGAGAGAGAGAGAGGAGAGAGGGAGGGAGGGAGGGAGGGAGGGAGGGAAGGAGAGGGAGAGGGATCGAAAGTTGCAAAAGAGAACATTTGCTTGGTGAGCAAAAAACCGGAGTAACCTAACCCTAAATTAGATTACCGCGCTAGTGTTTTTTAAATTTGCATCTACACAACCGGCAGTTTGGTCTAACTTAGGCTAGATGTGATCTGAAGCCAACAGCTGCAAAAAGTCCACGCGATCATGCTTCGAAATCTCTTAGTCCAACTTCTGCTTCAAAGTAGAAAGCCGAAGAGCGCTAACCTTGTGGTCATCAGGTAGTTATGTATAGATACTTACGAGGTCTCGATGATTTGTACCCACTTTATTCTGTATCGTAGTCCAATTCCTTTATCTTCTCAATGTACTGTTACAATTTTATCACAGTACATTATTTCTCGTCTTTTCTGACATGAACTGAGGACTGATTGCGATCACTTCAATGAAAGAACAATTTTTTCCTCAAGTAATTGGTGGGACCCGAAAAAAAAGACGGCCTTCTGTCGCATTTCCCTCACTTCACGCGCGAAGTCGTTCGTAACTATACAAAAATTGTAAATAATAGCAATCCTACACATCAGATCAATTCACGACGTTATCTCTCCAATCTACATAAATGAGTAATTTTTTTCTGTTTCTTTGGATCTGGATTGTGATCCTGGAATTGATTATCAACGTCATCATTGCCCGGTTCATTGGTCGCTCATGAACAATTCTCGTAAAGAACCTTCTGTCTTCTCAATCCTTGAGGAGAAAAAAGGGCGATGGACTTATGAATGACAAAGACACATTGGCTCATAGTTTCGTTGATAGCATTATGGGTGCCGATGTTTACTAATGATGCGATTTATTAGTGTAAAGACAAGACATCTGATTGTCGTGATGCGATGCGGAAAGTGTGTTTCAAAGAACGAGGAATTCGCCAGGTTACATTGAGGCAAATAGTCTTCGTCACCTTAACGATGTTAATCAACGCAAGATTTATAGTTTAGTTGTTCTTTCAAAATCATTCTACGCTCGGGCGACAAAAAGTTGTGACCACTAGGTACTATTCACTGACTGGGTAGTTGATGAATATCGAATAAATAAGTAATTACGGCTACCAAAAAGTGCAGAAGCATTCAGTCCCTCAGTAATTACTAGTGCGATAAACAACGATACGACCCTTGTTGTTCCAATTTACAGAGGCCGTAGGAACTAAGTTAAATGAAAATACGTGAGTTTCACAAAAAATTCTCTGCATTCAGTTGAAAATGTGCCCAAAATCATGGCGGATATCCGAGCTTCGCTCGAATCCGGTGTATTGGTGTAGATCGAAGGTCAGAGGTCGCATATCTATCTGTCTACCTATCTATCCGTCTATTTATCTGCTTGTCTCGACTTTTCGCCGGTTTTCCTGTCATCTTTAACTCGACGCAGCATTCGCAGAATCGGCGATTTTGCAGTTTTCGCGGTGAATGCTGGCGTTTATCTACCTATTATTTGGGTAGACAAACGTCAAAGATCCCCTATCTATTCATCTATCTGTCTATCTATCTATCTATCTATCTAACTAAGTAACTATTTATCTATCTATCTACATACCTAGGGTACAGTAAACATCTTTGAGCCTCTTACAAAATTAAAACTCCAATCATCTTCCTACGACTACACAACTCTTCTGTCTTCCTAGTTATACCATCACTACTTTTCCACCAGGTGTGACGCTAACTCGAACCTCTATCTCACTGATGATTTTACCGACCATCCACAGAGAGCATATGAAATGTCTGATGTGTTAGAATTCTGATCTGATTTCACAGCATATACCTCTGTCATATAATCCATCTTGCAAATCCAAGCACCTTGTTGGAAAGAGATCATATCACATCGTACTCGAATATCAGGAGAAGTTGTGCATCAAAAAATCAACTTCGAAAAGACATCATGCATCAGTCACACCATCTTTATAGATTTCTGGGAATGAAATGACTAATATTACGCTGGAAGAAAATTCCCATCGTTAGGATGGGATTGCCGTTTTTTCGCATGAATCGTGCTGTGATTATCACATCATTCGAAAGGTCTACTTGATACGCATCTATTGATTTATAATTAGTCTATATTTGTTGCAGAATGGAACTCTACAGGGAACAAAAACGTTTGTCTGATGTTTCACGACTACAAATTTGGTTCAAATGCTGCTGAAGCTGCTCGCCAAATCAACAAAGCTTGGGACGACCGTACGGTTGGAGAATCAACAGTGCGCGAGCGATTTCGTGAGTTCAAGACCGGAAATGAAGAGTTGTGCGACAGATCGAGATCCGGACGACTAGCTGAAGTCTATGATGAAGATTTGACTTCTAGTTTGGAAAATGAGCGGTCATCAATCAATCACTGCCAATCAATCGCGATCGAAGCAAACGTTGGACTTCGAAGAATCAAGCACAACCATCCGTAAGGAGTGGTACTTCGATCAATCCAAAACCTGGTGAACCGATGGCAAAAAGTGGTGGATAATAATGGCCTGTAGTTTGAAGAACAGTTGTTGTTGTATGTTGTCCGAATGTATGCATAAATTTTCAATGTTTTATCAAACGATGGAAACTTACTTTCCGACCTAATATTTCGTAAATATTATTTGAGCCAGTATGTCATGTGGTCTGTTAAATGGGCTGACTTATAGAGTCCGATACACGTGTTTGGACCTTAACGGTTTCGTCAGTCGGGCAGTTACCTTTGTCTTCAGCCAATCCTCTTGGGGCGCTCAGTACCCTAGGTTAGAAAGAAAGTTTCCATTGTTTGGTAAAACATTCAAAATATATACATATATATCAGGAAACAAGCAGCAACAATTATTCTTCTAAATACAGACCATCATCATTCACCACTTCTTGCCATGTGTCCGCCAGCTTCCGGATCTGATCAAAGTAGCACTCTTTCGGCAATGAATCAAAGAACTCTTGACATGCTTCTTCAACTTCATCGAAAAATTAAAGTCGGCGACCCTCCAAAAAGTGTTACATTGATCGGAAAAGGCCGTAATCAAATGGAGCAACGTCCGAACTATAGGGATGCGGTAGAATCTCAACTCTGTCAAATTCCTTAAACTATATCTCAATCTTCTTGGCTGTGTGTGGTTTCTTCGTTGTCTTGCTGAAACAAAGCGTGCTTTCGACGAACAAGTTCTGGGTACAAACTCTGTATATCAATAGAAGCGCAAGAAGTATACTATCAAATGATAAGGAAATCACACACAATTCGTGTGAAAAAGCGGCGTCCCCATCCAAACGATGGAAATTTTCTTTGCAGCTAATAATTACGAGATAAATTGAGATTTGAGCGTGATCTTAAGAAAACACTCGAAAGGAAGGTATGAAATGGCTAATAGATGAGCTGTAACTCACAGCGATTCATGAAAAACGATGAATCAAATACTACAAAATGTTTCATAAATGGTGAACCTGTGACTTTTTATGGCATTTCTAGAACTCCACTCAATTGTTCTGGTTCAACAAATGTTGATTTTGAGGGTATCTGTGTCGGTGCAACCATAAGAACTTGTAATTGTCATGCCTGTGTCACCAACTTGCCTTGTGACAGTGACGATTCTTGCGGAGGACTCCTTACATCGTGCCAAAATGGCACGTGCAGGTGTGCTGAGGTAAATTTTGATATTATAAAAATGATTACTCCTTTACTAATCATCTGTCAGCAGAATCTTCCTGTAAGAAAATAATCGCTGTAGCAAAAACACGTAGAGCAGTTTGTGGTAGTTTATTTATGTGAATTGGGCCGACTCAAAGCCGTTGTCAGCATTCTGTTTACGTATGGCACAGTGATTATAGGTACCGTGCAATACGCAGTAATTCCGGTTTCGGTCCTTCCACTAAACTTATTGAACCCGTCCACTTCAGAGGTCTGCAGTTCGTTGCCAGATTTAACTGTAGAGCCTTAAAGATTGCAAATGTATTGATCAAGTGAACTACTGCAAGTTACCGTATAGAACACACATTCATTTATTCACTTCTACGCAGCTGATGGAATTTGGCACATTCAGAGTCCTACAAAGACAAATTCACTAAAACGTTGAGTTTTTTGTCTGAAGAAAACAAGCTAAATTTCCGTAAGCTTTCTAAAAAGTGAACTCAAATTCGAAAACCCGTTTTCTCCATCACAGCGGGCAAGTGTAATCGGGGAACAAAGTCTAACGAATAATTCTGATTCAAATGGTTGCTCAGTTCTTGACTTCGAAGTATGTGTAATTAGCAAAACAAAGATTTTACCTTGTTCTCATTGTTTTCAATTCAATTTCTCACGAAGTCATGCAAAAAGTTCTATTGACTACTTCAAGCTTTGGGCGTAGTTTGCACGGGCCCTCATTCTTTCCACTCTTTGTGGTTGTTGATAGTTTTGCCCACGACTTGGATTAGTTACCAGACCGTCCAACATCACATTCATGAGTATTATGAACTTCTTCGAGTTAGGATAAAATGAGAAGAAAAATGCAATGAAGCAACGGTAAAGTTTAAATGTCTACAAACAGTACTTAGACGGTCGTAAGCCATGAGTTTGAGAAATTTTAGTCTTGTTATCACTAACTTTATCACTGAAGATCAGCTCTTTGTGTTAGAGAAAACTATAGAGTCGCTAATCTTATTTTATGTGACATATTCGAGGACAACACGTACATTCGCTTTAGGAACTCACACGTCATGGATGTCCGCTGTTTATCGTTGCGATGACGGAGTTCTGCTCTCAACAGAAGTGCGCCAAAAGCAGTAATTCCTGCTTCGGTCTACCGTGTAGGCTCTGGCATATGTTTATGTGGACGAGAAAATCATCGTAAGCAAGAAAAAAAGTGTGCTAAATATATGCAAATGGATGGAAGGGATAGTTGAACCTGAATTACCTCTAATAAACAGCAAAATATATCGAATTGTGCCAAATTTTACCAAATGAGGAGAACCAACTTTTAGAGGTTCGACTGATTTTACAAATAATGCCCATAAACTACTTGTCTGACGATGTATTGTTTTCGAGCTTTCCATGAGGTCTTTTATTGGCACTTATACAGGGCAATACACGTGTTGCGACCTTGCAGCCTCGCCTGTTTCACGGGGCTTTTCGTCTGATCCTATCTTTTCAAGAAAGAACCCTTCACCTCACTTGAACGAATCGTCGTTGAGCATGTTACAGTATCGCGTGCAAAGTGGAAATATATTTCACACACGCCAGAGATATCCTTTGACTGCATGTTCAGTGGTATGCTCACCGGACCCCGCAATAATTGACATTCGATTGCTCAGGGCTGGTATTTTGATAATAACTTCATATTCGAATGTTTTTCCAGACCTTACTCAGAACAATATGATCTGACAATGTATTTTTTTGAGCCTTCAATGAGGTTTTTTATAGGCACTTATACATTTTTCGACTGTGCAGCCTGGAAAAAAAAGAGGTCTCAAGGGAGGTTCAAAGAACTACATTGTCGGATTACGTTGTTTTCAACGAGGTTTTAAAAAACAGTTGAACATGAAACTATTTATCATTAGAACCATAGAGCAAAACCATCGTAATGAATTTGAAAGAAATTGCTCGCTATTCGTAAACAAGTATTTGAGAAGAGATGTGTTATCGCAAGGCTGAATGAAGGTGTTCGTTTATGGAAAGTGCGCTAAAGTTGGAACAATGAATATAAGCATTGAACGCAGTCAAGCTTACAGCAAGTGAAGATTATATATATATGCATATATATATATATATATATACTATTAGCGCTTTATTTGACCCGCCATTACGATGTTTTTTTCACTGTACAGATCGCAGTACTTCCAGCATTCAATTCGTTTTTCGTGCTCTTCTTGAACGGCGTAGACTTCTGAGTGAGCGAGTCTCCTAACAATCTGGAGGATAGCCCGTGGATGATAGCTATGGCGTTTCATAGGACATCATTGTTGACTGCCGGAGAGAGTTGGCCAGTAGAGCTCGGCTCCAGGCGCACTGCGACGGGCATTACAACCACTCGGCCACGGCGCCACCTATATATATATATATATATATCCTGAGAATTTTTCAATTTTGCCACCTTATTCTATCAGTGCTAATACTGACGAAAAGATAATGAAGTTCCCGTTGAAGTGACAAATCATTCTTCTAACCCCATCATTGGTTTGTTGGTGTTTACCAATGTCCACGCAAAGATGAGATAATACCGAAATGAACAAAGTTCATGCAACCCGAAAATCCGCATTTTTCAGTGGGAGACTATATCCTTGCGCTTGTTTATCGATAGCTTTATAGTAAAGTCTCTTTAAACCCAGATTGCACAATGCATACATACTGAAAGATACTTCTATAAAGGTGTTTTTAGCATGTATGTGGCAGGTTGGTCTTTCCTTGAATGTAACGCATTCAATCACACTGATTGGCTTATACTGTCTCATAGGTAGAATCACCATACTTTGCGAATTTAATATAACATCCAATCCAACCAGGTATTAGCCTTTGCTTTGCGTGCCGGAAGAGCTGTGTGCAACTAAATTGTAGCTATTATTACTTAGATCATTTTACTTTACTTTCCTTGTCTCACCTCTCTGACACTTTACATATCCGTCTTACAGTGTTTTTCACTCACTATGCGGATCCCAGCATTCCCACAATTCACTTCGTTTCTTCTTCTTCTTCTTCCTGAACGTCGTAGAATACTGGTTGAAAGAGTGCCCTTGCAATATCGAAGATAGCCTGACTGTGGCGTTCCATATGACGTTGTTGTTGATTGCCGAGAGAAGGGAGTTTGGATCCGCGAGCATCACAACCACTCGTCCACAGAGTCACGGCCACATGCCTTAGCATGGTTTGTTTTTTTTTTGATTACCAATTCATCAAACATGCTGAGTAGAAGGCTTAACGCATTTGTAGGATGGGAATGGGCTGAGGAATATTGATTTTTCATGCAGAGAAAACGCTACACAATGATGAATGCGCGCTTTCTACGCTTTCTCTAACTAAATGATAGAACATTTCCGTTTGAGTTTTCTTCTAGAAGTCTTGCGCCATTGGAATATGTGAGTCGGAGTTGTGTCCCGTGAGCACGATCGACATGAACGTGAACTTGAAGTTGGACCTATGTTATTTTCACAACTATGTAGCTTACTTATCTAGAATACAAGGATTCTTAGAAAACGAGGACGTTGTTTTGCTAAAATCACCTTCATAAAAGTCTCTTCAGTGATATCCTGTCTTTTTTTTCACAATAAGTCTTCTTGAAATTCTATCTAACTACATGAGTACTGTAACAATATTAGGGCCAGCTAATACCTGTTTTGTTCGCGTGGGGAAGCACACGTGTGTTCAAAAGAATACACGCCGTCCCCGAAAGGGCTAGCTGGGAGACGGGACTTCAAATAAGCAGTATACTTTCAAATTTCTAAATAGTGTTTCTGGCTGAATTGACGTTAAGCCATTCTGGAAATACACTTACGAAAAATCTCTTCATCGACATTACGTAATTTGTTACCCCACTAAGTGGCTGATGTGATAAAAGAAGAAATATAAAACGTTTAGCACAGAGCAGTCACTAGGAGTGCATGCCCTTCATTTCCTCACCTACCGTTGGGGTTACCGAGTCCTTATTTGTCTTGTGTATTGGATTGCACGCTATGTAGGTGCATTAAGTTTGGCTCCAATTTGAAGATCTCTACAAGAAAATCTCCCAAAATGACTAGCAAAGCAAAAGATTTTATCAATAATGACCGAATCCTATAGTTGTATACTCTGCATTGCCGTGATCTTTGGTAAGCTACTGGCTCCTCCTCATATTTCATCGTCACTATAAAGCTCAATTGTATCTCCAAAATGACCAGCATTTCTAGGCGTCTAGGACTGTTTCAGATTTCCCACATTTTCAAACAGAGGCCAAGTATCTGAAGATTAACATGTCCTCATTCTCACAGATGGGCTCATGCGGCGCAGTGGTGAGAGGTGTTCTGCGTCACACACAAGGTCGATGGTTCGATCACGCGTTCATGGCTCACCAAGCCATCCATCCCTTCGGAGTTGTCAAATTGATAACAGGCTGGTTCTAAACTTGTCTGGGGAGTTATGCAGCACTGACTTGATACGGCGGGAGGCCACTGCAAATCATTGTAAAGCCAGATATGCATTCAATCACTTCAAGCGAACGCAAAAATTGAAAACCAATGCATGGTGATTCCTCAGGGATTGATCAACTCCGAGAGCTTTATCCTTTATTCTTCTCTCATAACCTGAGGACTATAGCTTTACTGTGAATGTCGTACAATGCCCTTCAAGTCCCCACTCTTCTCTCCCATTTGTTCTGATGTTTCTTCTGTTAGTTTATAAAAATGATTTTTATAACCTTTTTCTGTTCATATTGAGATAAGTAGATTCTACTTTACAACTAAGAAACTTTTTAGAATTTTGTATCCGTATTTATTAGTCAAACAAAACCGATAAAACAATTCTAGCGAGCTACAAACAGCCATGATCACACAAATATAAATAGATCGTCTGTTGGTAGTCCAGAGATGGTTGATTTTGACTGGTTCCAATTTGAAGCGTTTCTTTACCTAATTGTCGACTCCAACAGGTTGAATCACGAACTCTGATAAACAGTTCTTCCAAAGCAACAAAATCATATATTTAAAAAAAAAGTTTCAGCAGTTTACGATGAAATTGTGGATGTTTCGAATAAGAAAAAACAAACGCACCAACTTTTTCCGGATCATCGTCGCTGGAAGTCTTCTGTGGTGCAGACAATCCTGAAAAATATTTTTCATTCACCCCATCGTCTATGACCGCAAGAAAAAAGTGATAAGAGAATAAAGAGAAAAGATCACTCGCAGTGTCGTAGCTGTGAGACAGTAACCTTTTACTGCTTTGTAGCAGTGGTATGATATGAAATATTCATCTGAAAGATTTATGGTTTACAAAATTCCGGCCTATGTAAGAATTGATTCCGCGTTTCACCTTTAACTGTGGCCCGTGCTACCATCACACCACTAAAACCACCACTTTGCGACCATTCCTTCTTCGATATGAACTATCAAAGCTATCCTTTCATTATTATTTGAGCCAACATGTCATGTGGTCTGGTAAAGACTGTTGTACAACCCGATACACGTGTTTCGTCCTTACAGACCCGTCAGTCGGGCAGAACGCGTCGTCTTTCGATCTTTTTAGAGCAGGCTCCCGAAGAGAACTGACTAATAAAAAGATCGAGAGGACGACAGGCTCTGCCCGACTGGCGAGTCTGTTAGGACGAAACACGTGTACCGAGCTGTACAAGAGCTCTTACCAGACCACATGACATGCTGGCTCAAATAATAATGAAAGGATCTATTAAAGTTTGAGCGTGGTCTCAATAAAACACTCGACACAAAGGTATATCGAAGCTATCATCAATCAGCTTTCAACGGCTTCGGTTTGGTAGGCATGCTCCTAGTAAGAGTGAAAGGCCTGTTCAATTCCCACCTAAGATCGAACTTCTACTACTCTTTTCTTAAATGTTAGATAGTACTTTGTGTGACCGCTGAGCAGGATGTAAAGTCATTTGCGATTGTGCCATAGACACAAGTGCCGTTTTATGTAGTTAGAGAAGTACACCTTCTACAGATGGGCTTCGTGAAGATGACGAAGGTACGGGCCGACTATTTCTTGAGCCTGCTTGTGACTGTAGATGGTCTGCAGGAGGTAACACTATTGGCGCAAGCGTCGGTGAATATTGGCGAGCTTGTATCGTGCTCGACGAGATTGTGTTTGCCAGTGTTGATGCCGTCTTCGTCGGAAGCTGAATAACCCAAAATCAATACTTTGAGAAAACTTGCATTACTACAAAAAAATAAGCTACTCTTCTAGACTTACTTGAGAATGTGTGTTGTCAAAGCTGAATTCATTGAACGTGTCTTCGTAGTCGTCGTAGGTTTTTGAGTCGGTAGCAAGTACCTCGTCAAAGTTGATTTTTTTCGGAGGAACATTTATAACAACAGGTCTGGAATTGGTCAGTTGAAAAGTTAATAGGTGCAAATCCATAACAATTTGTCACTGCTTGAATACTGAAAATATATACGGTTTCGTTTTGGTACTTTCGTTACCCACATACTGTTTCAACCCCTTGAGAAAGACGTCTTTTTCGATTCTTTTATGTTTTGATACATTCAATAACTTGATCTCACAAAACTTTCGACGGTGTTGCTTGTTCTTAAATAGCCCTTTTGTTCTACTGTAGGTAAAAAAAATTATGTTTCACACTCAAGCATTTTTCGCTGAACAAAGCTTTTTTTAGTAGTCATCCTATCGAATGGGCCTAGAGCCTAAATCTAGACAATTTCAATAGTGCACTTGGTTCGTCAAAACAACTTTTTATTCGCCGAAGCAGCCAAAAAAAAAATTCACTTCAACACTCGGCGTGCAATCTTTGCTTCCGTAGCGTTTTCTCAACTGGTCGAAGCAGGGTGCGGATAACGGAAGTGATTCAAATTTGCGAACTCAATGTTCTTTTGGCTGCTACAGATCATCAAAATGTTCCTGTTAAAAGTCAAAAATACTATTAAAATCGCTGACTTTCAATCTAACGAATGTCTTTGGAACATATGAAGGAGAAAAACTGTCAAGGAAAATTGCCTGAAAGTGAAACATAATTTTTCTACACTTACAGCGCAATAGTTAAGCCAAATTAATGGTAAAGTATATAGTTAAAATTTTCGTAATTTGAGCTATTGGGTGGCCAGTGAAGCTTAGAAAAGAATTAAAAAACGCTTGCTTCTCAAGGGGTCGAAACAAGTCGGGATAATGGGAAATTGCTCCTTTTTCGTACGAAACCAGCATACTTTGCGGCATCTCACCGGGAAACATCAAGACGTTCTGCTTCAACTCGAGTCGTTGGAGACGGACTATTACGAAGTGAGTGTTCTGCGTGAGTTACTGTTGGACTAAGGGCTATTTGTTCCTCGTGTGGTCGGAGTCTCGACGGATACTGCGTAGCTAATGGTATCAACCCTTGATCGCGATGCGTCGCTGATGTCAAGCTTGTAGTGCTTTGAGTTCGATCGAGCTCGTGATTGGATGGACGATGATTGTGATTGTAATTCTCATGAATCGTGGCTTTCGTCACATCTTGAACTACACTGCCGCGGTCGAATTGAGTTTGGTGCTCAGACATGAGCATTGTTGGTTTCGGTGGACTTATAGATCTCGGCGGTATCTTCTCTTTCATGAGATTCTTTAGCCTCCGTTGCATTGATGGCGCAATCATTGTGGAGAAAGGCGGTGGTGGAGTGATATGTGTGAATTCAACAAGACCAGGAAGAATCTAAAACGAAGCTAATGACAAAATTGTATCAGCTGAATAGAATCACGATAAATCACATTTACCCGTTGAAGTGTTAAAGTGGGCGTTCTGGTTCTAGTGAAATAAATGACCTGACGATTGATCGTCACGGATCCATCTGGATTCAATCTCTCAATTGGTCCGGTGTCGTACCTGTCAATCAGGTTTACTCATTTGAAAGTACTATGCAGCTTACTTTACACAAATCGTTTGCTCGTTTTTTTTTCTTATAAATGAATTTTCTGCCTTACGATATTGGATTTGTCGTATCTCCTGAAGATTATCGATAGTCACCAAGCATTTCAACCGATAGCTTTTCCTTCGCAAAGTCTCAATTAGCTCTAATTTTTTAGCACTTTGTTGATCCGTCATCACAGTGTTTTTTTTCACTGTGCGGTTCCCAGTACTTCTGGCATTCAATTCCTTTATTGACTTCTTGAACGGCGTAGAATACTTGTTGAGCGAGTCTCCTTGCAATCTCGAGGATAGCCTTGCCATGGCATTCCATAGGACGTTATTGCTGAGTGCCGGTGAGAAGTGGAGGATGGAGCTTGGCTCTACGCGCGTCGTGACCAAGGTCACAACCACTCGGACGCGGCACCTCCCAATCAACTCTAAGACTGCTGAAATGATTGATTTTGCTCAATGTAATCTGATTCCTTTTCAGCAGGATTCTTTCAGCTGCCGTTGTGTCAGATGTGCTTTAGCATAAAAGGTTGCTTGGTGAAAATCTTTACCGTTGAGGCATACTCAAAAATGGTTTCAAGTCATCATTACAGCTACGTTTGTTGCCTTTTTTGCGATGTATTGCCATCATAACACACCGAGAACTTTATTCAATAAGAGTCAACTTGTTCCCAAATTTGATTTATCTATCTATCAAATCTACAAATGAATATTGTGTTATCCATGCGGCATATAATCTTTGTCGATCAGATTTCAACCGCTTATACATCTTTTTTTTTTTGAAGACGCAGCTATCATCAAAGTAATATAACTGGTGAACACACACATTTGTTTCTGAGATCGGTGAGCTTTTACTTTTATGTGGTCGACAAGGGTTCGCCACTTGTCTGTGAGATTAGAAATGACCTACCTTCTTCGCGAACGAGCCTTTTTCGCTGAAAAAAAGCTTTTGTTTTAGGCTTTCAACTATCAGTCTGGCTTATTTGGCAATTTCCATAAATTAGCTGATTCTTGCATAGGTGTTCTTGATGCGCTGTAGCAGTGGGAACAAAATTATGTTAACTCGCTTGCTTTGTTCGCTGGGCTATTCTCCGTGGATGGCTTCTTACTGAACATTTGATAGCTGTTTGCTGACATATAGTCTGATAATTCTCATACTGAGTTTAGTTCTGAATTGTTCTCCATAATTTGCTGTGAGAACGTAATATATATATATATACATATATATATATATAATATCATATATAATACATACATACATACTACATATATATATACATATACATACATACATACATATATAATACATATATATTTTACATATAATAATATATATAGATATATATAACTCTCAAGCCTGCTATATACACACAACAGAAGCTTATGAATGTGTGGAGAAATTATGCCGTCAAAAATTTTTGGACGTGTTCTTGACAGAAGAAGAATTTCCAAATAAATAACGAAAATCGAACCTTGCTCAGCGATTTGGCGATGCTATGCGACATTGTTATGCCGTTATAGAAGTTTTTTTTTTCTCACTAAACTTAGTGTTAGAATCTGTGCTTACCAAACTATCTGAAAACTCCTAAACTCTCCCAAAAAAAAAGCTCTGTCTGGCGAAAAAGCCATACAAACTCGAGTGCAAAACACACTATACACTCTAGAGGAAGATGTGGCTTTTCTCTCTGCTACACCGCAGCAAAAAAGCCTCCCAGAAAATAGCCCGTTGTTAGAATCATAATTTTCAACTCTTGAACAACTTTTGAAAGTTTGGCGAAAATCTGTGTTCGGCGGGAAAGACACGAAAATGCCCTGCACCATATTTTATACACATCGTCTCAAAAGGATTCATGCGAAGGCAAGCCATCGTGAACGATTCCATAGTCCACATGTACATTTAGCACAAAATCCATGGTCACTAAATTCGAATGAAAGACCAATCTTTTGAGTGTTATTCAGCCCCAAGCGTTTTATCCTTTAATTTTTACCCCAACAATGTGCTCAGTAGGAGTTTACTCCACAATTTGTATAATGGAGTTACGACCTTTGTCCAGAATTGCCTCAAAGTTTGTCGTCTGTATCCTGAGTTATAAACGCATTCGTCTACAACTCAAGAAGTTTTTTCTATCTGAATCTATTCAATCTATCATCGAATACGCTGGAAACCTGATAATTGATGTTTACTAATTTGTAACCTTGCCGCAACCCGAATATCATCGAACCTGTTTATTCTATGATCTGCTGTGTTTGCCCTATATATGAGACTGAGTGACTACAGAAAGAGGAAGGGGGCTCTCTGCTTGCAGGGAAATAAGGACGATGATTCTACCGATAAATAGGTTCTCCACGAGCTCGGCGTTGAAAGCTTTTGAGAGGATCTGGATAGAACTCAACATATGGAGAAGAGTTGTACGAGCTGGATGCACGATACTCCGCATATCCAGACGAATAGGATTCGTTTTGCTGCAATACGTAATATTACAATCGGATATTTGAGCTCGTATATGAATTGTTTAACTACTTTAGGCTCCAATTTCACTGAAGTTCTTTTCTTCTGGTATGGAAATCTCATTTGCAATGCTAATAATTTCTAATGTTTTGACTACATTTTCCGCAGTGTCATAATGTTTCATATGAACCCAAGAGAACTGATGATGAGCAAAAATACGCCTCAGGCGGGAATTAAACCCGTGTTGCATTCACACCGGGACCCCTGCTACCACTACACCACTGAGGCACATTTGCAACACCACTCATTCTTCAACATCTCTTTGATAGCTATTAGCCAGCAACCTCTAAGGCTCAGTCGGATATGCAGTTCCGCTTTATGAACCCAGTTGAGCTGGCAGACAATGTGATATGTAACAGTCATAATTTCTAATGTTTTGACTGCATTTTCCGCACTGTTATGATGTTTCATATTGCTTAGACTCCCGTCTTAGGCCGTATTTGTGCTCATTACTCAATCTCATTTGCTTCACAAGCTGGTAATAAGCAGTGTTCTTAGAAAGAAGAATAACTTACACCGCTTGCATGATCAGTGTGTTCATCCCTAGGTTGCCGCTGACCAGGTCGAGGCGTAGTAGGGTACTTCCTGTAGTACTCTTCGTGTAATCTTTTCAATTCTTCATAGTCCATTGTTGTCATCTAAAATTGGTTGGAGTTTTTTCCATCGCTAACCATCTTTAAATGAGCAAAAAGCCTGACTTTGCGCTGCATATATGTACACAGAATAAAAAATAAATGAACATATATGTATAGAGCACATATGACGCAACTGCTAGAGGTGCTCTGCATCGCATATGGGATCGATGGTTTAGTCTAGCTTCATGTTTCACCAAACCTTTCATCCCTTCGAGGTCGTCAAAAGTATCGAAATTGTCTGGGAGGATAAGGAGCACTGATCCGATAAATCCGTAGGCCACCGCAAGTCGGAACTTTTCACAGGAGTGTTACTAATCATTCGAAAACTGAATTCTCTGGCTACAGTCTCACGTGGGCCGGAACGTCGGCACAGAAGGAAATTCTTGTGTTTCATACGCGCAAGTTTCGCCGGGCACAGTTCTTTCTTTGGACTGATGGTAAACATTCCACAATGCAATGTTTGCTGATATCAACGAATCAAAGACATCTCTAAAACACGTGGCGTTGATCTAATTGCTTGCTCAGTCGCACGAAGCTTGTATTACCTCGGGGTGTGTAACTTGATACCACAGTTGTCTGGAAGACTAGCAGCATCGAAATGATGCATCAGTAGACCACTACAAACATTCTTCAGGCGTTTAATTTAGCTGAGTACATGTTGTGTCCCCCAGAGATTCACAAACGCCGAAAGTTACATCCTCTTGCTCCTAGTGTACAAAATGGTAAAAATTACATCCAGCAGTTCCCGTTATTTCAAAGTTAAGCTTATTTGAGAAAAAAGATGTATGAAATCAGTCCTAACGCCTTGTGGTATTGGTACTGTCATTCTTTTTCCCATTTTCATCAAATAAGTATCAAATTCTGTGAGCAAAGCGCACTCGACCACGATCTTGACCAATTTGCTTAGATCTGCTTGATGGTCGCACTCGCGGCTGTTGAGGGGGCCATGGTGTCATCGTTGGTTGTACTGGTGGCTGATAAGGAGGCTGATATGGACGTTCATCCCGTCTTGGTGGCATCGGTGGTCGTACTAGTGGCTGATAAGGAGGCTGATATGGACGCTCATCCCTTCTTGGTGGCATCGGTGGTTGTACTGGTGGCTGATAAGGAGGTTGATATGGACGCTCTCCTACTTGTGGTGGCACCGTTGGCTGTACTGGTGGTCGATAAGGAGGTTGATATGGACGTTGACCTGCTCCTATTGGCATCGTTCTCTGGAAGAGAAGTCAAATATTCAAGCTGTCACGATTATCGTTAATATCTACAAATATAGTAGAAGTAAAGGTGTAGAAACCAACGTTTCTGGTTGCCCAGTACTTCTCATCGATTCCTGGCCCATGTTTGGCGAATTCACCACAAATGAACATGCAGTGGTTGTAGGAATAGAATAGGTTTGAGTTGCCTCCACATCCAGACCACCAGCTAAAAACTCATTTTCGCATACATCGAAGATTAAAAATTTTAGCAAAACAAACCGCTTGAGCGTTGATTCTTGTCATTTTTCACACAGCTCAAGAAACCATATGCAAACGCAATAATATCTGTTTACAACCTGCCAGTTGTTCACCTACAGCCCCGCGAAAAATTCAGGAGCCACCAAAGCTTTAATTTCCTATGTTTATTTTGTGCCAAGGTTTCCCATAACATCATGGCGTATGCGGCGCCGTTCATGATTCTCGTTCTTCTGCATGAACGACACCAGGTTCTCTATAAAACTAAAGGAATTGCAACAATATTGGCATTACTTCGCAAAAGCTTGTTTCATTATACCAATAGTTCTCTAATTCGCTTACATGCTCTGCATTCTTGAGAGGAGTTTACATGTATAAGCGTCAAGTTTTCTTGGTGGTTTATTTGAATGTGCCAAATTGTTTCTGATAGTTCTTGTAGTCAGTCGATACTTAAGATATGCCTCGTTCATGGAAAATGTCCTTTTTTGTTGCTCTACTTGGATGTTCACGAAGCTTTTTTCCACCAGAAATCAAGTGGTAACGAAGCTTGCGATGAATGAGCAAGTGGAAAATCATTGAGAAAACAGCTTCCATAGAACCAATCGGAATTCTACAGTCTTCATTTCTAGGCTATCGAATAATGATAGAAAGTTCAGAAAGAACTTCTTGTAGCAAGATAACTACCAAAACAAAAGTTTGGCGAATGAATAAGTTAGACATTCTAAGTGCTAGAAATTTTTCGTATCTCAACAGTGAATGATTCTGAGGTCACCCACTTTCAATCACAAGTGACAACGTCGATTGAAAGTTGATCTTATGAGCGTATCGACTTAGATATGGATGAGCAACTTCAGCACGCGTCTCCTTCTGGGTTTCGCTCAGTCCATGTGACACCCACTTTGACTTCTTCAGAACCTTATCCAGAAAGTGCAGAATGCTGGTAGAAGTCTTGAAGCAACAACCGAACTTTTCATTTGTCATTTGACACGTTAGTATATAGGTCGGCCAAGACGAATGACTCTATCACATTCGCATATTGGGAAAATACACGTTACGAAGACGGTCGAAGAACATCTGGGTGATTGTGAAATGTGGTGGGCTGCCTTACCGGATCAGTATTAGGTTTATAGATTACATTATCATGCCCATTCATAACACACAAAACACCCACATGTTAAAAACGTGCCAACTAGGACTCCAACTGTGTGTACAGGAAAAGAGTACAAGAAGGAATCTCTAAACTTAGCTTCAAGAAAGCCATTTCCAATAGCTACGAAACGGTGGGAGCTCCTTGAGTATTCGAATTAGATAAAGGAGAAGCAACGCCTCAGATGATAAGTCGAGTGCTAAAAAGGTCTTACTCATCGTACACTTGGTTTGAAATGAAGCAAGCACAAATCAAAAACTGGTCATGAAGAGCAGGTTGAATAATGTGGTAGCAGCAACTGGAATACTTCCAAACACTCTAAGGCACCATTTGGTCCGTATCCGACTGTATGACCATCTCTGCGAAACGGAAAGTGCATAATCTGATAACGTATTTTTAAGTTCTTCATAAGGTCTTTTATTGGCACTTATACAGTGCACAACGCTTGTATCGGCGATTTTAACCTCGTCAGTTACACGGTGCCTTTCGTTTGAGCCAATCTCTAATGGGGAAAAACCCTTTACATTGAGGAAACGTTGACAAAATGTTACACCGACGCGTGGAAGTGAATACAATGCCAGATTTATCGTTTTGAGGGAAGTCTCAGAAAACAGTCGAATTAGAGGTGTTACCAAAAATACCAGTCATCGCTAAGCGACTGTTGATTACTGCAATGTACGGTGATCTTGTCACTGGACATGTAACATATTAACTCTGCAATGTGTGGAGTGAAAAATACTCTCTACACGCGCTCAGTGTAACATGTACGCTGTCGATTCCTTTATGTAAGGAGGCTGTTCTTTGAATGGGATCGGCACAGGCGAATGACAAGGCTGTAATGCCGAAACACGTGTCTTGCACTATATAAGTGTTGATAAAAGACTTCATGAAAGTCTTCAAATTACAATGTCAGGTTATATGTTCTGAGTGAGGTCTCAGAAAACAATCGAATATGCAAGAAAAACAGCATATTTTATTCTAATGGTAGTGACATCGACTGCATGAGATCTAATACACGCTATGCCTAATCCTTGTAAGGCACACATAAACAATAGATTGGCTAAACGAGTAGACCACTGTGCGTCCGTATAAAAGAGCGTTTATCAAGGAACTCGAAGTCAAACAAAACACTCCACTAAATGCATCAGAAACAAAATCACAACAGAAAAGTTTCTGATATAAAAGTTAGTATCCTCGCACAGGAATTTAAAACATTTCCCGCAAAAAACTCTAGAAGCATTTTAACTAAAGCGCAAAACCCGAGAAAAAATAGTGAAGAAGAATGTTTCATAATTAATTTCACTGACTTGAACCAAGGACGTTGCCATCATATGCAAGACTCTGTGCTGCTTGTCTCCAATGAATAGATGGAAGAATTGAAAAAAACGAGTATTTGGAAGAGACTGTATATTGTGGGAACCAAAATTTTGCTTGTCACGTTTATATTTGCTGGGTACTTGACTGGGTGGATTACGAATCAACTTGACCATTACAATCTCTGAAAAAGGCGATAGCGCCGAAACGTGAGCCATTGTAGCGTTGTATTGAAAGGCTTGCTATATTGAACTGTGTTCAAAGAACCTTACTAATGACAGGCCTCCGGTCATCAGAAGAAGGCTGAGTTATTCTTTTTTGTCGAGGTTGATAGATAATCAGCCCCAGCAACAAGATAAACTCAGCGAAAACATCTGCATAAGTCAAAGTACTGATTAACTAGAAAATGTGTGAGTTTGATATCAAAACCGTGCTACTGGTGGACATTAAAGCTTGTTGAGGATTCCATCTTTCTTTTGTTCCAACCTTAATCGACTATAAAAAGATGGTGCCTTCAAAACAAAAGTACTTATCAATGTTTATCGACCAAGGTAAAACCCGTCCTATATACGAACGTAATTGATTTTCATCGAAAGTGCAGCGCGAAAATGCTGCTTTTCTGACGACCCCTTACCATATCCATAGCAAAAGGGATTCGACAAGGCGATATTGTAGCACTGAAGCGTTAACTGCAGCACTTGATTGGGAGAGAAAGACACATGCATTGATAGAAGATCCTTGTCCACTGTGTTCTGTTACATATTTATATTTACGTCATGTATCATTGGAGCCACGGACCTCCCTCTTTGAGGGATCCCGCCCGGTTAGTCGCGAGGGCGCGTCGCGCGTCCCCAGGTGGTTGATAGGGGAATAAACGCGAACCAAAAGCGACCGTGTGCTTCCCAGAGACGCAGGTGGATTCAGGGGACGAGCTCCCTGCTTCTGCAGCGCCGACTTGACAAAAACTCTATCTCTACGAGTCAAGTCGGCCAAAAGCCTGCAATCAAGAGGCTGGGAAGTAAATGGGAGGCGGTTAGGAGTCGCCTCCAACAAGTAAGCTCCTCCTGCTCCTCCGAGAGGACTGGCAACTACTCGTGAGTACCCAGCCCCGACGTTTAGAGCCTGGCAATCTATACGTTGGGTATCGAAATGCCCCGAAAGAGCCCCTGATACGGCAGCGCCAGGTAGGACGAGTACGGAGAGGCTGCTAAAATCTCAGGACCGAACTAGGCTGCCAAAATTGAAACGGACTAAAATGACGACTGTACCTACAACGCGAGAACCCTTGCTCACCAATCCGCTGTAGAAGATCTATTGATTCAAGCAAGAAGAATAAGGTACGACGTCATTGGCCTGGCTGAGACGAGAAGGCGCCATCCTTTTCACGCTGTTTATGACACCGGAGAAGAACTGTTCCTTGGAACATGCGATCGCAGAGGTGTCGGTGGCGTTGGCGTCCTCGTCAAATCGAATTTGACCGTGAACATTGATTCGTTCGAACAACTAACAACCCGTATCGGACGATTACGGTTGAAACGATGTGGTTCTATGCAGCTTTGACCATCTTCGTTGCTTACTCACCAATATCAAGCTATGACGAAGACGAAGTCGAAGCGTTCTATATGGACCTCGAAAAATTCTTCAGAGAAGATCATACATTCTTCAAGGTCATTGTCGGAGATTTTAACGCAAAAATTGGACCTAGAAGAACGTCTGAAGAACGTCACATAGGGACCCACGGACTAGAATGGAATGAACAGGGTGAGAGGCTATCTGAGTTTATCATGACGACCCAAACCATCCATGGTAACTCGCAATTCCAAAAGCCTCTTTCTCTGCAATGGACGTGGGAGTCTCCCAATGGAGAGCACCATAACGAAATAGATCACATCATAGTAAATCGAAGGTTTTGCCTGACCGACGTCGCTGTTGTTCCTAAGTTCTACACGGGATCAGACCATCGCCTCCTTCACGCAACGTTCCGATTTTCGAAGGAGAGGAGAGAAAGCCGCTAAATTCAAACAACGAAGTCCCAGAACTACCATTAAATGGGATGTATTCAAATCATTAGTCGGCTCTTGTGAAGATACCGTTGTCGACAACATCGACGAAGAATAACGATCGACTCGTTGAATATCTTCACGTTAGCGCTATAAAAGCCGAGAGTCCTTAAGGTCACGAAGAGACGCTTGTCTCCGCAGACACTCGAGCTGATACTTCAACGTGGAATCGCACGAGCTGCAGGCAACCGAAACCTTAGTCGAACTGCGAAACGATCAGAAGCGAAAAGAAGACCTCAAAGAGAGAAGAGCAGCAGTTATGGCAGAAGCTGCAGAAGCTGCGTAACTGAGCTCTTCGCATAAGCCCGCGAGGCTTCGCCAACTATAAGACCAAGATGATTGCACTCCGATACTCTGACGGGACACTTACAGCTTCGAGAAGGGCTATGGAGAAAATCATCCACCAATACTACTCGGATCTCTTCGCTAGCCATGTCCTCTTACTGTCATATAAATTGAAAGAGGACGAATATGTCGTCCCACCGGTTCTCCCTTCCGAAATCCGACATGCTATATCGTCGGTGAAGAACAGAACAACACCCGGTCCAGACAGGATTAGACCAGAACATCTGAAGAATCTGCAGCCAGTTCTCATCAACACCCTGGCTCGGCTCTTCACTCGCTACCTGTCAGAGTGCAAGGTCCCTATTCAATGGAAAACCAGCAAGACCGTATTGTTGTTCAAAAAGGGAGACCTTCACGACATAGGCAATTATCGCCCAATCTGCTTGCTGTCCGTTGTCTATAAACTCTTTACTCGAGTCATTCTAAACAGGATTGACAGAACACTGGACGAAGGACAGCCATGCGAACAAGCAGGGTTCCGAAAAGGATTTAGTACCATAGACCACATCCACACGATTACAAGACTCATTGAAGTTTCACGAGAGTACAAACAACCACTCTGTCTCACTTTCATCGATCTGAAGAAAGCCTTTGATTCAGTGGAAACAGAAGCGGTTATAGAGGCTTTGGATAACCAGGGCGTCCCTACTCGGTACATAATGATCCTTCGTGAGCTTTATAAAGATTTCACGACCAAAATATCTCCATTCTACAACAATATCACCATTGACGTAAGAAGAGGGGTTCGACAAGGCGATACAATTTCGCCAAAACTATTCACTGCCACCCTACAAAACGTCACGCAAACATTAGAATGGGACATAATGGGAGTGAAAATTGACGGTCGACAATTAAACCATCTTCGCTTTGCTGACGATATCGTTCTTATAACACCAAACATCAGCCAAGCGGAACGAATGTTGACCGATTTCGATAACGCCTGTGGAAAGATTGGTCTTCAACTGAATCTAACGAAAACAATGTTCATGAGGAACGGATGGGTTTCTAATGCCCCATTCACGCTCAACGGAAACGACAATCTCCGAATGCTCCAGTTACGTCTATCTAGGTCGTGAAATCAACATGATGAACGACCTAGCTCGAGAGTTGAGCAGGAGGAAACGAGCGGCTTGGGGAAACGTTTAAGAGCATCGAAGATGTAGTGAAGAGGACAAAGAACATCCGACTCCGTGCCCACCTTTTCGACTCGACAATTATCCCTGCCCTAACGTATGCAGCAGAAACCTGGTCGCTACGTAAGCAGGATGAAAGATCACTTGCCGTTATCGAACGCGCAGTCGAAAGGTCGATGCTAGGAGTATCCAGTATCTCGCAAATGAGAGAAAGGATCCGAAGTTCCGACCTACGTCAACGATCGAAAATCAGAGACGCCGTTCTACAAGCCAGGATATCGAAAATAAGGTGGGCCGGACACGTGATGCGCTTCAACGACAACCGATGGACGAGAGCCGTTACCGACTGGATTCCTCGGGACGTCAAGCGCTCTAAAGGAAGACCACTGACCCGTTGGTCCGATTTCTTCACGAAAGCGATAGAAGAAAGATATGATGCTCAGCGAATTCCTAGAGCGAGGAGGACCCACTGGGCTACTCTTGCACGCGATAGGGAAAAATGGAAGAGTTGCTGGTACCCGCTCGAGTCACTCGACGATCAACGGGACGACAGGTGATACAGGTGATCATTGGAGTAAGAATGATGCTCAGTGATAAATTAAACTAAAGAGGAAAGAGAATGAAGTTGCATAAGAAGGACGAAGATATAGCTCATGGCGAACGTGAACAGACCAAATTAGATAGTTATCTGATTAGAAAGACTACTATTTACATAGAGGTTGGTTGAGCGATGAATGAAGATGGAAAACAATAGAAGGACGAATCAGTTGAAAAAAGGAAGGCAGCATTGGTGCACTCAGATTTCTTATAAGCAGGCAGCAAGCAGTCAACAAATGGGGTTAAATTACATTCTTTTATTTCAATCAGCGATCATCTCAGCACACAGTTATGCAGCGAATACTTTGATTGTACTTCAGTCACGTCAGTACTGGGCGTTAACACATAGAGCGCTTGAACAGTGTTTCTGGAACTTAACCGGAACTCAAGAAACTTAGTTAAAAGTCTACAGCTTAACACCTGGGAACTATCCCATCTTCAGGATCCCAAGGAATTTGCATCGATAGCGAATCGCAAATAGGCGGGCATCATAATAAGAATTACAAATTAGAGGTGGAAAAGAAATTGGAGTGCGGTGAAAAAAAGGAATTTGAACTTCGTCTTAAACGCTCATTCAGGTGATAGGCGGCCTACTTTGCTGCTAACGACGACCATCACATGGGCAGATGGCAGCGAGTTTAGGGTCATGGAATGGGTCTCGTGAGCGTCACTGTGGTCGAATCAGACTATCGTTGGGAGTAATGTATGCGCAAAAAAGAACCGAATAGGATTATGATGGGGCAAAATAATGTAACAAATGTAAATGACAAGTGTAACAAAACAAAATTACGAAAAGTCAATGTGTGGGGAGCAACGCACTTCGCTCACTTTGATCAATCGAGCGCTTTTCATGGCCAGTAGTATTATCGTTAATCTTTTACTCCTGAAATTTTGTCCCATTCATGATACCTTTTGTAGCATTTTTGGGGAAAAACTAAAATTTCTTTAGTCAAACACATCTGAGAACATTTCTTACACATTACAGGCCCACACACAACTTCGAAATCAACTGCTCATTCTACGAAGAGTGGGGTTTCTAGTAAATGTAGGTCATCTGAGTATTTCATGTAAATCTCATTACAATAGAAAAGTTTTCGTTTAGCGTCTTTACTTCTGATCCTCTGCTTTTTTCACTAACGATAGCATAGTCGTCACTTATCGACTTCTATTTTAATGATCTTTTTCATAGATTCAACGAGGAAGGTATCGCCTTGAGTGTTTTAAGCACTTGCAAACTCTAATATCGAGGGTATTCTTTAAGTCAACAGCAGGAGGGGTAGATCGTATTCAACGATATCCGTACACCCCACTCTTATTTAAATAATATGGTTTTGGTGGTTTTCATTCGGTGTTTACGCGCAGTATTGTAATACAACAAATAGCAATCTAGAAGGGTAGGAGTATTCTTGAGGCCTATAGGTAGCTGTAGTAGACTTTAGATTTGATAGTGTAAAAAGGTGTGTTGCACGACTTTTTTTTCTGAAGAAATCCAGTGTCAGACAACAGAATATTTATAACGCCTAATAATTATTTTTGAGCTATGCATGTGGTCTGTTATGCGCACTCATACACTGCAATATACTTGTTTAGGCCTTGCACCCGTGTCAGTTGCAGGGTGTCTTTTCGTTCAGTCATTTCTTAGAGGAACTACCCCTTTCATAGAGCAGTCGACGACGAACGTTTCATGGGTGTTGATAGATGACAAAGTCACTGAACGGGCAGTGTCGTACACTCGATTGCTCTTGAATGATAAAAGTGAGAAATCATAGCTTACTTTCTCGTGTTCCCTGAGATCACCCTCACATTCCAACATGCCTGGCAGTTATTTTTGAGCCTTGCATGAGTTGTAAGGCTAAAACACGTGTACTGCACTGTAACTGCTCATAACAGACCAAATGCATGGTTCAAAATAACTACCTGGCATATTGGAATTTGAGATGGTCTCAAGAAAGCTCAAAACGAACGGTACATTTCTGTTAGTTTTACACTGGGAAATGCTCCTATAGCCTGTGAATGCTGTTGAATGCGACTGTTGGAAAGGTTGAAGTAGCTGTCAATAATTATATACTCCAATCAAGTGTAATATTTGCGGCAGAGCTTGAGAGAAAGTGCCTTTGCGTTTCCGTGTCTGAAAATTTATTTGAACCAGAGTAAGAGCAACGAAAATTCTGGAAAGCCATAATATTTGAATCGCTAAACATGGATCTCCGTGATCACCTAAATTTCCAGAATGCTCAACTATCGCATTGCCTTGCGCCCTAGTGCCTATCACTGAGTAAAGCGAGTTAGAGGCATTATTATGCTTTCTGACAGCTGATAATGAAATCGAGTACTGTAGGATTGATAGACTGACTGGAGAAAACTAATATCTATCAACGGATAATTAGCATAAAAATCACTATGTATATAAGAGTATTGTCGGATGAGGCTTTTTGTTTGAAGCGGTATTACACCAAAAATGTTCTGCTCGAACGTCAACAAAAGCGAAGACTCACAACGGTGGCGAAAGACTGTAGACAAGCAACTTGAATCATGAGCTCTGAAGATGACAAAGACGCAACATTAGTTGGATAGACACCTTATGCTGCCTTAACCCGAACTCATTATGTTATCTCAAAGGATCTAGTAATTTCAGGAGACAGTATCACTCTAACCCCTGTGTATATATAGTTCTCACGTTTGTCGCCCTGACGGTGTTTTCATATAGTTTTCTGGTCCACAATTTCTTCTTAGTGCAAGGATTTTCAGTGAACGGACCTGCATACACACTGTAGCTTGTCCTTGTCAAAGTACCATCGTTCGATGTCGCTGTCACAGTGGCCTGGATCGTGCGGTTGGAAGCAACGTTCGCGATTTGACGGCTCCACATAGCGACACGTAGTAGAACATTCTGAGCACCAAACAACTCACCAAAGCGTCTACACTTGCAAAGAACTAGTTTTAATGTAAATTCATTAAAGAAAACTTGTGTGGAAAAAGTGTTCACTTTGTGATGATGTATAACTTTTGCCAAAACTTTCACGTGTAAGTTTCTGGATATATTACTTGCTCGATGTAAAAATCACGAAAGTATCAAATTATAAAGAAGATCCCGAACATTCTGTAAAAATTCAAAGTCTATGACTTAAAGTCAATCAAAAATAACAGCAATTGTTCTCCAAAATGAAGACCATTATTATCCACAATCTTCTGCCAACGATCTGCAAGCTTCCGGATTTGCTCGAATTATACCATCCCCTAAGCTATAAATCGAAAAACATGCCACCTAACATTCCTCTTCAACTTGACCGAAATGTTTCCAATTGGCGTCCACGCAGAGAATTCGGACCACAATCGGACGGCGCATCATCTGGAGTGTAAGCTAGGTGCGACCTGAATCTCCTTCACTGCACCACGCTTCTGCTCGATTTTCATTGCGGTCTGAAGTTTGGAGTCTCTTGCTGGAACAGCGCGCGCTTCGACGAATCAGTGTCAGGTACTTTTCCTCTAACGTATCAATGCATTCAACGATTTTCTAATGAAAATATTTCTGCGGTATTCCCATGAATTTATTGTGACCGATACTGTGTGAAACAAACACACCTTCCAATGTTCTGAAGCGATTAGCATTTCCATTGCAACCACCGTAATAGAAGCGACGACAACGATGATCGTATCGGTCATAGTACCTGAATATGGACATATTTTGATCAAAAATGGAAATAGCAAATTTACGAAAACGCATGTTCTCCAACGGCTTCTAATAATTTTGTGATAACTGTAAAGCATGAAGGTCCATAACTTAACACATTATAAAACAAGATGTAATAAATAATATTGTATATATGAAATATATACATATATATATGACGTCTCTCAAAATTTTCTAATTGTTTATATATATACATATATATATATAATAATAATATATATATTATCAAGGCAAATTGTCTCTGTATTCGAAAAAATTCCACTTTTGAGCTGCAAGAAATAAGCGCCATAACAGCAGCTTCAGTTGTTCTTTCATCAACACTTTTGCAAACTACCAAATAAAACATAATTTTTCAATCGTTGTACCATTCCAGAATGATCCATGGTAAATAGATAGCAGGAAACTAATTTGTTGCTTCAGAAATTTAGAACATCATCGCAGTAGATCAGAAAATGAGGTATTTTCCGTTAACGGCTCCCTGTTTCGCTATCTTGAGAAGAAAAAAAGCATTTTCTAATAGTCTAGGAATTTTCATCAGTCATACGATAGCTTGAATTTTTTTAAATTTCAATGACGTGCTTATTTTTTGAAGAACTTTCTTATTTTTCTGTAACAATGAAAAATTTTAGAAGAAATCCTTCATGGTTCTACAACAGTGAAAAAACTAACTATGTTTCACACTTAGCCGTTAGTCTCCGTTAAAAGCCTTTCTCAACAATTCTGAGTAATCATTTGATAGCTTACATCTCGAGATTTCCATGCCAAATTTTGGCTTTTGAGATGGACTTCAAAGTGCGCTGTAGCAGGAAAAAGATGTCGATTTTTACAATCGGCGTGCATTCCTTGCTTCGGTATTGGGTGGAGTTTTGACAACGTTGGCACCAAGCCATCACTCTTTTTGTAATATAACGGTTATTCGCACAACCCACTCTGCTCTTGGTCGTATAAAGAAGATTTTTGCAATAACAAATAATTTCAACAAAGATGTCTTTTGAGCTATTGGTTGATTTTAGGAAGTCAAAGGAAAAAACTCTGACCAGAGAAGTGTGTTTAAGTGTGAAACATAATTTTGTTTCTACTATGACAGTGCAATAAGAAGGCCATTTCAGATGTGAAGTGAATTTTTGAATTTGTCGTGATGTAAGCTATCGAATGACTACTGAGATCTCGAAGTAAAAGCAAAAAACGCGTTGATGTCATAGGGTCGAGGCAGGGTGCGGATAACGGAAATGATTCGAAAATTCTTGACTCGCTGATAAAATCTGAACATCCAAGCGAATTCTGTGATGGACTAATGAAGTTTCCTCTAATTTAAAGTGTATAATGCAATGCATAGAATTCAGTTCTTTTGTTGGACATATGCATATATATACGGAAATCAAGTCCATGAGTGCTGAACTTTTGTGTTATTCACGAATATTTGTCAGCATATCACGTACCAGTGCACCACGAATTGTGAGCATCCCCCACGATCCATCTGCAAGTTACATCGTGGATCGCTGAGCAAGTGCTGAGCTTGAAATGCTTCGATCAACAGCAGAAGGGATGACAGCAGCAGAAGTGGCATCTAGAAGAACATGGTCGCTATCAGTATACTATTTGACAAATTCAGAATAAAATTTGCATGAGGTATCAACAATACTGAATTACACTCAAGCTATTTAGATGAGAATTATGCCTTCGATATGGAAACAGGTCTATGATAGAACTCATTGAACTCATATGGAATTTTTCAGGGAGAATAAGAGAGAGAGAGAGAGAGAGAGAGAGAGAGAGAGAGAGAATGAGTGGCTTGATTTGGTGGAATTAGATGAGTCGTTCTGTTGCTCAATATCACGTACACTATCTTGTCGCTCTATATGCCTTTGTCAAAGCTGATTAATTGTTTGTTTCCAAAAAATTCATTAGTATTAGGGTGTTACGAAATTTCGTCGCATCAAAACTTTCTAACACACCAACTCATTCAACAATAACCGAAAAATTTCTAATAATCTATGCCCCATCAGAATCAATATTTTTTGCCACACTTCTGGCAATTTTCCAATTCCTCGACGACAAACTTATCACGTTTTTGAAGCGAAATATTCCTACAGGCGCTCTATCACATCATTGAATTTGGCAAAGCGTTTTCGTGCTAAGGAATATTGCAGAGATTTGAAGAGATGGTGACCATCTGGAGCAGCATCTGGGATATACGGTGGATAGGTTGAACGTTCCCATCCTAATTCTTCAATCTTTTGCAATGTCGGACGGGCAATACGTGGGCGAACGTTGTTTTGTTGCAAAATAACGCCGCTTCGATAAAGCTGTGACAGCCCATCTCGATGTGTTGGGTTCGCCCTCACAAAAACTATATGAAATAACTTTGTGAACTTCGTAGATCGATCGCCTTGTGATTAAGTGTTTTACATAAGTTCTGCGCCGCTTCGGTGGCGAAAGTAACTCAACGGGAGCGTTTAAGGGGCGTTCAGGAACATCAAGTTTAGGAGTTTTCATTCCAAAGTAGCGGGAAATTTTACACAATTGCAAAAAAAAAAGGATTTACATATTTAGAATATCGACATCATGAGCTTTCGAATGACATAAACACATTAATAGGATCATGAGAAAAAAGTTCCGTTGTAATATAGAAAAAGTAACAAAAAAAGAACAGACAAATTAGTCGTCAACCTGATAATTTGGATTAATTCTAAGAACAAGCGATCTCAAGAACCATTCATAGGTAGAACTTATGCAACATCATGAGCTATCAACATCACATGCGATCGAGTGTTGTATAATCCCATAAGAGCTATACTCGACTGTCTTAATGTTTCTCCCACACAGGTCAAGTGTTGCTCGGTCAAAAAAGCCAGCTCACCATCACGGCCCAGAACTCCCTGCACCACGATGGCATGCTGTAGCACAAGAGTTTGGAATTAATGACTAACGGCTATGTTTCCATCCGACAGTCATCACGTCAAGCTCATTTTTATCAGCACGCCGCTATCGTTTCGGTACCTAGATCCCTCAACAATTCTTATGCAGATGTGCACCAGAGAATCGAAAATCAATGAGCAAAAAAATGAGTTTCATACATTTCTACTGCTTCAGTCAATGCCCTTTGATGCTGGTCACGCGCTTTTTCTGGTGAGTGGGAAACTGATAGTGGAGGATAAATCCAGGTCGATATTTGCTCTTTGTTTTTTCGACAGCCTCTTTCATGGCTATGTCATTGTACAACTTTCGTACGATGCCTTTGAAATCTTATCGAGAATAGCGAACCAAGGAGAAGCTCGAATTGGGAATAGAAGGCTCTTTTTCAAATCGATGCTCATTCTGATTTAAGTGGATTTGATGAGTTCGTTTGTGAGATAGAACTAAAAGCTTGCGAGGCTAGAAGACGATGTTTCTCTGACACCGATTTTGTTGCCTTCGCAAATGAACGGGACAACGAAAGACTACATTGCTCAAACACTCAGAAATTTTTCTGTGGTTCTAATCCTAGAGCACTATTCGGACACGGTTTGAGAGAAGCACGTAGATTGAAAACCACGAACAGGACTTCCGCCAGCGATTATTGGTGATCCGTTGGCCAGATCACCACTTTAACCCATACCAACGTTTTTCAAATATTGATGGAAAACGTTGCTGCTAGGTTGGAAAGAAAGTTTTAAGGCACTATGATGATTGTGAAATAACCTTATGCATATCATGGAAATATTACGGTTTCTTATGTGGGAATTTTCTAGTGAAGGTATAGATCTTTCGCCCTTATATTCACTTTGCTACAAGTGTCCGTCGTGTCCAACGATACAATTAAAATTTGCGTTTTATTGCATCATTATTGGAGAAAGGTGCTTTCATAGCGAGCTGCAGTCAGGTGAAATCAGCGAAGTTGAAGGTAAAGGCACAACAAATAAATCTGCTCCTGAACGCTGATTTCAACGCTTTGATGCCGGAGATCTTGACTTTGAAGACAAGCCTTGCTCACGACGTCCAACAAAGTTGAACAACAAAGATTTAGCCGTCGTGAAATGCTTGCAAATGGCAAACGAGTTAATGTTTCTCATACAACTGTGCTAAATCATCTCCACCAGCTCAACTATTCCCACAAGAAGCTACGACAAATCTGCTGGAATACTCTGGAGCACAGTCCGCTAGAATAATAGAAATTTGTCGCCAACTGCTCAACATTCCATTGAATGATCGGTTATGGAAACTCATTGTGAGACTTCGGACGAGAAATGGGTGTACTTAGTCAACCACAATCGAAACAAGCAGTGGGTTCAAAAGGGCCACTTCCCGAGCACTCCCGATTTGGCAAAGAAGACCATGGTTTGTGTTTGGTGAAATTTTGAAGGAGTCGTGCATTTTGAGTTGGTTTCGAACAGCGAGTTCATCGATGTCGAGCTTTAGTGTCAGGCTGATGGCAGAAAGTCGTAGAAAACGTTGGTTCTTATTTTGAAGAACCGTTGTTATTGTTTTTTTTTTCGAAATTTATGCATGGATTTCCAATTATTATAAATGCTCGAAGTTGATAGTATGTTTGATGCATTTCGCGCTGTTATGATGTTTCCTATCTTCCTAAGAGAATTGAGTGGTAAGCAAAAATACGACCTCAGGAGGGAATCGAACCCACGTTTCATCCTATCCGGGGACGCGTGCTCTACCACTACACCACTGAGGCACATTTGCCCGATCACTCATGTCTTCCATAAATACTGTAAATTTGCACAATCACTGCAAAGAGGGGCAAAGAATAAGTATCAAATACCTTTAAGTATAATGCCTATAAGCCTTATGAGTCCCAAATACTTATAAGAGTATAATGTCTATAATTCCTATAAGTCCATTGTATTTCGCCACAATGCCAAATGCAACGCCATCAACTTGGTCTAATCTCAATACATGTCGCATTCAATATCTTTTATTGTTCACAAGAAAATGCCTTACACAAGGACATGAAGAGGTTGTCTTAATCAGTTTTCAACTAGTTGTGACTTCATTCATTGATTATTGTGTACACTGATTTGAAGATCCAATGATCTAATTCCAAATTTGGTCTGGAGAAATATCGACTATAATGACTCTTCTCGCCTATGCTTGGAATAAAGCTGTCATAAAAATGATATTGAAATGTCAGAATATAGAAAAAAGTTACTAGACTTTAGAATCACCCGTTCTACAAGGTGATTTGAACGTCCCAATTTATCCAAGGCACACGAGTAGCAAGTATATGAGTTCAGCAGTAACTGAATGAGCGAGGCCTTCTACAGCAATCCATAGTTTTTGAAAAAAAAATTTCAGCCATCCATATTGTAATCATGCAAGCTGGAGTGATACACATAGATCGCAGTACATGTCAGCTCTTTCAAATCGGTTCGATGGATAGTTGTTCATTGTCCGTTAAAAACGCATGGATGCATAGAGGAGAATCTCTCCAGTCCTTACAAGTTCACTGGCGCGTCATTTTATAGATACTTGATAGAATGAGTGTTATGAAGTGATAAGAAAGCCAGAACCACCATGTTGCCGCACTAAACAAGACTTCTAGAAAAGGACATAATGATCCTTCAATTAAATTAAATTAGAATTCTATAAGACACTTAGCACGTTTGCAGGTTGACTGGCACGAATAGAACGACAGCGAAACCTGCAAGCGAGATCCGAAAGCGATTGTGTATAATGGAGCATATTTCGATGATGACGAAACTCATTAAAGCGTCTTGAAAGTGAAAAAAAGCAAGTCTCTTTCTTCTAACTATTCAGTTGACGGCTAATAATCAACAAAAACATTAACGTTATCAGAAACTCCAGACAAGTACAAAATTGCTAATACATATATATATATAAATATATATATACATTCAAATGCATATATATGTATATAAAATGTATATATACTATATAGAGGGTGCATAAAAAGTTTTGATAATTTTGTAATTGTTAATTCTACCACTTATATTTTTTGCTAATGCTGATAATTTTTCGTTTTGAGTGTTTTCTTAAGACCAAGCCCAAATTTTAATAAGCCATACAATCATTTTTTGAGCCACGCATGTGGTTTGCTATATTAGGGCTGACTTATAGACTCCGATCACGTGTTTCAACCCTGACGCTCTCATCAGTCGGGCGGTACTCTTTTCGTTTTTAGCCAGTCCTCTCGTCCCCTATATTAAGAGTAGGCGACGAATTCTCTGTTTAATTTGGTCCAGAATCTGTCCTATTTGCTTGTCTATTTTCAGTTGCGTTTGAGTCATGGATCGCAAAAATCAACATAACGCAGTATTGAGTCGCACAAGACGAGAATGAAAACAGCCATTATTGGTAAAATGGAGTATTTTGGAACCAGCAAGTATCTACAGAGCCGTGAAACGTTTCAAAGATTGGAAGAATTGAAGTCCATCCTCGAAAAGGTCGTTCAGCCACTTCGTGTACTTTGAAAAGCATTCAGAAGATTCAATGGCCAAATTCAACGAAATCCGCAGCGTTTGATGCACAAATTGGCTTAAAGCTCGGATTCAGCGAGTCGAGCGTTTGAAATGCTGTCAAAAATAATCAGAAGCTGCGCAACTATAAGATTTCGGACGTTTTCATTTCCTAGCAAGAAGATGAAAGAAGAACGGCTTTCAGAGGCTCTCTGAGTGATTTATTTGATCGATGCTGCTCGTTTGTCAAAGGTGGCTTGCCACGGATGAGAAGATATTCGCAGAAGAATTACTCTACAGTGGTCAGAATCGACGTCAACTCTTTCAAAAGGGTCAGCAAAAGTCTGATGTGGCAAAATCGAGGGCCGCAGTAATGTATTGCGGTCACTGTGATGGTCTGTCATTTGCGTTACGGGAAAGACGTCGTTGGCCTTCATAAACAGAAACGTCAGAAAAAACTGGGCTACGTATCAGCAGAAAGTTTAGGGGGCATATTGGAACCTTGGAGTACTCAGCAGTTTGAAGCCGACGGATTAACGCTTCAGCAAGACTGAGTTGGTGGGCATTCAACCTGCTCAACCACTGTCATTTGTCAAGAGCTAAGTCCAGGCCAGTGGAACAGGTGAATTTGACCATCAAAATTGCCGGAGCTCAACTCAGCGGATTACTTCTTGGTCCACAATGGAAGAAAAAGTCTCGGCTATTCTCTACTCTAGCGCAGACACGCTTTAGAACGGCTTTGACATGAGCGTGAGACGAAATTAAGGTGGAGAAGTGTGCTACTATCGTTGGAAATTTCCACAAGCAATTTCGTAAATGTAAATAAGGAAAAAGAGATATTTTTGAGAATTTGTTATTAACCTTTTTGTTTAGTGTAAAAACTGTTAACTGAGTAAACGTAATTATTCCTTTAATTGAATGAAGTCGTTTGCTTATGCAATATTTTTTACTGTTGAATATTTGAAAAATTATCAAAACTTCTTACGCATCCTATATATGTGCATATATATGAACATATATACATATGTATAAAAGTATGCATATATACATATATATGTATAATATATATATATAATATAAAATTAGAACATTCGTCGTGTATTCTCAGAAATCAGAGCATCGTTACTCTAAAACGACCCATTTCATGAGACAACATGCCAATATCGTCTTTTGAAAAAATTAATATTAGGTTATGCGCGATTGTTTATTGGATGACATGAAAATAGAAGCTCATACTGTAGATGTTGTGCAGTGAGTCGACCGTAAAATGATTCTCATGTAATTAGCGCCAAGCAGGCAAAGCTACTAAGCTCACCAGGTCTGTGAAAAGATCAGTTTTAAGGTTTGGTTTGGTAAGTCTTTTCTATAAAAAAAACATTGTTTACCCCGATTTTTCTCAAACATATTAAAAAGTGACTAACATTGAAAGACGCGTGTTCCTATGTTGTGATCAGTAATGAATTTATCCGCCTCAGCTGAGGAGAAGGAAATATGTGGCTTTGAGTAAATACATATATCAAACGTGCAGCAGTCTCTACCAAGCATATTGAGCTACAAGTTGCGGGTAGCCAAAGAGCAGTGAGGTGGAGATGTAATCAAGATGTCAGAAATTACCTACGTCAAGGCTTTTTTCAACGGCAATCAATGATAAAGAGTCGTCAGCAGTTAAGTTTCACGAAAATGATGGTTACGTCAAGAGACTACAGATATGCTAAAAGTCACATTTGCTCATGAAAACCTCAATTTACTGACAGTCAAAGTTTTGTTTGTTGATAAGCGTAGGACACCTGATGATGTAAGTAATTATTATCAATACTAATGCAGGCATTTTTGACCGAAAGCTCGACATTTGCAGATTTTTTCCATTCGAATCTATAGTGTCTCTGGTAATAAATCAAGCGAAGTTGACAAAGCCACTACATCTGTTCAGAACTCAATACCTGAGCACGTCGGTTCAAATTTCTAACGTTTTCTATCCTTCTACAGCCACAAAAACAAGTAAATGCATGCGGATCAAATTTCAGCACTAGAATACTTTGCTAAATAGTTTAAAACCGTATACGAGAAGGGGAAAGCAGGAAAGAGCAGCAAGAAGTTAGAACATAGTGGATTTGAAACGATGCTGGGATGTTTTAAAAGTATCGGCGAATAGTTTGGTAGCGCCTGATTTATAGAGCAAGTCATGCCAGATGTGCAGTAATGAAGGAGAAGCGGAAAAACTGCCGTGAAAAAAAAAGAGATAGAAAGTAAATTGTTAGTGAAGTCATGCTGTCATGTTCTTAAGATCATTAGTTAAGTATTTCCTCTCTTCTTTCAAATTTATTTATACTTTGCTTGTAATACTAACATTTTTTCACATAATTTTGCTACTCTAAAATCGCGGGTCTTGCGTAAATTTTCTACTTCATCTGAAACCTCTAGTTTCTAAGGTTGTAATTCCTGCACGGCCACTCTTTTCATACGATTTTAATCGTGATTCTTCAACGATGAAAGCAAAGAAAAAAATATCATTGGGAAACGAAAAAGTGGAGAGCAATCCCTTCGCATGCAATAAAAAGAACAAAGAGGCAAACTGATGATGATGACGACGAGATGGGAAAATTCATAATGACGATAAGATAAGTAGAGACAGCTGGCGCGGTAGGAAAAAAAAAGTGAGAGGAGCAAAGGTTCGATGTATTACACATAAATATTGAGGATTCGCGATTGCTGCTTTGAATAAACAACAAGTTCACTAGGAAAAGACTTGTGTGAGATGTCTTACACCTAACGAAACAGCTCTGAACAAGGTGAAGTTGCCGAAACGTCTGTCATTGATTTTGAAGAACATCTTCCAGTTCGCTCAGACAGGAATAGTAATGAGGTATTTTCTACTTTCCATTTTTCATGCCGAGTTTTGGTTAAGTCGAACTCTCGATCCATTATGAAACACACCTTACCAGATGCTCTACGCATTCAGCTTCACCAAATATGGTAGGAGGCAACTGAATACACATCTTACCTCTACAATAAACTACAACGGCTCGCCAATGTATTAAGTCAGAGTCTACATCTTTTATAGCAGATTTTTTGCCAATTCTCAGAACCCATGAAGTGACTGCTTACTTGGTCTAAGATTCGGGATCGAACAAGCGGCTAAGTGTATTGTAGGACTCCTCTAAACAATACGCTACATGCACTCTCTTTTTCCTTAGCTCAACCACTACAATATGAACAATTTTCAATATCTAAAAATACTCTTGCACTCATTTAAATGTGGTGTGATTTTTTGACAGCGTTTTCAAAGTTCTTCTGGAAAAAAAATCTTGTTTTTTTTTTCAAAGTTGTATTTGACAGTGAACGTAGTATGTGGTGTTAATAACTGCCTTTTGGCTAAGATGTGCAAGTAATGGAGAAGGCCTATTTGAACAATTACTCTAGAGACGTTTGGAGAGAACCTCAACTAAAACACTGTACAGTTGGAGAGCGTGAACTATTGAATTTTACAATCACTAGAGTATTAGTATATCACTACATTATTTTCCAACTTCACAATTATTCTTGTGACCAATTTGCTAAGTAAGCTCGCTTAAAGTAAAGTGAAGCTCAGTTAATTTTTGATTTTTGTTGCAATAAGCTTTGCTTTGTACATAAGCTTAAAAAGGATAAAGGATAAAGCTCGCGGCGTTGATCAATCCCTGAGGGGTGCGCCATGCATTCGTCTTCAATTTCTGAATTCGTTTGAAGTGATTGAATGCATATGTGACCTTCACAATGACTCGTGGTGGCCTTCCGCTGTACCGAGTCATTGCTGCTTATCCTCCCAGGCAAGTTTAGAACCAGTCTGGTACTAATTTTACCTAACCCGGAGAATTGGATGGCTTGGTAGACTGGAGCCATGAGCTGAGATCGAACCATTGACTTTGTATGTGAGCCAGAGCACGTCTAACCACTGCGCCACATGCGCTCTTGTATAGAAGCCTATCAATGAAATATTTTACCGACTCTAGCTACTGAATTGATGTAATTGTCAAAATGAAACTTTCATTATTGGTTGGCGCACTGTAAGATTAGAATACAAAGGCACATTATACAATATATTCTTCGGTATAGAGAGCACATGTGGCGCAGTGTTTAGTGATGTTCTCCGTCGCACACAACGTGATGGTCCGATCTCATGCTCTTCTCATGACTCATCAAGCTGTCCAACCCTCTTGTACTTGGTGAATTGGGACCAGATTCGTCTGGAAGGATAAGCAGCACCGACTCGATATAGCGTTAGACCACCGTGAGTCACTGCGATGGCCAGCTAAGCATTCAATCACCTCAAACGGGGCTAAAAATCGAAGACAGCGCATGCAGCTGGAATTGACCAGCGCCGAGAGCTTTCTTTATTGTTGCTATTCCCTTAGTCTTAGCTAGCGGGACATTGTTACAAAAATTTATTCGGCCATCGGTCTGACGCCTCCAGTTTTTCCAGATTTACGATGATTCGAGTAGATTGCCCACAACCGCTCATCTCCATCTGTTTTCGTAGCTGTATTCGTCGAATCCTGTAGAGCGGAGAACTGCCCAAATGGAACAAGTCACTTTGTGACGAGACAATACATGAAAAAACACTGGTTAAGCTAGGAACTAAGATTAAAGCTACCAGCGTTGATCAACCCTTGAGGAATGAGTTCGTCTTCAATTTTTAGTTTCGTTTGAGGTGATTGAATGCATATGTGGCATTTCACGATGACTTCCGGTGGCCTACAGATGTATCACGTCAGTGCTATTTATCCTCCCAGACATGCCTGATACCAAATTCACCGACCCTGAGGGGATGGCTGATTTGGTGAATTTTGAGCGCGAGATCGAGCCATCGATCTTGTGTGTGACGCAGAGCACCTCTAACCTTTGCGTCGCATACGCTCTTGGTTTTCCATAGCAATACTAAATAAAAGTCGGTTTTTAAAATTATTGCATCCACCGTTCCAATGAATTGCAGTTTTTTTTCTTTGAAGGCTATGTACGAGGCTGTCATAATAAAGCAGTTTATTTTGACAGCTGACGTTCGGCGGTTTCGTCTTCTTTAAAGTTTGGAAAGATCAGGTTGCCCACAACCACGTCATAATAACATTTTTATACTATATCACATGTGATAGCGAAGCATTTTTTTTTTCTGCGATTCATGTTTGAAATGTTAAGCTTACTCAAAACTCTTTCAAGATTTTCCGCGTTAAGGTTTAATGCTCCTGCTCGAGGATGGTGAGTTTTACTTTAGAAACCTCCCGTTATGAGGCTGTATTCTATGCGAACCTAGTGGTTGTTTGGGCTAGGGATGTTTGGTTTAGCTCCAAACTTACCAACTAGACTTTCTTTTTAACGCAGACTGAATGACCTACCTGTCCCTCCAGTGTACTTGTCGTCACACGTATCACATGAGATTTAGTAAACTGAACTCATACTCATGCGATCATCGTTTTTCTGTTAGACACATTTTGCCCTAATAAATTGTACGTGGGCGATCATATAGCAGTTGTGAGCCAGCTAGCGTCTCAGAGCTCTCCGTGCTTTACGATAATTGTTACCGATTTCTCTAGACGTGCATCTTTGAAACAACGCTTATTACTTACACTTATTTTGGTGAGAAATAAGAAATACCTTTGAACTTCTTTTTTTGACTCGATTTAAGCTATCAGCCAATCAAACATTCGTCAGATATCAGGAAAGAATACGCTTTTACCGAAGGCCTCAAGTGACGCAGCCATAATAGAACAGTAACAACAACTTTCATAACTCAAAGCGGTGTTTCATTCCATTGGGTTTTACAGGATGATACTAATAACATCTACATCGCAAAAGAGCGTTAATATAAGCACTAATTTAGGAGTGGCTTATCAGTGATTTTACCAGCAACACGTGTAGTTTAGTTAATCTCCGGTAACCCAAAGCAGAGTCAGTGAAACGTCCAAATCTCCCTATCTCATGCAGGAGTAGACACTGGAATCCCTCCCTCTCTGAGAATTTACCAGATAGATACCACATATCTATTGGGTCTTCAGCAAAGAGATTGGTCTATTGGGTCGGCTATCATCTTGTGTGCGCCTGACATCACGAGGAATCCAGTCGGTAACGGCTCTCGTCTATTGGCTACCGTTGAAGGGCATTAGGTCTCCGACCCACCCCATCTTCCATAGTTTTAACGTGCAGAACGAAATCCTTGATTATTGATCATTGATGTATGTCAGAACGTCAGATCCTTTTTCTCATTACAAGATGTGAAATATTCCTGGCACTGATTTTTCGACTACACATTCACTTACGCCAAGTGATCTTTCATCTTGCATGAGTTCCGATCACGCTTCCGATGCATAGGTCAGGACAGGAAATAAACGTCGATTCGAAAAGGTGGGCACGGATTCGGATGTTCATCGTCCATTTCAGAGCGTCCACGACGCTCTTAAACCCTCCCCAATCCGCTCGCTTTTTCCTGCTAAACTGTGGACCTAGATCGTTCAACATATTGACTTCTTAGCCTATATAAGACTCATTGAATCATTCGGAAATTTTCCCTCCGTTCAACATGAATGGAAATTTTGAAACAATTTGTTCCTCATAAACATCATTTACTTTAGAACTAGTCGGAGACCAATCAACGCATAAGCGTTGTCGGAATCGGTCAACATGTGTTCCGTCTGGCTGATTCTGGGTGTTATAAGAACGATGTCATCAGCGAAAGCGAAGATGGTGTTAATGTCAGCAATCGTTTGAACTTCCATATTGCTTTTTTTCAATGTTTGCACGACGTTTTGAGATTCACTTGTCGTCTCGTTTATCGTCAAGTGACTCGAGCGGACACCAACACTACTTCCACTGTTCCCCATCGCGTGCAAGAGTAGCCCAGAGGGTCCTTTTAGCCTTTAGGGTTTACTGAGCACCATATTTTTCCTTTGAACTTTTTATGAAGAAATCGGACAATCGGGTCGATGGTTTTCTTGCGGAGCGCTTGACATCCCAAAGAATTCAGTTGGAAACGACTCTCGTCCATTGGTTGTCGTTAAATCGCATTGCATACCCTGCCCACCTTATTTTTGAGAACTTGTGTTAAACGGCATCCTTGAACTTTGATCGATGACGTAGGCTGGAACTTCGGATTTTCTCTCTGATTTGCTAGGTACGGAATATTCGTAGCATCGACCTCTTAAACCGAGCTTTCAATAGTACCAAAAGAGTTTCATGCTGCTCATGTAACGATTAGGTTTCTGATTTATACGTTGAGTCAGGGATCGCGTCCTTGTTTGGAGGGTTGATAATAAATAATTTTGGTAAGATTCGTTTCTAAATTTCTGCTAGCTCAAATCACTGTCCTTCGTTCAGTGTTATGTAGATCTTGTTTAATATGATTCAGGTAGAGCGTTCATACAGCGAGAAGATTGGGCGATAAATGCCAACATAGTGAGAGTCGTCTTTTTTGGACATCAACACGGTCTTGGTGCGAGCTAGTGAGTCGATGAAAACTGGTGGGAGGTTCTTGCATGGTCGCCTAAACGTGCTTGGAATAAGTGTTGTTCGATTCTTGTTCGATAAATATCATGTCAATTTTTGGAAGAGAAAACAGGTGGAACGGCACAGCGTCAAGCTTCTTTAATTCATACGACGGTAAGCGACGTGGCTATTGAAAGATTCAGGAAGTAGTCGTGAACGATTTCCTCCATTGTTTCCTCGGACTGCAAGTGTTTCATCACGGCGTCTGAATGGTCTTGTGATTGTCAAGAGATTTGCGAATGCTTTCCTTAGCTCCTAGAGCTTTCACCGTAACTGCTGCCCATTTCTCAAAAAATCTTGTTTTATTGCTTCTTTGCGGCGTCTTGCAAGTTTGGACGGGTTATTTAGGTGCCTGCCCCTCGTTCGATACAAGGTTGCCATGTCATTTCAAGTGTTTCTAAGAGCAAACGTTTCTTTGTGACTTTCGAACTCCCGGCCTTCACAGCTTTGACGTGATTGTTGGACAAGCGGGAGTATTCTTCATCAATAGTATTGATAGCGGTACCTTTTGAAGAGCCGGCTATATTCTGAATATATGTCAGTTCATAGAAGATCTGAGATCCCGTTGCACAACCTTAATGACTTTTCTCTGTCCCTCGAAGATGCAATGCTGCTCGAAGGAAAGAGTAGTCCACCACAATGTAAACTTTTGGAATAACGGCAACATCGATCAGGCACGACTTTCGCTTTACCAGGATGTCATTACTGCTTTGTGATGATCTCAACTAGAGATTTTTTTTTCAAAAACGATGTTTATATATAAAAAATTGATTTGAATGTTCCATTCACGTTCAGGAGATTGGATGTTCCCGAATGCTCCAGTCACGCTTCTCTACGTCGAGAATTTGATATGATTAGCAAACTAGCTCCAGAGCTGAGCAGATAGAAGCCTGTGGCTTCGAAAACGTTTAAGAGCATCAAGGGTGTAATGGAGCATGCAAAAAAACAATCGCCTCTGTGCCTACCTTTCCGGCTCAGCAATTAGGCACCAATAATCTGATCGCTACTTAAGCAAGATAGAAGATCATTTGGTGCTATTGAACGAGCAGTCGAAAGGTTAATGCAATGAGTACCCGCATCTCGCAAATGAGAGAAGGGGTTTCAAGTGCCAAGATACGTCTTCAGTGAAAGTTAGGACTGCAGTCCTACAAGGCAGACTATCGAAGCTAAGGTGGGTTCGGCAGGCTATGGGCTTTCACGACAACCAATGGACGACAGATACTACCGATTAGTTTCCTTAGTATGTTAAACACTCCACAAGATGACCACTGACCGAGTGGGGTGTTTCCTCACGAAAAACCTAGAAGAATCATATGATGATCAAATAATTCCTAAAGCGAGGTGGGTGCACTGGGCGAGTCTTACACGCGATAGGAAAGAATAAATGTTTTATTGGAGCTCAATTGAGTCACTGTTTGATCGGCGGGGGCGACGAGTAATGTAGATGTTAATTTCCAATGGAAGCTTCCCAAGCCGACCGCTGGCAGTGTCGCTTGCAGGATTGTGAGCCGCCATGGTTTTGGTAGCCATGATAAGCCACAGGGAGGCGCCGTGGTCGAGTGATTGTGTCGTCGCGGTGGGCGTGGAGCCGAGTTTCGCCACTCAACTCCTTCCGGCGGTCAGCAACAACGCCTTACGGGACGCCACGGCCAGGCTATTCTCAAGGCTGCAAGGATACTCGCTTGACCAGTATTCTACGACGTTCAAGAAGGCGAAAAAAACGCATTGAATGTTAAAGTGTTGGGATCCACATAGTGAAGAAAAGCACTGTGAAGACGGATCAATAAAGTGAATAAAGTGATTAGTCAGAAAGTTTCTCACCATATTTATTCCACTCTAGCACAGTGATTGAGCAAACTACTAACTAGTTGGATAATAGCCTGATCACTAAGATCTTATAGTCTAGTGAAACCATATGCAACGAAAATAGTCCCAGTAATGAAGTGTCACACTGAGCAGTTCTTTATCAGATTACTGTGAGTAACTTTGGAAAAGCTATTTCGAAATCAGGTGTAGTCATCGGTGATTGTTGCCAAGGAAGTACTCTAATCAGCAATAAGCCGATCAAAGTTGTACAAACGTAAGCAGCCCAGTGGATCTCCTCAGACTGGCAGCGGCATATTTCAGCGCTACAGAAGTATCAATATCTCAAAGACAGCCATCTCTTTCAGTATCATGATCTCCGGAAGTAAATTTTGTAATAAGAAACATTCTTTCTACTCTACGACGCATCTATCTAAGAGCAACCAACCATCGATGGTTTGGCCTAGGTAGTCAATATCGACACTAAATCCAGTCACGCCGACAGGGTATGGGATGATGAAATAGAAATTTTTTTATTTTTACCGCTTTTTGACGGTGGTATGATGAGGTAGATATTCCCAATGATGTAGAGTGATGTGCAAAACTTCTGCGTAAGTTCGAACTAACCCCCAATTTACCCTATTCTGGAAACGTGCTTTGACCAGTTGCATTAAAAAGCATTGACAGTACAACGGGTTAAAGCATACGCCCAGAATAAAGTGGAATGCGGGTTTGAATTTCGCCTGACGCATAAGCATTGCAACATCATTCTACATCACTGGTATACCTACACCATCGTACCACGTGTTAAGGCGGTTAAATAAATATAATTCTACCTGTCGTTTCGAGTGTTTTCTTAAGACCATGCTCAACTTTCAATACATGACGATCTTATTTGGCTACACTTGTGATCTGTATAAGACAACTTAAGGAGCCCGATACACGTGTTTCGGCCTTGACAGCTTCATCAGTTGAGCAACACCCTTCGTCTCAAGGAAACTCAACCCCTATTCAGAGTTGACAACAACTAACATTTTACACGCCCCATTAAATGAAATATTAGTAGAGGACGAAGTGCACTACCCGACCAACCAGGCTGTCAAGACCGAAACACGTGTATCGGGCTCTATAAATTGCCCTATAACAAGACTACATGCATGGCTCAAAAAATGTTTATCAGGCAAAAACAATTCTGTCTGATCATTCTGTACCCATTATCTGCCAGTTTGACCGGGATCAGTGATATTGACTCCTAAGCCGGACCGCTGACCGTTGCTTGTTTACAGATAGATGCGTTGTAGCGTAGAAAATTGATGACAAAGCAGGCGTTGATAGTGCATCGCGTTAGCGCATAAGCCCAGGATGGATGAAATGCGGGTTCGAGTCCTGTCCGACGTAGAGATTTGCACATCATTCTACATCGTTGGATAAGAAACGTTCTTTTAGTGTGCAATGTGAATTTGATCTGCTGCTTCATTCTGCGCAGTGTGATAATTGCTGTAGCATCTACAAAGATTTTGAACAAATTAATTTGATGCATGCGTGTGCCCAAACACGGCTCATCACTTTTAAATAAGTGAAAATATTATTGCAGCATATGCTCGGGAGAACACTTCCGACACTACTCTATGTAGGATTACATTCTTAGTTATGAGCCACTACTAACTCTTACTCCAAGTGCCATTATTGTTTATAATCCTTTAGGTACACCTAGAATACAATCATCGTTAAGAATATTTATCCGGAAAACTGGGTGATGATTAGTAACTTGTACTGACTGCAATACTATTCACTCCACACGTTCTTTTTTCTCATCTCAAGTTATTGTAGAGCTTTTTGCGTTGACATTTGCATCGTAATTCCATGCCCTTTTTGTACCATTAGTTTGAATCTGGAAAAGAAAAATTTGTGACATTAGTGGTAACATGCGCAGAGGTGGTTTTACATAATCTAACTCGATTAATAGGATATTTGAGCAGCAAAACTTCACAAATGTTGCAAAATCTATGTTCCATAAACATATGACCATTTAATAGAACCCTTCCTGAGAAGGGGAGTAGGGGCAAAAAAATAATAATTCTTCTGATTATCATAAACATGGTGCTGGTTCGACTCCGGCACCCTGGAGTTACCAAACCTTCCAACTTTCTGACGTTGGAAAATTTGTTCTCTCTCCTGTTTGGGAGGAATATCTCCCACAAAAATTTCTCAGCAGTCCAAGTGAGTGCCCATTCTCAAAAAGTATGCTACTCAGCAATTCTTTTCGTGTCCTAAGTACAAGTTCTTAAGCAAAAAGTGAATGGTAATTACTTTTAATGAGTCTAAGAACACCAAAACTTTATTTTGGCCCAATAAGAAATCTTATATCGCGAGGGTCTAATTTTGCAGCTCTCAACCAAATCATAAATAAGATTTTAGTTTTCAATAAAGCTTAAGAAGAGACCGCTTTAAATGTGGCTGTGTGAACAACGAACTGTTTCTGATTACAGTAATCATTATATTTTTTTAGAGTAAATTAGACATTTTTTCGCTCTATTTTCTTGTCTTACACATATGCTGCATGAGATTGAAAGCAGCAATTTTTTCCATAACAATTAAGTTATGGTCAACGCATGATTAGCATTCAGTGTGAAATTACTTCCTCGCTAACTCAATTATTAATCGAAGGAAAGATGTTTAAGCGATAGAAAGTCTAAAGGAGAGAAATTCGTTGGTATTCAAGATTCACTTTGTTTGTGGTGAGCAGAGAGTCATTGACATGGCAGGGCAGGAACGACTTTCGCCCGTAGATTCAAGTATGGCTAGCGAATCTTCCTGAAATATAAACCCCATTACGTAACACTCGATATGACCAATTAACTTAAATATAAGTGATGACTGTGGTTTGAAAAAAATGCGCTAAAAAATTGATTCATTTGATATCGAAGTCGTTTCACTTTTCATGATGGAGAAGATTAGCCGTTTTGAAACAAATTGGAACACTGCGTTTGATTTCTGACTTCTAAATTAGAAAGGACCAAGAAATTATAGCTCGGAACTAGCGGAATGGGAAGAGCGATTGATGAAGAAATGCATGAATTCGCTTTAGTGATCATCACCCTACGAGGATGCTCACTCTAACAACGGTTCATCCTTGGCGTTGGATTTATACTAGATCTAGCACATTATTTCCTATCAAAGGTTCTACGTAACAAGCGTCGATGACGATCGATAGCTCACCACGATCATGGATCATCGACTCCCTTATGGAAGAAATTTCATGCCCGAAAATTATTATTATTGCTATTACTACTATTGCTAATATTATTATTAGCTTGTGTAATCCGTCTTCATATTTATTGCGCAGATCGTGGCAGTTCCTTCACTCGATTCGACTCTTCGCTTTCAGTTCCGCAAAGATTTTTCAACATTTTGTGCTTTGTTACGGTTGTTACCTAAAAATTTCGTCTTCTGTTAGAATGGCGCATAACGCATGTCGAATCAAATCTCCTTACAATTCTGAAGATAGTTGGACTAAAACGCTTTCAGGTAGCTGCAAGATCTCGTTTCTTCACAAATAGGGTTGAAAAAGGGCGAACTGGTGTCATGCCTCTTGATAGCCTGCATCACTAACCACTCTGTCATCCACTCCATGTCTTGTGGTGAGTAACGAACTTCAACATAAGCTTCAAAACCATCATACTTTGTTCTTTTTATTTTCTTACCCAACTTGTAAAGAAACGAGGTTACTAACAAGACTGAGAAGTAAAAGTTTGAGTTTGTCTTTGAAAAGCCATGCGATGAGTGATAGTGTAAAACGCAAGAGTGGAGAACATATTCGTTACTTACATGTTCCTCTCTTCAATGATTTAATTGTTTGTAGAAATTAAGGACTAGTTAAGTAAGGCTAAAACAATTGAATACTCAAAATATGAACTATATATTATGTTCAGAAAGTCGAAATAATGAACACCGCCGCCCTAAAAATTGGCATCGAAAATCTTACGAGAGAAACAAAAAATTATAGATTTCGCTATGCTCTTCGGCTTCGCCAGCTTTCTGCAATCAATGTGCAGTTTGGAGTATGAACTTTGGGGAAGCAAAATGATTGCTCGATCATCGAATGTAATGTTGAGAGCATGACGGTAGGAATTTCGGATCACGTGAAAAAAAAGCAAGGGGATCTGAATTTTCGAACTGCTTTCGCTACAAAGGATCCAGGGTTTTCAGTATTTCTATGATATCAAAAATGAGATGTTTCAGGCCTAATTTTACTCCATAACGATAACCAGTGTACTGTAGACGTTGATGCCTCACTCAAAACACCGGTAGTCAAACTTGTTAGCGAAAGATAACTGACCATAAGGTCATCCTTTTCATGATGATTCTCACTAAGCAAACTACGATTCTTCTGCAATCACAAACAGAATCTAGAAGACGGCCCTTAATTACAACACGAACGAATGAAAAACTTATTAGTGCTTTTTCGTCCTCGAAAAGGGAAATTTATGTTGTACACTTGAATATGGTTGCGTCGGGCCAGTGTGGAAGTTTTCTCAGCTCTCATAAACGGTAGACTGGTTGTTACAAAAAATTTTTGCGAACATCCAAGGTGGTCGCTTAGGCATCACTATTGCAAAGATACAAGTTTTTTCTTTCTTGGATGCACTTTGAAACCACAAGTATCAATTGAACTCTGCACTTAACAAAAAAGGCATTGAATTCCGTCAATTTCTACATTGAATGGGCAACTAAACATTCTCCAAGCGCTAAAATGGCGAAAACCTTTGCATCAAGCCAAATTATCATTATCCTTTCTAGCGCACTTATGTACGTGGCATTTTGTACGGGTTTATGCCATATTAAGCGGTGCCGCGTTAAATTTGATAAAAATATATCAAGAAATTTCTCACCAAAATCCAAATCAGAAGCTCGAACTCGTCAGTTGTTAAGTTGTGCTCTCCTTCTCCATATAATAAAACATTTGTAGAATATCTGGGAGTTCCATATATTTGAACAGGCCCGTATCTTGAAAAAAACAAGAAGTCACTTAAGCTTTACGATTTGCTATATTACGTCCTATTCACGTAATCTTTTCCTTCTCCTATTCCACGAACTATATTTGAACTTGGATAATACGAATATATAATTCTTCAGTTGATAGAATGTTTCAGATGAGCAAATTGCGTCCGACTTTGCTGATTTTTTGCTCAATAAAAATGGTTGAATTTTTAGAGACGGTTTGATTTTATGACGATATCATTCGTTAGTTGAAAATCTCCTTCAAATATGAACTAGATGCCAAGTAAACGAAGAACCCACTACACGCAATCGCAGATAATGACTTAAACACACACCGAAGATTAGCTTTGACTTTTCGTGAGATATAGGTCGATTTAGCTTGCAATTTTTTGTTTGTACCTCGCGATACTGACCTATGGCTTAGCAAGGCTGTGTGGTGAAATGTATATGCTTGCATGCATGGATTTCAATCCTACGCAACCATTCAATCACAACCGTGGAAGTACTAAATTGAAAAGAAAATTTCCATCGCTTGGATGGGATTGTCGTTTTTTCTCATGAGTCGTGTGTAATTTTCATATCATTTGGAAGGTCTACTTCTTGCGCATCTATTGATATATATTTTGTCTATTTCTGTCGAGTTTGGCTGGGAAGTACCCAGAACTTGTTCGTCGAAGGCGCGTTTTATTTCAGCAAGACAACGGACACCCACATAAAGCCAGAAAGATCAAGGTAAAGTTTGAGGAATTGGACGGAGTTGAGATTCTAACGCATCCGCCCTATAGTCCGGACCTTGCTCCATCTGATTACGGCCTTTCCGATTTGAATCTTCCGACGAACTTGAAGAAGCATGTTAAGAGTTCTTTGATTCAAAGCTGAAGGAGTGGTACTTCGATCAGATCCGAAACCTGGCGAACCGATGGCAAAAAGTGGTGGATATTGATGGCTTGTATTCTAGAGAATATTTGATATTGTTCGTTGTCTGATTATACGCATAAATTTTGAATGTTTTATCAAACGATGGAAATCTTCTTCCCAACCTAGTAACTGGAACGTTCGTGGCAGCTGGTTCAAATCTGCCTCCGAAAGTAACTCGCACTCAATGTCCTATCCACAACGTTATCTGTGAGAAAATCAATTACCTCTGCAAATCAGGGACATTCCTCTATTGGCGCTATGTTGCAAAAACTCGAGAACAAAAGTGTAATGATTTGGAGTCTAATGTGAAATTTGCTGCCGTTGTGGTGTATCATTTGATCATCGAAGACACTAACCTGTTTTGACGCTAGATCACGCGATAAGTAGTTTTATCATTCTCCGTTCTTGTATTCTACTGTATCATGAAATTATAGTTGGAACATACGGTTGCTTTATGTGTACCTCCGCAGAACACCGTCTCATCAAAAATACAACTGTTAAATACTGTCAGGATGTGAAAGCATACTGGCGCTCGTTGAATGATAAGTTCTAGAGCAAGAGGTCGAATTTCTTAGTTTACGACAATTTCTTGATACTGTGTTATGTTATGGAGCACCGTGGTCGAGTGGTTGTGATGTAGGTTACGGCACGCATGAAGCCGAGCTCCACTTCCCACTTCATTCCGGCAGTCAACAACAACGTACGCTACAACAAAGCTATACTTGAGATTGCAAACAGACTCGCTCAACCAGTGTTCTACGACGTTTAACAAGAAGACGAAAAGCGACTTGAATGCTAGAAGTATTGGGATCCGCACAGTGAAAAAAACAACTCGATGACGAATTGATTAAAGTGCTAAATGTGTTATGTTACAAGCCGTATTATAGATCATTGAACACTCCCCTCAAATATATACTGGCTTGTGCAGAGTTAGCTGAAATCTCCAGTCTACATCTTCCTGAACAGCGAAAATGTTTCGTAACTAACCGTAATTTTTCCTTATGATCCTCTATGAAATTCTGAAGATTCATAGGTTTTGGCAAATCGACAGCGACAGCTTCATAAGGCGCATTTACTAGAAAACTTTTCGGACCAGGAACACCTAAAACTTATTACTATTGGGACTGCAAAATGGAGCTCACTATCAATAAATCTTCCAGACTGAAAAACTGTTGTTTAGCTCAAGTAATGCGGTCCTATTGCATTAATCACTTACCAGTTCGAAATTCTCCCGAGGTACGAAATGCCTGTATTAGTGGCGGCAAGTCTCGTACCACATCATTCAAGTGAAACCAGCGTTCGAATAGGCGTACGGTACTCGATTTTACAAAGTACCTTATAGCAACACAATTGAATCACTTTTCGCGAAATCTTATTCATGAACAACAATCTTTGAACAGATGAAGGTTCTCAGATTTCAACGTATAGTATAGTGAAGACGGAATCACCTTACGCAGTCGAATTCTGTATTTTCGCGAGTTCTTTCCAATACAAATCCGATGGTGTTGGGCGAAACGTTGTGGCGAATGTTCTACTCGAGATGGCAGCAAGAAAATTTCACCTGACGGCAAAAATAATTTAAGAGCTTGTACCATCTTATATATAAGACTATAAGTATATATTATAAGATTATATTTTATCATAAAATTTAAGATTCTTGGATTAGATTATTAGATTATATTATTTTGAGCGGGTCTTTTGAAAAACGGCCGAAGAGAGGTATATTTCATTGTAAAAGCAACAGGCTCGACTGTCGGTTACCACAATGCCCAATAATTCCATCATCTGGCTTGTGGTGATTTTTTTTTTACTCGGCGTCGATTCCTTCATAGAGGATTATTTAGCCTTAGGAGATCGGCTGAACGGCAGATCGGTAGGGTGCTACTAGAGAGTCCCCATAGGACAAAGGCGCCTGTATAGCACTAGACCTAACAGCTCAAGACATTATATATTTATCATAACTAAGAAGTTGATCAGAAAAGGATACGATGAAAATTTGTGGGTGCTTCGTAATGAAAATATAGCCTTCCTACATCTACTGACGTTTAACACAATAATGGTAGCTTCTAACACGCAACTGCAGCCTTTCGACTACGCAGCACCAGGGTATCAGAACTACTTAAGATATGCCTAAGAACTTATAGATATCCATCATGGCTTGTATGAAGTGTTCCTTATGTACACCATTATTTGATGTGGGTTGAGGTGAATAGCCTTAAGTAAAGAGGAGACCAAAGCTCATATGCTGTCGACTTTTCAACCACAGGAATTTTGAAGATTACCGACGAACTGTAACATTACTACTATTAGGTCCCATTGGCAATCGGAGCTTTGGACAGATAATCCTTATGAGTCATTCCTGTATTCAATGGCACAAAAAAAAAACATTTTGAACAATGGGAAAGTGGTTTTCGAGGAGGATTACTTGATTTGCAAGTCTGATTTGGCTTTGGAAAGTGAAAAAACTGCTCTCCATAGAAGTCCAAAGCGACCAAAGTATCTTTTAACTAATAGGTCTAATAGTGAGAGAACTCCGCTCACAAATATGGCCTTTGGTCAGAGTGCACCATTCGTATCTGGCTCGCAGCCATTTCGAAACTTGTAAAGCTTCGCAAGAGAATTAGATGTAATTTTGGAATCTTCGAATATATCGCCCTGTGAACCACACTATCATATTCCAGGTTATGATGAATTGTTTTTGATAAGGATTAGAAGACGATCGATAACTATGCAGAAATATAAGGATAATGAAAACAAGGCGTGTTTCCCGCTTCCATTGGTACTGTAGCTGTAATCAAGATCGGATCATTCCAATATGCAGCTTACATTATAAATCCCAAGGTGGATATGACTAACCGTTCATCACACCAATACAGAACACGGAGCTGGAGTGATCTAAGCCACCCTTATCATTGGGCAAAAATTGAACGAAAGTATACTCATTGACGTAGAGTGGTGCCCAAAAACGTTTGTGCCAGGTGGGATTCGAACCCACATTTCACTCTATCCAAGAGCGCGTGCTGAACCGTTGCACTACCGAAGCGTGCGTCAGGTGGGATTCGTCACTGATAAACGAAGGTATCTTAGTGAAAAAACTTTGGAGTTCACATTCCGCAGTTTTTGAACGTCGCTTGACACTTCTTCTCAAACATTCTTCAGGGCTTATTTATACTACTCAACATTTAAACGAGTACTGCAATACCTCACTTTCACATCGTCTAAAAAATCTTATCTTATCGATTAACATTATTTGCAATAGTAACGACCTTCCTTGATTCTGATATCACGTGGTCGTCCACGTTCAATGACCTTCAGCAGCATATCGCCCGCGTGTTGATAGAAAAACTGCAAGTGTTAAAAAATCCTCTTGAATAAAACGAGTTTTGCAAAATAACGCTACTAAAAGAGTACTCACTTCTTCTCCTTCTTCTAAATGGTAGTCTTCTCTTGAGTTCGGGCCTCCAACGAAAAACAACATGAGTTGGTTGGAAAACCTAAAGATGAGGATTTGTTTAGTGCCTTGAGCATCAGCATTTATGAATAATCTTTAGAAATATAAAAATATTGTTGCAATAGCTTTGAAATCTATACAAAGTGACTTCTACAGAGTTCACCTGAAGGGGAATACTGTGGTCGGTATGATCTACTTAGAAACTATAGCTCTTTATTTTCGTTACAAAACCCGTTTCCTGCACTTCCTGTAATCATTTAGTGCACCTTCCAACACTGATTTTGGAGCAGGTGTCGGCTGAAATAGGATCTCTTCTGCAATTACTTTTATGTGGAAATCATTTTTCTGGGTCGAGTTCATCGATTGGTGAAATTGAATGATATTGCTTATCGATTGATTATAATTGCCATTATAAGTTGCTAGCAAACTGTAAACATTGCTTGTGTACTGAAGGAACAACTTAGAAAAACAGGTTGTAAAACACTTACAAATGCTGTTAATAATGTGTTTGTTGCTCATAGCGGCAATATAAACTACTGACATACGTGTCAATTATACTGACTCAACAAGATCTCTACTGTAATTTTGTTAGGCTCGTGACAAATTAAGTCTTCTGGTAGTCAGAAAATTGCCGTTGAGTGTCGAAAAGCCAGTAAGCCAGTATTTGTTTAAAATTAGGTGGCGTCACGAAAGTGTTGAGAAAACTTTGGAATAACCCTTTGATGTAAGGTTATGTGCAAAACTTATGTGTCAGCTGGGACTCAAACCCAGATCTCACTCTATCCGAGAGCGCGTGCTCTAACTCGTTGCACTACTGACGTCCATTTTGCACACCACTCTTTTCCTCGTTTATTTATCACAACCACAGAATTCCACACACTGAAGGCTACCGATAGGGGTAAACTTTGGTGGACTCTCGAAACACGTCTACGGAGTCCGATCAGAATTCAAAAAATTCGAATGCCAGCAAAAATCAGATAAGACGACGCACAATTTTCGTAAGTCATCAGTTATACTAAAATGAGTATCTCACATGCATTTGTTGCATACAGGAGGTACAAAGTCTTCTTTATTTTCCGCTAACCATTTCTTTATGGCTACAGTTGTTGACGCCATCCGTTATCTGAAGAAGCTTTTGTAGAGATGCTGGACTTAAAGACTTAAGACCAAAATTACGTCAAAAACCGTATCGTAATTCGTGAATCAAAAAGCGTAAGCACTTCTCTTTAATAATATCGTGACAAGCTATAGAACTGAAAAGCAATCTGCCGTTTCGATTCCTTTCTTCACCATTCATAAAAAGATAAGGGATAAATCGTTGATTAATCCTGGAGCAATGAGTCACGCAATCGATGGTGTTGAACGCAGTAAAAGTGACCGAATGCGTAATTAACATATGTGGTACCCCACCGGGATATCAGATCAGTACTTTTACTCTTGATTTGGCAACAATTCGCAGTCTCGGGAGGTATGGAAGGCTCGGTGAGTTCAGAGCAGGGGTCAAGGCAATGTTCATGTGTCAATGGTCACTTCAAATTTCAGCACTACACCCGTCATTATTTAATAAATGAAAGGAATCACTTCCGACATTTGTTTTTTTTTATTTCACCACGTTGCAGCTCGTAAGAAAAACAGAAATCCAAGACATGATGAGCTAAAATATTTGGTAAAACAGATTCTGTGAGATAAAAATTCGCTTGAAGCAACACAATAATCCGACTTCAATTTCTGACTAACAAAGTAAGGTACACAGAGGACATGCTAATTTTGCATACATTCAATCAAGAAACAACTAAAAACATGCGATCAAGAAACAACTGGAAACAAGGGCTCTGAAAAGTCTGAAAAATATGAGCGGTTTTGATAGACGTGGAAGAAAACGTAGGAATTTCGGAACGACTGAATGGTAACAGCAATAATTCTTGATATATATCGTGGTAATTGAAGGTAACTGTCCATTGAAGAGACTGTAAAGGAGTTGATTGATCTGTAAACAGTACCACCCAGTCACCTCACTTGTCATCTCCGAAATTATGTCTGTCGATCGAATATCACAACAATTGATAGATTCACCTTCCAAGACCTAACACTATTGTTTTCCGTCTGAGGAAAGGTCACGAATGTTATGGCTCCGATGTTGTCGAACAATGCAATTTTGGTGTTTTCTTCTGTATAGGATTAATGTGAGGACTTTCATCATCAACTCAACTTTAGTTAGGGGTTGTTGATGTTTACAAGCAGTAAAATTCAGAACGAACTGAATCCTGAGCAGCTGTTTAGTCGTCGCACAAAATATGGAGCTCTATTTGTTTTTCCTATACATTATGATGTTGAGTACCGTCAGGTTCTCATTGTTGAATGGTCACCAATCGAAACCTAAAAATGATTTAGCTCACATTTCGAATAAGATTTTGTATTGATGTCATTTTCGAACCATATTGGAACAGAGCAATGAATTTGAAAAAAAAATAAACAACAACCGACAGAAAGGTTTGAACATAGATGCGCTATCCCCTAATATTCAGCACTCGGTCATGTAGAAAATGATGTAAAGCAACTTTATGTTTTGGAATACTTATGAAATTTTTTCCCATGACCTTCATTTTAGAATTTAAAGTATGCGTCTTTCAAAATATGGCAAAAATATTAAGATCGATTCTTAACTGACCTCGGCATCCTTCAATAATCACAAATTTCTTTTGTAAGCCAAATTAGATGTACTTATAACACGACAAACTGACTTTTTAGTGGTCTCGAATTCCCAGAACCTGGACAGATCGTCGCCCCCAAGTGAGTCAGTCAGGCACCTTTATTACTTCAATCGGCAAGAAAATCGCCAAGTGGAGCAGATGATCCAAGTCTATCTTCCAATTGTTCGTTCTCGTTTTAAATCATGGCCTTTGTTTCGTTCGAGTCAAGTTCTCTTAGATGGTTCTTTTGTTAAATGAAAAACTTCACTCTCAGCTTTCGAACTTTTCAACAAGATGAAATCGATGCTAATTAGCTGTTTGCGTTTCGTCTTCTTCAGCGCAACAAGCGTCGGCTCTGAAGAAGACGAAACCTTCAAGGATCGGGCATGAAGAAGACGAAACGCGTCGAAAACGTTTGCCGAGTAGAGCTTTCTATTAATAACCTCGTGCCTAAATTCTTGATCCATAAAGAAATTATGTTTAACTGAATATTCCGAGGCTAAAGGAAAGTCGATGTACAATATCTTCAGACTTAGATGTCCAGGTGGAGACCGATCGCACGGAGTTTACATGGGCTGCCAATGTCTTTCCACACTGAAATAACAGTTTCATCACTGTGCCATATTACTGGATAACGAGACATTCCTCCTTGTGATTCGTGTTTCGGCATGAAGCGCTTATCCAACATATCTCTGAAATCTTATGTGCTAAGGTCTTCCATGAACGCATGCGGCGCAGTGGTTAGGGGTGCTCCGCGTCGCACACTAGGTCAATGATTCGATCTCGCGCTCATGGCTTACCAAACAATTTATCCCTTCGCGGTCGGTAAATTGGAACCAGACTGGTCTCAGACTTCTCTGAGAGGATAAGCAGCACTGACTCTGTACAGCGGGAGGTCACCTTGAGTTATTGTAAAGACCAGATATGCATTCACTCACCTTAAACGAAGTGAAATTTAAAGACAAATGCATGTCGCATCCCTCAGGGTTGATTAACGCCCAAAGCTTTATCCTTCATCCTTTGGTTTTACATTTCGAGCGAGGATGGTGAGTTCTGCTTCAAACTCCTCTCGCTATGTATCTATGTCCTGTCGAGCGTGTTGTAGTGTGCGGATAAGAGGATGGTAGAGAATGCTTATGGCCCTATCAATTTCTGAAAAAAAAATCCAAGCTATACGCTTTTCTCTGACATTCTTTGCCGGAAAGAATTCGGTCAACAAATAGATTACAGAACTTTTGAGGGGGTCATACTTTTCCGTTAACTAAATAAGCATATGAATTAGAAAGAATTCCATAAAGTTTACAAAAAATGTTTACTCAATTATTCTTAGGTCCTCATAATTTTTACATCAGTGAACAAAGTCAGTGAACAAAACGAGTGCTCTATAAAGGGAATGAGATTTGAAAAAGAACTAAGAAAAGCACTTAACATTATAAAACTTGTAATATGAAAGAATTTGTTGAATTACTGAAGTAGTCACTTCAGAGCTAATTTCCTCTGCAAATTGTTCTTTTCCCAACATGGAATCATGACGCGCCTAACAGAAGTTGTTAATAATTACACTGGTTCTGTTACGGATATAGATTTTAGGCAGTATTTTGGTGTTGATCGAAACGCGCCAGGTCTCGCTTGACCCTGCCATGAGCGCATCGAGCTTTTCATCTTCACGCTGATGAGAAAACTGTATAAGATCATCCCGGAAGACACACTACAAAGGCCGGCGGTCGCCTGAATAAAGATTAAGTAGTGTCCTAACATTGCTTTTCCAGAAATTCAGAGAAAATCGATTTGGTCATCACTCAAACTCCCTTCATAGAGAAAATCGAAACCTCTTAAGAAACACCAAATTCCCAACGCCGAGAGCGCGGAAAACATCTGCACAATTGGTGAAAGACAACGAAATGATGGAACAGCTGTAATCCACGTAATGAATATAAAATTGCTGGGGACCCCTTGGAAGCCCGACTTCACAAGTTGTGCGGACCACAGAAGATTTTTGAATCGTTCCTTCTTCTCACCTTTCTCAGTTATGGTGATATTATGATTCGAGCAAGATCATCAACATCATTCCATGATGTCAAATTACTTAAGAAAGTTCCAACAACTCTTCTGTTAGTCGTCAACACGACATAACAGATTTTTCTTTCCTCTCCTTCCAAAATTCAGCATATCAGTTTACTTTAGCTACTTTCATTTATCCGTCTTCATAGTTTTTCTTCCACTGTGCTGATTCTAGTACTTCTAGCATGCAGTTCGTTTTACGCCTTCTGCAAGAGCGTCGTGGAATGCTGATTGAGCAAGCTTCTTTGCAGCCTCAAGGATAGTCAGGATGGAAAGTTCCGTGGGGCATTCTCTGTTGACTGCTGGAAAGTGTCACAAGATGAACAGCAGCCCGCGCTTTGTAAAACAACCACTCGGCCAAGTTCTCTACTCCATCCCCTCCTTCTCGTTCTCCTTCTTCTCCTTGTTCCAAAATCCACACTCAGCGAACCAGTTTCCGAATCCAAAACGTTTTTGTCATTCAGACGCTGTTCGTCGCATTGACTCCAGTGCACTGGAGAACCGTTTCAATGAAAAGTCTTTTTATACACGATGGGTTTTCATCTAAGGCCATTCATTTTGATCTGTTGTTCAACTGTCATAGTGGAAACTTATCCTGCAGAAGACGGAGCTAATATACCTATATATAAGTGCATTTATATAGTAAATGTATATAAAGGATACAGAAAAAATTTTTCCGATAATTCAGCGCTGAAAAAACCTCTATAAACAAATGGATTCGTTGAATTGAAGGAGTGATTACGTTTATTTTCTCAACAATTATGACAATAGACGAAAAAGGCCATAACAAATACAAAGTCGCTTGCGAAATTTCCAACAATGCTTGCACACGTTTTCATCGTAATTTCGTTCAAGCGCGTGTGAAGGCCATTCGAGCGCATCTACGGGAGTGCAACGAGTAGCCGAGACTTCTTCCTCTAGTATGGACCACACGGGATAATCCTCTGGGTTAAGATCCTGTGACATTGAGGACGAAATGTCTCTGCCCGAAAAGCCTAAAGACAGCTCTTAACGGATGGCAATCTTTGGTCTAGTCAAATGTGCAGTATCCCAGTCCTGTTGAAGCGTATCTACAGTGTCAAAGTGTTAAGTACTCCAAGGCTTCAGTAAACCCCTTTAGACTTGTTGCTAAAAGCCCACAACGTTAAATTTGACGTCTCTGGTGATGAAGACTAACAGTATCTTTCCCGATGAGCAAATGCCGGCCCAGACCATCACAAAGGCTGTAAAATGACTACGGCCCGTGGTTCTTCCTAATGCAGACCTCTCCTGATTCTTTCAAAAAGTCGACGTCGACTGCGGCAATTTAGAAGTGGTTCCACCGTAAATTTTTTCACATCTGTGAGATTCACCTTCAACAAGAGAGCACTAGCGATCTGCCAAAACATTCGGCGAGCCCTCAAAAGCCGTTTTTCTTTGATCTTTTAACCACAATAAGCACAAGAAATCTTGTAACTGCGCAGCTTCAGCTTATTTTTTAAGATCATTTCGGACACTACTCTCGTTGATCCCGAATTTTTTGATCCATTTTGAATGTTGAACGCTCTGAATTTCGCTGAACTTGTCAGAGGATCTTTCGATTGTTTTTCGGTGTAGACAAGGAAGTTCGACGACCTTTGCGAGGGCAATTGTCAATCGCTCCAACCTTTGTGAAACGTCTCACACACGACTTAGTAGATATCAAAGTTTGGAACCAGCCGATTTTAAAAGCGTCTGTCGTTTTCATTCCTATCGTGTTCAACCGAACCTAAACACACCTGATATAAAACAAGTAAGGAAACATATTCTAGACCAAAACAAAGATTCGATGAAATTACCAAAATCAATGGGGAATAAACAAAATATCAATACTGAAAACAAAAACATATGAAATTATAGGTTTCTTTGCAACCTGCATATATATAAAGGATAGAACTCTCGGCGTTAATTAATCCTTGAGGGACGCGCCACTCATTCGTGTTCAATTTTTTATTTCGTTTGAGGTGACTGAGTGCATATCTGGCCTTTACAATGACTCGCGGTGGCCACGCGTTGTACCAAGTCAGTGCTGCTTATCCTCCCAGATAGGTCTGTGACCGGTGTGGTACCAGTTTACCGACCTCGGAGGTATGGATGGCTTGATGAGCCATGAGCGCGGGATCGAATCATGAACCTTGTGTGCGATGCAGGCCACCCTCAACCAGTGAGCCACATGCACTCATATATATATATATATATATATATATATGTATATATATATATATATATATAAACCGTTAGACTCGATTCTACAACAAAGACTGTATTGCGAGGGAGAACGGAAGGCTGGCGATGTTGACTCTAGTAAAATCGGCTCTGAAGAAAGCGAAAACTTCAAAATGTTATTCGATTAAAATCGTTTAAAAGTTTTGTGCTATCTTGAGTTCAAGTTGATAAGACACTTCTGAAATGCTAGATCAAGCTCCATCGAAAAAAATTGTTTCCAGATTTCTGTCCATTTAATTATGTTGAAGACATGAGAGAGCGATAGCCTTCTCAAGGTTTCAGTTGTGGTGCACAAATAATCAACCGAGACCTGAACTCACATACAAAAAATTCACAAACCTCTAAGTGTAATGTATGTAATGTAAACGAAGAAATTTGTTCACATGACAGAAGAGCAAGTATTGTGGTCAATCCAGAACTTGTCTTACTAACTAGTTTCCCTGCACGCGTTATCCACGAACTCCTCCGAACGAAAGTTATTGTATTCTGAGAAATTTGATGCACTGTGGAATTTTGGGGCAGCCTTGCTAAGGCGTTCACAGACCTCCATCACGGGCATCATCCTGCATTTATTGATCGGAAAAAGCTCTCTAAACTTTGCATAACTTATTGATCATAGAGGACACAGAGTGTGATCAAATAAGAAATGAGATGAGAAAAAGGTCTTGCACCTGTGATTTACGACTTTGGAATTTTTATTCATTGCGCTCTACTTACGTCGTCGGCTTACACCACTGGCAGAAGTTACTTAATATTAATTTCAAGGCGAGCATCATGAGCGCATTCGGGCCTTTCAATAAAGCCACAGACCAAATAGTGGGCTCCAAACTCCGTGTTACTCTTTTCGATTCAACGTTCACCCCGCTCTCTCCTGTGAAGCAGAGAGGTAGGCTGATACCGCAAAGGAGCCAAGAAATCTGAGCTTCACACTCACAGGGCGCTTGAGTGGAGCCTCTGCAAGTCAGTCGGCTCTCACAACGTCTAACCCGTTTGCGCAGCTCAGATCTTCGAAAACTGTTCCGTCTTTGTGATCTAGAAATGCTTACTCTGATGCCAAACAGACGAGTTGGTCACATAATATGAAGAACAGATGGAAGATGGATGAAGAAGGCAAGGGACTGGACTTCAACAGAATGCAAGAGTTTTCTTGGAGGCCATCCAAACGATGGGAGGGCATGTTTGTGGCTAACGTCATCCATCTGCATCCAGCAACGAGCTTACAACCGCATAATGTGCTTTGCGCACGTCGCCGTGTTTGAAACAGATCATCTCCATGGACGACAATCGCGCAAAAGAGAAACGAATGGAAATTATTCTGGGACTCACATTACGAGTGAGAACGGGCAACCCAAGTATCCAAGCAATCAAGTAATTTTATTTTAGCTTGTTAAGTCGTTTAATGAACAAAAACTGTGATTAACAAGACACCTTGCCCTGTGAGAAGCAGTGATTGAGAGGTCCTTTCAGATCATATTTGGTTGAAGGTTCTATCCCACGTCCAAAATTCACCAAGCCTTTCATTCCTCCAGTGTCAGCAAAAGCGTTACAGGACCAGTTTGGGTGCTTAAAAACACCTACTTGAAACACTAGCAGTTGACATAAGTAATGTGTCGACTGTGTTGATATCCAATCACCTTTGCGACACCTAATGGATTTGATTTCTTCGGAAATTCCAGAAACATTCATATTTCATGGAACATTCGACACATTTAGTGATAACTAAACACTCTTCTCCCTATCTGCATGATATGGAGGTGGATTCATTTCCTACTAACCCTTCGTGAAGTATGGCCGGAGTTAAGAGCAGCTTGGGTATGCAACCATTGATAATTCTGCGGGCGCTTTCACATTCAGCTAAGTTAGGTGCGAAGCAGTTTTCTCATTTTTCATTGCATTTTCAGCTAAAGGAACAGATTAATTCTGGTAACGCAAACTCCTTTAATGAGCTGAAATTTGTTGACACGAATTAGTCCAACTAGTTCATTCCTGTGGATTGGATCTTTTGCATTTATTGGAACAACGGCTATGTGAAAATGAGCACACAAATTTTTCTAAAGATTTAAGTTGATTTTTGTAAGTCATATTCTCAGAGGGAGCCGGCGGTCGAATGTATAGTGGTGCTCGGCGCAGCTCGATTAGGAGTTCATCTTGCACCACCCACATCATTCTCAGGCAGTTAGTACCGAACACTCTTCAAAACGTGCCAGCCTGGCTACCCTCGATTTTCAAGGAAGTGCTCAATCGGTATTGCATGACGTCCATGAAGAGGACAATATCAGGTTGAACAAGAAATTGTGCAAAGTCTTTAAAGTTCCTGTTTTTGACATATTTTTGTCGTTTGTATGTATGCGGCGGCAATATAGATAGTGGGCAGATGCTTGAGTGAATCATTGAAGGCAAGTGATCTTGAAGTCATGCCTTGTTCTAATCGATCATCTGTTTTTGATGGAAGTGACTTGCAACCGCTTTGGATGCTGAACGAGCCTTCATCGAGCACTCATGATGCGACTGAGAAACTTGGTGTTCGCAGCTGTTCGTTGCCAATAAGTTGCACCAATTTATTTCAAGCAGACTCGGAATCTTGCAGAACGATGGCAGATAGTTACAAACAATGGTGGCGTTAATTCTGGAGAATAGATATTGCTGCTTTCATTGTTAATTTGCTCATAAAAACGAGACTTTCAAAGTTTCTCAGAATTTTTTTGCTCAACCTTATATCTTCATTCAAGGGTTGAAAGCGAGAAACGAACCGAATAGTAGAAGTACTGTAACTCGCACAGCAAATAATAATTGCGATACGAGTCAAACGAAGTGATAAAGAGAAGAAGTTCCTTCATAACAAACTAATAATTTACTGATGACTTCTGTCATATTATATTGGGTTACAATGTTCGCATATCTTCAGAAAGCGATTCTTAAAAAACGTGCATTGCTTTGCGGAAATGAGAGAAATCTTTTACTCATACAAGTATATGGTGTGTCCTTTATTTAACAGGTTCTCATCGATGTTCCGAAGTCGACGGTGGTTGATATGTAGGATTTCGTTTACTGATTCCAATGCAAGGATGTGTGATTAATAGCCACCTTAGATTCGAACTGGAATGCCGCAACTTATAGATAAATTTCCTGAGTGATGAAATATATAAATTCTTTATCACTACTTTCGGGCAGTAGTATGATGCTCCAAATGAACATCAAGAATGCTGAGTGGCATAGACAACTTTTGAGCTCAGACGGAAGTTGAACCCGCGATTCGCCTATAACGGTGGGACGTTTCACCACTGCACCACAGATCCACAGCTTATCTACTGCTCTTTCTTAAATGAGCTGAAATTTGTCAGATTCTACAGGTTTTTGCCACGGGAACCTATTAATTCTGTCATTTTCTTGAGAGATTTGCAAATTTTAACTTCACTTTCAAGCTCTTGTAAGGCTGAAGAATTATGAAATGAATATCCACACTAGGGCATTATGCCTAACCTTGTTCTGCAGCATATCATCTTTCAAGTCTTTCAGCTACTCTAAGGGATGCAAAATTGTCAATGTCAACCGAAAAAGCAACAGCATTGTCTGCAAAATGTGTCATAAAGTCATTATTACTGGTTAACTATGACAGCTGCTTCTGACAGATATTTTCAACGGCACCTCTGTTCAAACCCTTTAGGGACGGCAGTTGACCACTCACACAGCTCAACTCATAAGAGGGGAGCGATTTTTAGTGCTCTTTCAATCAGAGTTTTTCCTCCGTTTTGAGAGTGAAACCTTAGACTTTTTGTGTCACTTGGATACTCCATACTTTCTCTACATGCTCATATTTTATCGTGCATATATAACTTTCCTTGCAATAAGAACTTTGAGTGCGAAACATAATCTTCTTTGCGCCCTACAGCTTTTTGTGATAAGCTTTCATAAAACCAAGTATAGCGTCAAAATTCTCGAATTTTCAGCTATCGAATGACTAACAAGAGTTTGGCGAAGAACGATATACAATCCTCAGCCGAGCAGATAAAGCAAACTGAGTGCTAAATATAGTTTCATTTTTTGCTGCTACAACGTACTAAAAAGGCTTTTCCAAAAGTCAACTAAATTGTCGGAATCGCAGAAATATAAGCTTTCGAGTGATTCCCAAGTGCCTGAAAAAAGTATTCGCAACAAGAAAGGCCTTCAAACATTCGTGTTCCTCAGCTGGTACACGTCGTTCCATAGGGTTTGGATACTACTTACGACATGCTCATATAAAGGACGATAGTTATCGCCAAGCTTCGCATTGTGAGAAAAATCTATTTGAATCAAGTTTAGCAGCTTCACGACTGAATCAACTTACAACTAACATGGAACTCTCGCAATCTCCAAATGGACTACTGGTAAGTGTTAGCATTACATTCTTGTGAACTTTCCTAACTTATTTCATCGTACGACACCATGGCACTCTGTGTGATTTAGGCATCATACAAACGGATACTGGCTGGTCGTTCACCATCATCCGGCACCTCCACGCAATATACGTACAACTCCTCTTCGATCACTCCATCAGTCAGTATGTAAATCCCTATTTACAATAACTCTGCTAAAAGTGGCAAAATGAAGTGCAGTCTCGAGTAATACAAAATAGAGGTAAAGATTTTTGCACTGCTGAGAGCTGACATATTTATGTTGCGTGCTAAGAGCTCCCGTACTTCTATTTATCTTCTTTTCTTATTGACTGTTTCTGGGACCTTGCTTAAAACAAATAATCTGATAACAAAATTTAAGTCTTTCGTGGGGTCTGTTATGGCAATCGCAGTGCTAGACGTACGATTCGGCTTATTTTTTTCTAGCAAGCCTCAACACTAGCACGTGCCTTCGGCTCAACCAAGCCCCAACACAACAAATTTCACGAAAGGCTCAAAATGTGATACCAGCTCATTGTTGTCTCAGATTTTTCGCCTGTCCTTCCGGTGATTGCAATCCTTTTATCATTGTGCTCAATAATCTACGATGATCTATGCGCCGAAATATTTCCTACTTGATTTCCTAGTCTAACGATGACTTCTCACTCCTCGTCTTCTACAAATCACGATCCAAGAAAAGCTTAATCTGAAACCAATTGTCAAAGCGGTCTCACAAAAGATGTAAACGGATTTTGGTGCACATAGACATCGCACCTTAATAACACATCCCAATCGTAGGCGCGAAATAATTGAAAGATGACTTCTGAATCATTAGATAATATGAAAAGGTTTGAAATTTTTAGATTACACCGACTTCTATTCCGTCCAGTTCTGTGTCAGATTCTACGTCGGCCCATGATTTCACTGAAGCATCGTCTACATCACAAGTGAGACCTGTGGATGTCCAAAAGCATTCAGTGGACTCAAATCATTCAGCCAATACAGACAGCTATGATAGAAGTCACGATAGAATTTTTTGCGAAAGTGAGGTAGTATCATGATTAGAACTGATTATAGGATCATCTCACGGTGTTCACAAAAGCCGTAGGAGACTACCATCTAAAGGGAGTATCAGCGAAGGAAAATTGATTACCCCTCCTGAACTAACTTGTTATATGAACCATCTGGATTAGTTCCATCATTCAATATATATTCATAAGTCAAGCAGTAATGATGAGCAAAACTTTATACATTCAAAAGCTCCAGCTTTCTTAAATCACAAAAACAGATGCTGGCGAAGAATTACATCCTGCGCCGCGCCCACTCAAAATCAAAATTCTTTCAACATAGGTCATGAATTTGTAGTGGACCTGTTAGACCTGCTTTTGTTATGAAAGAGCAATGTACCAAAAAGTGGAGATTCTTGGTCACCTAGTCGGTCCGATGTATCGCATGAAGATAAATTACCTTAATTCGCAAAATTCAATAAAGTCATTTTCAGTGAGAGCCATTAGAGCCTCTATCCTCTATGAATATCTCTATGCAATCAACTGGCCCTGTCCGTAGATGAGTGCAAAACTAAGATTGATCGGGGTTGTTATCATGACATCGATGTCCTATTATATTATTTATAGGCTTTGAACGGTCTCAACATCGAAGCCGGTGGGATGATTACCATGCGTCCAAGAATCTGTCACATCCACCAGAGGCACCGTCGTATCGGGAGCGTGCAGTAAGTCCGACCTTTTCAAACGACCCATATTTGGGTGTGCCAGCATCTCACACTGATGGCGCTTTTGGTCGCCAAGAAGTCAAAGATCTAAGATAGTGAAGCCAACGTCTAAGTTACCATCACTTTTAGAAGGTTTGTAAGCGACCAGTTTACATGTTTCATCTCTCTTACAACAATTTTCATCTAATAGCAGATATATTTTCTGATCTTCTTACGTAACACATATGTAATACAGCGATATAGATTCTATAAATCCACTGTCATCGAGAACAGCTCTAGTGAAGGCGATCTACAAATACTTGGGTACTTTCTGTTTTCGGGCAGGCACATCTCAAAGAGTTGCTTTTGCTAGACAAGAATTTTTTCCATAAAAGATAAAAATCCTTGGAAAGCCGAAATCCTGGTAAATTCAAAATGTACTTGTTATTCAAAAAAAATGTTTTTACACCGCTGTTTCACTTAAAATGAAATTATATCTTACACCCGTTGAGTAAAATCCATTTATAACTTGCAAGCAAACTGTCTTCCTAAACCTTAACTAACGACTGAATAGCGTGATTGTCGCAGAATTGAAAAATGCATTTTCTTGAGAGGGCTTTCTTATAGCGTTTTGAGAGGTAAAGCAAAACTGTGTTTTACGCCTGTTGCTCATTATCGCGCAGTAATTTAGCGGGATAGAGCTCTTTCCCCTGAAATGCTAATAATCAATTGATAGCGAAAGTCTTGAAAAATTCGAAAATGCACTTGGTTTTTGGAAATACCTCTTGTGCGGCGCTGTAGCAGGCAAGATAAAGTTGTGTTCCACATGCACTGCGCGTTATCAAGGAGATTTTCGTTATTGTTTTGGTTTTTATCTCCGTACCAAAGAGAATTATAGGTTTTTTGAATTGGACTTGTAGGAAAAACATTGTTCTAACCGTTCTAAGGCTCGAACTTCTTATTTTGTCTCAAATTCTCAAATAAATCCGCTATCAGACCTAAACTTGAACGTAAGCCTAAACAATCCAAGCTTAAATACAAAAAGCATTCAAAGTGTAGAAGGAATCTTGGAGTATCAGAATCGTTTGTCTTATCCAAAGGAAAAATCTTGAATCCAATAACAGAAATCGCATTTCACATATGAATCGCGCCTACACTATCGACTGACTGCGCATTGACATGCATGCACGCTCACACCTTATTCGACAAGCATTGCGGGGTGTGTTTGAGGCCCAATATTGGTTGCCCTGATGCCGTACAGCAAAATGACCTTCCCAAAAAATAAACATATTTTGAAATAGCTGAATTTTGTACAATCGAATACTTATTGGGAGCTTAAAGGAAGAACTTGTTCTGCGAGAAATGCGCGGATGTATGGCACAAGTCCATTTCCTTTGCGCAGCTCATGAAAAAACTTGCCTAAAAAGCAAGTACAGTTTTGAAATATAAAAGATTCACACTCCCGATCGAGTATCAATAATTAAATGAAAAGTTTTGTCTAGCAAGAAGTGAGCGCGATAATGTGCAAGGCATGTGAAGCACAAGTTTATTTAAGTGCCACTGCGCTCTAAGTAGGCTTTATTTTCAGACTCTTCTAGATCTGAGCTTTCGATCAATTGTTAAAAGCCTAATGGAAACTTTCAGTTATGCAAAATATCTCTTAAAAGTGCTTGTCTAATAACAGAAAGATTTTGCGTCAGCGACGTCAGAACACCAATAATTAGAGGTGTCTGCAATATACGGTAGTCCTACTGCTCTCCAGCTAAGCCTCAATCTCCTTTTGTTTATCAAATTCCTTCCACCTTTGCTAGGAAGGAAAAGACTTTCAAAAGATTCTGGACCTGCAAGCCACTGCCCAAGTTCGTATGCAATCTTTCAATTCTAAGTGAGCAACGAAGAGCTTCATAAAACTCTTAGCCATTCCTCAAAGATTGAAGATCTCACAAAGCGTCATTTTAATCAATTAAGATCGAATGTATTTATACAGCAGCTTCCATTGGCTGCTACTTGAGAATTTGATTCTACGTTATCATTATCGTGAATTTCATTTTTTCAGCGAAGCGTTACTGTGGAGCATCGAGGTAATCCTACGTTGACAGATAATGACAAAGAATTCATAGCACTGAAAGCAGACAAATCGGCCCAGACAGAATGGAATAAGCGCTTTCCAGAAAAAACAATTGTGGTGATTTTTTGACGCATTATTCAAGCTTTCAGGTTTTATTTCTTTGATATTTCACAAAATTCAACAGTCTGAAAAACATAGAAACTTCGTTGTCTGACAGAAAAACTTTGCTAAGGTATACACGGACGGATCCTGTATCGACAACAAAGCATCTGGATTTGGGATATATTTCGGGCCGAATCATGAATTAAATAGGTTAGAGACCTTTTACTCAACTCACTGATGAAGAACAAACTTATTTGCTATTTTGTTGCTCTGGTTTGCACTCCACTGACTTCCACCCTATCCATGATTCGTTGCTGTGTATTTTACAACCGGCATGCTGTTCTGTTCTCGAAGAATTTGAGTTTGGTTAAGTGTTCAAAGCACATCGACAAGTTGTTTAGGGCTCGAACCTTTTCGAACCAACAACAAAGTTTTCCTATACTCATTCTCATCAAAACACTATTGTAAAAGATGATTTTTCGAAATTCATTTATTTGACCGCCTCGTGCGGTGGTATGATCTATAATAAACCCAATGATGTAGAGTGGTGTATAAAAACATTTGCTCAGGTTGGGTTCCCGCCTGACGCAAATGTTTTTGCACACCATCTGCATTGGATGATTTTACTTATAAAAGTATGAACCTAAGAGTCTCCCAAATTTTCCGACTTTCCGGACTATTTAACCGCACCACATCAACGAATTGAATGCATATGACTTAAATAATTTTGGGCAGCCGTGATCACGTGGTTGTGATGCTTGTCGCGGCTCGCGTAGACTAAGCCGCGCCCGAAAACACTCTCCCGCCATCAACAACGAACGCCCCATGGAACGTCACAGCCAGACTATCCTCGGAATTGCAAGGAGACGTGCTCGACCAATATTTTACGCGTTCAAGATTAAGGAGAAAAAACGAATTGAATGTCAAAAGTACTGGGATTCGCTCAGTGAAAAAGAACTGTGGAAATGAATCAATAAAGTGCTAATAAAGCAAAAAAACTCCTCAAATAGATAATCGCTTTTAGATCGGAAAAAATTATTGGCCCAACTCATAACAGTGGCCTAGCTGAGATACTAGCAGCTCAATTGGCACTGCGATCATTAAGAAATTGGGCTGGCTACAGGTTTGTTTGATTTACAGCATTGTCTTGAACGTTTCTATCAGATTTCTTTTCTCTAGAAATGAGCCTGTCATTTTGCGTACAGATTATCTACCTTTGGTGCGCGCAATGAACGGCGGTACATGTGAGAGGTGAGATGAACTTTTTTCTCACTTGATTGATATTTCCGTGCTTGTTTCATCCTTTCCTATTTTTTATATCTTCAATTAACAACTATGGTCTATCTACGGCTTCAGATTTGCCGATGAAATGGAGAAAGTACAAAATTTAGCGATGCGCTATCCTAATGGCGTCCGCTTTGAGCATGTCTATGCACACGATGGGGATCCCGGTAATGAACAGGTTATTCAAATTTTTATTTATATTCTCAGCTGACTAAACGAACGTTTTCAATTTTTCTAATTTGGAATAAAACACTCCAGAATGCATCAATAATAAGTTTTCAGACGTTATCATAACGATCTGTTGCATTGGAACTTATTTTCTGCAACTATGTAATCCAGGAATTTTTCCTACTTGGATAGTCTTTACTTAGGCGGATGCTCTTGCCAGAATTGCGACGGAATCTGCAAGACGATCACGATCAGCATCTCTACCACGATGCAAAAATTCGTTTGTATATAATGGTCGGCGCTCCAGATCAAGGAGTCCACGTCGGAGCTGGAGAGGACAAAGGAGATCACGGAACCCATCCAGAGGTGATTTGTAGCTTAATTTTTGAAAAACTACTTGCACCTCACGAAATCGTAAAGTTTAGAAAGCAGAGCGTCGTCCAGCTTACAAGTGGCAATCGTTTAGAGCTCTTCATTTTTTCTGTGCCACGTTCTCCTCATTTCGCTGAGAGGATTTTCCCGATGAGCACTTTCCTTACACCAGTGGCGCTACCAACTAAGGCTTCTTTATAGTGATAAAAACCCAGACGAAACAGCGTTTTCATCATTATAACACACTTGAAACAGTGCTAGCGATTCAAGGGTTGGCAGCGTAGACCCGGTTCAATACTTCAAGAAGACGAGAGAACATAGAGAGCTGAAGCGATTTTCTCAATTACTGCAAACTGGTCATGTAAATTCACTGTGTTCCCCTGAGATAAGCATGACGTGATTTTCACTCAAAATATTTAGTTAGTACTGTTAGCAGAAATGCTAGAAGGAGAGGGGATTAAGCTTAGCAAAAGATCAGTTTCTATGAGATGCATCATGCACTCGACTCCACTAAACATCTCAATAGCGAATGTATTTGAACTCGTCCTATACAATGACTTTGGACATCAATCAATCTGATATTCAGTACAATTCCAGACAAGCTACTATCTTGTGCGCCCAAGAGAGCTGAATGCTTGATTTGCCTCAGATGCGAGGTAGAGCCAAAGACACTGCGTGTGACATAACAACTCTACTCGCTACTGAGAATGTTGAGTGATTTGCAAAACAACTTCAATGGTCTATGTCCAAGATAGAGTGATAAAAAAAGAGCTGGCCTCGATAGTGTAGTGGTTGCACGCGCACCGAATAAAAGGATGAAAGGATAAAGCCCTCGGCGTTGAACAATCCCTGAGGGATGCGTCATGCATTCGTCTACAATTTTTAACTTCGATTGAGGTGATTGAATGCATATCTGCCCCTCACAATAATTCGCGATGGTTTCCCGCTGAACCGAGTCAGTGTTGCTTTTCCTCCCAGGCGAGTCTGAGATCAGTCTGGTACCAATTTAGCGACCCCGGAGGAATGGTTGCCTTGGCGAACCATGAGCGCGAGATTGAAACATTGACTTCGTGGGCGACATAGAGCACCACTAACCACTGCGTCACATGCGCTTGAACGCACATGGGGCACCGAATATGGGCAATAAATAGGTTTAACTCCCGCTTGGGGTCAAATGATTTGTTTATTGCGTTACACCCGCCACACTATTGGAATCGATAAAAACCTAATAATTGTATCTATAAAATGAACGAAATAAAGCGACCGAATCAAACTCTGCGGTTCTGTTTTTGGTGTAATTTTGATTCGCTTGCAGAGTTCAATCGTTCACGATCACGTAGCAATGATCCACATCACATACGCAGCCATAGCGCATTCGTATCTGGACGACGACGTTGATGAAGTTCACGCCAAAAAACGCTAATACTATCACCGATAACTAATTTCACATAACTTTCAACACAGATGGAAAACATCTTCAACATCAATTAAAATCGAACCAATACAGGTCTATAAACGTATTTATAATAATTGCTTAACATGCTTGACATAAGCATAGTTTATGAATAAATTTTGATTCTCTGACTAAGATGAGAAAAAAAGAGGCAGCTGACGCTGGTCTGTTCATCTCAGCTTTCTAACTCGGAGCTAGTGGTAGATGATATAATCAGATTCAATGAAATATAGACAGGAAATGAAAGAGATTGAAATGGGAAATGTTTGTTGAAATGAAGTCTAGAATTTCCTATTGTGAATGAAATATAGGGATTGAGATTGATTGCTAGAAAAAGTTCATCTATAGTGTTTTTAAAACCGAGCCTTCTTTATTCACAGTCTAAGCAGAAGCTCTTTTGATATGATTCGAAGCACTGAGAACTATCACTAAATAGACTTAAGTGCAACTCAAAATCTACGAAAAAATAAAATGGCAAAAAATAGAAGTAGATAGAGGTCACAAGATACTTTGTTACAGTGTTTGCTTGTCGACGATTTCCTTCATTATGACGCCAATTGATGCGTCTAGTAAACAGTAAAAATTGAAAAAGAAATTTGCCATGGTCATGACAAGATACGAAGCATTAATTAGACTTTGTACAATAATAACTCAGTGGTTACGTCTATGATGTAAGAGCAATCACGCGTGATTCAACGTGAGATACTTCGCCACCATCTTCTCGATAGGAACATCTTCTAAACGACATAGCAGATCCAACACAATATGATCCGATTTCGATGAAATGCTACCATATCTGAAAATATCCTCACTGTACTAGTGATACTAAATTTTACTTCTTCGTCCTACACGCCCCGATATCTATAGCGCAGATCAAGCCTCTCCTCCATCCGATTTGCTTTCTCACATCAATATTTCATGGAGATATTCAAATTTGTAAATGGGAGAGCTGTTCCTTAACGATTTTTTCTATTTATAGAAACCGTTGAATGCAGCTCAAGCCTATGCTCTATGAAGCCTTGTTGTAGCTGCGCTAGAGCGCTCCTATGTCTTATGGACTGCAAAGAACTTTCCTGACAAGATTAGTTCTCTTTCCGGACCCCGGTTAGATGAGTGATGTTTGCGTGGTTCAGGATCAAATAAAGGCCATTTTCGTACTAAACGCCATAGTAACTGTTGCATTACGCCCAGGTGAACGTTTGATGGAGCTAGGATATGCATCGTTAAGGTGAATCGTGATCCATTTTTTATAATTAACCTAATCATATCTAACAGTGAGGAGGAATCTCCGTCATTTCATTTATTCTTAAGCTTTTTAAGCACTGTAGCGGCCTTGTGTGATCCAGAACAGCTAGCTCTACTATCGCCCCAAAGACGAGAACAACACTCCTTAACGTACTTAGAGAGTTTAACAAACTGCAAAAAATGATTGAATCGCGCATACTTGAGAGGAAGAGAGAATAAAACCCACATTATCCGTGGTAAAACGGATAACATGTTGAACTGAACAATTTCGTGGCTAGAAAGGAGATTACTCCATTCGCTTATCTTGAGCGATTAATTAAGAAAATTAGTAGCTACACTAAAGTTTTCAAATGAACAAGTACAAGTATTAATTTTCAAAGGAGAATTTCAACATACGTCGAGTCAAATCCGTTCGAAGAAGCCACTGATCAACTAGCGGACCTGAGGCAGCGTAAGCACTTCTCTACTCAAAAGTCCTGATAGAGTTGTTGCGCTAATATGGCAGAGGTTTGGTTCATACTAACTATTCTGCTAAAAAGTATGACTTTTCTATTTTAACCTATTCGGTACGGCCCTATCATATGTGATACACCAATTGCCGCGCCTTGTTTCAACGCTGCGGCTTACTGTAATGAATGTGCGTCTCGATAGAATTTGGTCCCTGTTTGACATTTGATTATCGGTACTATTCTGTTGCACGGCAACAAATGAGAAATCGATCTCATTTGCTGGAAAGGAATTTACATAGGAATTTTAGTAATCTCTCGAAAGCTTACATTTCTGGCTACAGTCACTCGCGGTCGCCGGTTTTCGAAAAGACCCTTCAATAACGCTGTAAAATCCACAAGGAACTATGTCTCAAACTCGCATATTTCTCGCAGGACAGAGCTCATTCTTTAGAATACTAATAATCATTCGATAGCCTAATCGTTTCTGATCCCAATGCTCAACTTATATTATCAAAAGAATGTTTTTTTGTTTTGGAGCAGGTTAAATATGTCGAGTTTGCACGTGCTATCCTAATAGTCTTTGGTCAATTCACGTGCAGCTGGCTAAGGTAGTCAGATGTGCTGCCGCAATGATCGATAGATATTGCATCGGTCTTACGGCATCGCGCCAGCGCACGTGGCTGCCTCAGCCAGCCACAAGTGAATTGGCCAAAGACGTCCTTGATTGAACGCGCATTCATCTTATCTTACCTGCTGCGTTTCATATAAACGGTCTTTTCAGGATATAATCACGCTTTGAAAACAGAAGCGATCACGTCATCGAATGATCACTGATAGTCGAAAGAAAGAGCTTTGTTCGCGGAGAATTATGCGTGTCTAAAGGCACAAATCTTCTTATGTAACAACGTTGAAAAAAAACTTTTCTGAAAACCGGCCACATGGGGCTGTAGTCAGAAATCTAAGCTTTTGACTGATCACTAACACTCTTTTGAAAACTTCTTGTCCAGCAAATGAGATCCGTTATTCATTTGTCACCGTCTAACAGAATAGTGCCCATTATTCTCAGTCTCACTCCGCTTTTTGATTATTTTGACATCTTCGAATAGCAGCTTGCAATACTTTGTAGGAATTTATATGTCTCAGCAGCATACAATTACAACTACTTTTCAAAATAGTATGCACAAACCTTCCCGAAAAGACATTAACAACGCCAAATGTGTCGCAGAATATCGGTTTTACGCAATTTGCAGTATGGTTCTTGATGTTGATAAACAACTGATTGTTTCGTTGTTCAATGAGAAGCATTGGCGCTGCTCCAACAAGGAATGTCATTACCGGAGCCTCAACAGTGATATTTTGTGCTCTAATCATTATAAAACCCCATTTAGTTACGATAAAAACCTAAGCTCCTATTAAAAACTACGACATTGCATTCGTGCGTGCCCTGTCAACCGGCCGATCGCGTCACGTGCCTGGCGAAAATCTACGCTATACCGAAGAGTCAATCACGACTCTGCATCAGTAATGCATTTACAGCAGACATTGCACAGCTCAGACATAGCTAACGGCGATCTACTAATGTACATATGGCGCCAATTAGCACCATTGACGCTTGAGAATCCACACCGGCTCAAATAGGAGTGCATTTCAATCCCCGTTTTACTCCCCTAACAACGTCCACTTCGACGCTCACCTTATTTGTTTTCCGCCCTTCAGGCGCACTTGACCACCAGAACACGTTGCCTACACATTTGAAGCACCAATCTCTTTCATACTAACTTGTTTATTGTGTGATGCAATTGCAGCCCTCAGCTCTTTAGTTCTTTCCTGATCATATTGCTCAGGTGAAAAAAAAAACGCAGCCACTCTACATCACTATTTTACACAGTGATTAGCTGAAGGCCCTTCCTAGAAATCGTCGCGAGCTAATGAACGCTTATCATCCTCTGATGTTGCAATTTATCGCATACAACCCGTCCCATTATCGATCACGATTATATAAGACATTATGGATTAGACCTAAGGCAAGCGTAGTTTCCTTAAAATAATGTTGCATAATCCATACACTGCCCATCAGTGCCTCTGTCACAGACATACTCTTAACCACCGTGTTCGACGTTGATCGCGATATGTGCAATACATGATCTTCAAGTCGCGTCAGATTGCTACTACATTCTTATTTAGTGTTGCATTAGCATAGTGATCATAAGTGTAAATGTTCAACTGCTCAAGTATGAAATCGATCTTATGACGTTCAGGTCGCAGCCGGCATGAGGGCCAGATCGACTCGAGAGCACTTGATTCGACGCGAAGCATTCTGAACGACGTCCACAATCACAATCTCCGTGTCATGCAACTCCATATCAAACACTCTCGCGGTCACCAATGTTTTTTGGATTGTGCTTCAACAACATCGAAAATACAGCGTAGTCCACACGAAGCCCTTGAAGGAATTGGTTCAGTATCTAATAATAGAGTCAACCATAACTGCAGGAGAAGACCACTTTCTAGAGATGCACTCTTCCTCTGGATGGAGCCAAAGTAAATCTATAGTACTCACAGGTACAACCGCTTTACAATGACAAGATTGTAGTAAGAGATATCACCCTGGCAGAAGCTAGCCAATACTACAAACAGCGATAACAAAACGTTGAAGCATGAGTGGTAAGTAAGCGGGTGGTTTCTGTGGTGTAGAGATAGCACGCGACTCGGTAAAAGTGAAACGCGCGGTTCAACTCCCTTGCTCATCACTCCCCCTTGGGTATGTTTGTAACATCATAACACTTCGAAAAGAGCACTTATATCTCAGTGAATTTTGAGTATTGTATAATCGCAATGACTGTAAGCTTAACTCGGATTTTTAGCGATATGTGCTCACCCGACAAAACCTGTTAGCGGTTGGTGGCTGATAGCGATGATAGTGAGATTTCAAAAATGAGTGGTAGGCAAGCGATGGCCTTAGTGGTACAGTGGTAGCACGCGCCATCGCTACGAATGAAACGTGGGTTCAGCTACCGTCTGAGGTCAGGTTTTTGCTCGTCACTCAATTCGCTTAAATAACGAAACCGTTATAGAATGGGAAACATGAGAAACCTAGTGCTATTCCTGATACAGGGTCGTCAATATACTCAAGTATTTAGATAGTTCAGTATAAAGGTCGTAAGAACTTACCGAATCAAATTCACTATGTTGACACAGTACATTGTATCGGAGAAGTGGATGTTGTTCAGAAAACGTGTACAACTGCAACTACGATTACTAACATCCTTATACAGTAGGCAAAAGAAAATGCAAAGCTTACTTTGTCGCACAATCGATAGCAAAGTCTCTATAGGATTGCGGTAATGATTTCCATCCATTGATTTCAAAATCTTTCAACACCTAAACAAACTTTTACAAGAAAAACATTCGATTTTTCAAACACCAGTGTCAAAAATGCTTCATTGAAATATAGAGTGGACTGGAGCTATACTATTGTGTTGACATGAAATCAAAAACTCTCACAATTCTAAAAAGCATGATTTTAAGTTAAGAAACACACAAAGACGGAAAATTTACGTGAATACGATAAACGATTGATTTTTTGCTATGATACTACAACTTGGACGCTTAGAAAAAAGGGTTGTAGGAATGTCAAAAACTCTTTTGTTTGTAATCTCGTCAAGAAGACAAGTCGTTCTTGCTCACTTTGTGTACTGAATATTGAAGAGTTTCAAAAACTGTTACTGCGCTACTGCATAGAAGTCTAGGTCTATTTTAAGGCTTTCAGTGCACATATTAAACCAATACGGGTGGTCTAATGCAAAAATCAAAATCCTAAGTAATCTTGTGAAGTCAGCCCTTGCTGAAGCTTATGTATCCTCTCAGACTTCCTTGGCATTCCGTCAGATTTGCTCTTGATGCGACTAGATAATCGCATGGTGGGACTGTGTATATCTCAAATGAGTATGCGAAAAAAAAAACGCTGAGGATTTCAGTGACATTCCTGTGGCAGTGGAGCATTCTATCGTGGATACATGGAGGTTGCTTTGGGTGTCAAATTGCAATATCGAATAAAAAATTTGTTTTTAAGAAGATTCTTTACGCTATAAAATAGTTAAACAATTCTGGCCGTAGACCAAGCCGAAAACGCAGCATTGCCACGATGAAGTCGAACGAATCTCTCCGATGAATTTCTCGCCAAAAACATTCAAAAAAGATTTGAAATCACGTAGTACTCATATAAAAAAAACAAACATAACACATGAAACTCACAGTCGGTTTGGGCAATATTCTGCTTTCTAATTCCTCAACAATAGACTGTGACCTGGACAGTTTTCGTTTTATCGGCTCGTTTTCATTACCATTTATTACTGCTTGAGTGGGTGCACTTTTACCTACACAAGGAGAGAACGTGGATCAAAATATGCTGCTGCATAACAGACTAGAAACTTGCCTAGAGCCAGATTGTTTTCTTTGTATGACGATTTCGCATCCATCGATGGCAGTCGCATCGGTTTCCTAAATATGTATTTAGAAACAACTGAGTGCTCCTTGATTTGCAATCATTTTTGAGCCACAGCATGTCAGTGGTCTGTTAAAGGAGGGCTGACTTATAAAGCCCTATACACGTGTTTCGATCTTGCGATCTCGTCAGTCGGGCAGTTGTCCTCTCTCGTCTTTTGCTAATCTCTGTGGGTGCTCCAGTTCCCACAATAAGAGTTAGCGACGACGTACGATTTACACCTTATGTCCAGTGAGGAACTCAATGAACACAAAGTGTTGTACACTCGATTTCTCGTGGCTAGTATATTCAATATATCATAACTTTCATTTCGAGTGTTTTCTCAAAACCACAGCTCAAAAATGATTGCAAGGCATATTGAATTTTGAGTTGTGGTCTTAAGAAAACACTCGAAATGAAAGTCATGATATTGAATATACTAACCACGAAATCGAGTGTACAACACTTTGTGTTCATTGAGTTCTTCACTGGACATAGAGTGTAAATCGTACGTCGTCGCTAACTCTTATTGTGGGGACTGGAGCACCCACAAAGACTAGCAAAAGACGAGAAAGGGTAACTGCCCGACTGACGAGGTCGCAAGATCGAAAAACGAGTATCGGACTCTATAAGTCAGCCCTCCTTTAACAGGCTACTGACATGCGTGGCTCAAAAATGATTGCAAGGCACATTGGATTTTTGAGCTGTGGTCTTAAGAAAACACTCGAAATGAAAGTTATGATATATTGAATATACTAGCCACAAGAAATCGAGTGTACAACACTTTGTGTTCATTGAGTTCTTCACTGGACATAGAGTGTAAATCGCAAGTCGTCGCTAACTCTAATTGTGGGGACTGGAGCACCCACAAAGACTAGCAAAAGACGAGAAAGGGTAACTGCTCGACTCACGAGATCGCAAGATCGAAACACGTGTATCGGGCTCTATAAGTCAGTCCTCCTTTAACAGGCTACTGACATGCGTGACTTAAAAAATGATTGCAAGGCATATTGAATTTTTGAGCTGTGGTCCTAAGAAAACACTCGAAATGAAAGTTATGCTCTTTGATTGTTCTGCAGTGGAACTATCAGCGGTGTCATCATGTAGGGCGCTAACACCGAGGCTACGGATGTTCTTTTCTATTTAGTTCCATCAAAGAAAGAAACTCACTTCATTCCCGATCCTTTCTGCAGAGTCTTCGTAGTGCCAGTGTCGATCATTTCGTGAATATGTAACATACCACCTTCTTTTTTAAGGGCTTTACATGCAGTGAGCCAGTGAGCATGACATGATGGCACTAATCCGAGGAAAACACGATCGGCAACCATACACGGAGTCACCTGCACGAAACAGTAGAATTGTTAACGTTATTCGATATTTGCTATTTTACCAATCACGATTTTATTCCGGAAAACCGGTGGTTGTGAGGCTAAGATGCTCACGCGGGTGGGAGTGCGCTCTACCCCGGAATACTTAGATCGTGGTTTATCTCTTTCTCTCTCCGTACGCATATATGCATATATATATATATATATATGCATGTGTACATATGCAAAGATATATGCATGCATACATACGCAAATATATATATATGTATATATATAGCACTTTAGCACTTTATTTGATCCGTCATCACAGTGTTTTCTTTTTTTTCACTGAGCGGATCCCAGTACTTCTAGCATTCAGTACGTTTTTCCTCGCCTTCTTGGAACTGGTTGAGCGAGTCTCCCTGCAATCTCAAGGATAGCCATGCTGTGGCGTTCCATACGACGTTGTTGTTAACTGCCGGAGAGAAGTAGAGGGGAGAGGGTGGGGGGGGGGGGGGGTGGAGCTCGGCTCCACGTGCGCCGTGACCAACATCACAACCACTCTGCCACGGCGCCTCATATCTATATATGCCAGCCTTTATCTTTATCTTATATCTTATCATTTTCTGATTGTATTTCAAACTGCGCCCTGCTATTTAAAGAAAGGGTAATGAATGGATGGAAGTTAACATTTATGTTTTGTTTATCACATGGATAATTTTTCTGATAATGCTATAACGGAGATAACAAAACCATATTAGTATTTAACTGAATCATCTATGGCGGGCTTTTTGATGAAACTAATCAAACGCACTCGCGCACTGTATACTAATGCCTCGATTCTCCTCTGGAAGTTTACTTGTGACAGTGCAAAGGTGCCATTACAGACCTCACAGGAAGGCTTAGAAATTTGCTGTTAGGATATACTCGTAACCATTTGGATAACACCTCAAGGCGCTCAACGAAAGGCGTTGAACAATCTCATAAGAATAAGTCATGCATTCCAGTGTATCATGCATCGTAGAAATGATCAAATGCATGCACTTTAACGCCTAATGCCGATCTCAAAAGGATAAAGGGCCTAGCTAGCCGCGGACGTACCATTAACATAACGATGACACGTACACTGTATGTGTCATCTTTCACCAATGCGGCACACACGCACTTCCTACTACCCACTGAGAGAGTGAAATTTCTGTTGTTTACTAGAGCACTCGAATATTTTCAAAAAAAAAAGTTTCCCAACCCGGCGACAGTCGCCTTCAATTATGATTAGCTGGTCCTGAACGCCGTTGGCCGTGGCGGTCCGTCTCAACGCCTCGCACATGTCGTCTGACCAGTCAATGGCAATCACTTGTTTCGCTCCACAACACTTCAGAAATCGCATTGAGTAGTAGCCAAGACCTGAATGCTAGTGAAAACATAGAGAGCACTTTCTTGAGTGAATTTGTTCTATGGGAATGATTTATGGCGTACTTCCCAAACTGTCTACTGTTTGCCCGTCTCAATAGCTCAGTACAAGTTCTGATTTATTATTTGCTGAGCTTATCGTCATCAAATTCATCTTCAAATTCGGAAGAAAAAAGGGTATATGAGGAAATCTTCCACGGTTGACACACAAAGATTTGTTAAAATAATTCTGTGAATTTGCTATAAATACAACGAATCTCATTGTAGTAGGAAATTCATTGGTCATCACCACTGAGGAATTGAATAATAACGATATTTGTCCCATGTAATTTAATAGTTTTAGATGTAGTTATTCACATAGATGGGTTCGAGAGAATTTAGCATGAATGGTCATCAAGAAAAGGAGTAAATAGGAAATAAATGAGGATCAAAATGTACGAACTCAGTCATCTTTACTTTGCAATAGCAGAACGATCTGTTTAAATGAACTGCTTTTTCATTAAACGTGTCTGTTTATCAAGGTGACTTACCAGCGTACATGTCTACCACCGTCTCCCCATGACAGTCCCATTCGGATATTCGTTGCATCTCCTTAGTTTTCTTATTGTTGAACACCCTCTTAGAAGCATCGTAGACAAATCTTCAAAGTGTAGGCTTTAGAAAAGGCGTGTATCAAGAGTTTTTGACTTCTCTGAAACTGCTTGACTCGTATGGTATAGTGCCATTATTTATGCAAAAAAAGAAAGGATGAAGCACCAGACGTTAACCAAGCCCTTAAAATGTCGCACGCATACGAGATACTTGTAGAGGTGAGTGAAAACTTCGGCCTAAACGAGCACACAGTGTGCCCAGCTGATATGCAGAGATAGCTCTCTAATTCCCCTTGATAAATGTAGCATTAACTCGTAGACTCCGGAGAAATGGAGGGCTTCGCGTGTTCAGAAAGTGGTAGCAATTGTACTATGTATGCTGCATGGCACACCAATTACTGCGCTCCACCCTGCCCTAGTATTATAACATCTAAAACGAATAAGCAGTTGGCCCATGCCTTCCAGCCCAGCGTCTGTCTCTCAAGAAAACTTGGTTAAACGATGCAAAAAAGTTACTAACAATGATGAAGAATCTTTCTCAATAGAGACATGGCAATATAAAGGATAAAGGATAAAGCTCTCGGCGTGATCAATCCTGAGGGATGCGCCATGCATTCGATTTCAATTTTTAACTTCGTTTGAGGTGATTGAATGCACATCTGGCTTTACAATGACTCGCGGTGGCCTCCCGCTGAACCGAGTCAGTGCTGCTTATCCTCCCAGACAAGTCTGAGACCTGTCTGGTACCAATTTACCGACCCCGGAGGGATGGATGGCTTGGTGAGCCATGAGCGCGAGATCGAACCAGTGACCTCGTGTGCGACGCAGGGCACCTCTAACCACTGCGCCACATGCGCCCAAGACATGGCAATATAGAAGCTAAATATTCAAAATTTCCACTACATTCACTCTTGTTTGACCTGGTCTGCTATGGATAGGTAGACCAGCTGTGGACTGTTCAAATGATATTGAAAATAAATTAGTAAAGAAAGAGCAAAAATCATAAGACCAGTGAATTGAAGAGCTATTCTGTAGACTAGTAATACATGGCGCCTTCATTTCATCATATCATAACAGTTCGCTTTTCATTTATTACTTCAACACTTCGCGATCTCCTTTCCACGAAAATTTGCAAAAATAGTAGTTCTAGAAGTCGACACTGTACTATCAAAATCAGCGTTTATCTGTCTCGTATATAAATGGTTAACTCCTTGACGACCAAGTTGAAATCTGGGCGCGGCACGCGACGTGATCGCGCGGCGAGCTACAATCACGATGCGGCAGCCTTCTGATGAAATTTCCACTTTTGTCGTTACTAAAACGTTTTAATCACGAGCAAATCATAGAACGTGATAGAAGACAGGTTTTTAAAACTATTGTAGTAGGAATATTGCCGATATTCCTTTCAAAACTCCACATTCCAATGGAAAAGCCAGATACTCACTAAAATGGGGTGTTTCATATTTTTATCATTAATCAGACACAGTTAACTTTCATTTCTCGTGTTGTCAATTTCTTCTTCTTGTTCACTGCCCCATATGAATAATAACCAAACAATCACGAACTTTATCCGTTTGCTCTTTTGGGTACAAGAATTAAGATGAAAATCTTCCAGTTTTAAAACTGTTTCATTTTATGAAATACCCCCAAAGTGAGATAGTGAGTGGAAATGAGAGTTCGACCAATTGTTTGTCAAAATGATGCTGCACATTGCACGCGATGCGATGCCACATCATCAATAATTCGATAAGTTCTCAATTATTAGTAAATTTCTGCAGTTTAAACCTTTTTCAACTAGAAAAGACTTTCTTCAATCGATTCATGAGTACCAACCTTTTGTTAGACGCGTTTATTCTGCACTGCGAGCACATTTTATCGTGGTGATTTTGACACTGGATATTCGCACTGTATACGCCCTCTATGTATTCGTTTCAATTGAATTCTTTGAAGAAGACTTCATGCGCCCGATCAAATTCTCACTCTCCTAATAACTCCAAAATGATCACATCCAGGTGGTTAGACGTCGAGAAGTAAAACAGAGACCTCCATGTTGCCCAACTACTTCCGACGGATATCGTTTTCACCACTGGAAGTAATCCCTCCACCGCATGATTAGCTTCGGCCACCACCTAACACGTTCACGTACCTAAAAGTTGGGAGCCTTTACCCCATTCTTAGCTAATGATAGAATTATTCACACATTGGCCTTGTTAATTTCTGCGAATATAGTTTATGGATGCAATGAGGAATTGGGCACTTTGCGTCACGCAACTGCGAATTTGTCGATGCTTACTCCGGCCACAAATTGTAAGCCCTCCACATATGTCCCTTCTACAAGTTCCACATCGCGGAAACATGTGTTTCGGAGTCGAATTATTATAAAACAGGCGATAGAAATGCACAATGAGAAGTAAAAGTAAGGTTTTCCCAAAGATAAACCTTTTGAGTAGAAAGGTGGACATGATTGAGACATGTGGGCATTTTCCATACAAAAACATACGTTTCTTCAATAAATGATCTACCCTTAAATAACAATATACGTGACTAAAAGCCAGAAATTATTTATATAAGCAAAAAAAACACCAGTGTAAAGTTCAGACAGTGGGCTATCGAGTCCAAAAGCAAAACGCAGTCTTCTTTCCACTTATTACAGCGCAATAAGAAGATTCCCTATGAACCAAGCCTAGTTCAAAAATTTTCATTTCTCAAGCTATTGACTGATTCTTACTAGTCTAGTGAAAATATCTCCTATGAAAAAATGCAAGAATACAAGAGTACATTATACACAATATAGCTGCACTTCACACAATTCATACTAAAAAATAGAAATTTCTTGAAAGCCTCGAAAGCCTAAGTGTTCTTTCTACTAAATACAAGTTTATAGAAATCTCCCAGTAATATTTAATACTTTATGGTGACAAATTTTCTCTGAAATTAGAATTTTGAAATAAAAAGCCAAAAGATCCCCCGTGAAGTCGGAAAAATGCACTTCGTTCGCAAAAGGTTACCTTTCTTTTAGTTAGCAGAACGTCTTTGAGAGCCTCTTCACAAAACAGACTCAGTATGAAAATCCATATTTCTCAAGCTATCGAATGACCACAGAAACGTAGGTATAAAAGGAAGAAACGAATGTTATATAACACCTGGAAATATGCTCCCTTTCACGACAATGTGGTTTTCTCGTTGAAACATAGAATATTTTTTGATAGATGGAGTTATCTCCACTATGGAACTCTTTATAGAGGTCTCTTCCGTGATGTTTCATCTAAATCAAAGTGTTTGAGAACCGAAATTCACGATATTGTCCCTAGAATTCGCTACAAAGTTGGAGCAGCTCACTTCAAAAGCAAAAACGTAATTCGCTTTCTAGTTACCACTTCATATTATTGGAAACTAAGCTTATTGTTAAAATCTCCAGTTCTCAAGCTAACGAGTGGTTACTAACAATCTGGTGAAAAAGCTCTTTTTGATACAGGAAGGAAACGCGAGTTTTTTCCATATAATTCAACTTCACTCCACGAAATTCTTGATAAAAAGCAAAACCTTTCATGACCAACCAAATGTTCTTTCTACTAAATTACGTTAATAGAGGTAAGAGATAGTCCAATTTTCGTAGCGAGGAAGTTTATCTAGCATCAAAATTCTACTATGTATTGCCAGAAAATCCGTTGTGCAACTGGAATAAAGCGCAACCGGAATTGAAAGCAGAACCTTATCTTTTCTTATTCGTTCATAGAATCTGATATAGAAGCCCCTCAACAAATTGAGCTCAGCTAGGAATTGGCATCTTTCAAGCTATCAATTTAGTGCAAGACATAGTTTAAAAAGAAAGAAGAAAGTGTCATGTGACAAGTGAAAGTAAGTTTGCTTTGCAAAACATGTGGTTTTTTTTGTTTAATCATAGGATGAATTTGGCAGATGGACGTTTTCTTTACCAAAAAAACTCTCTGTAGAAGTCTCTTTTGTGATTTCTCATCACTTAATAATGATAATGTGCTTTAAGAACCTCAATCAACAAATAAATTTCTATTTCCATTGAAGTGCGTGATGATACAAACCCGTCGCAGCCCACAGCGGCCGCCGCGAGCTCGGGGAGCGCTATGTACCGAAAACGGTACATATGGTCGCCAAGGAGTTAAAAGGTGCAAAAATGTATCTAATTCAACTCGTGTCCTCGATGAGCGTATCTGTTCATCAACTCTCTAAAGCCACACTGAGGATTTCACTGATTCTGCTTAGATCCTCATTAAGTAGGGGAAACACTCAGAATGTCAAAGGTTAATACATATGCCACCGTGCTGCTTACCGTATGCCGCGATCATCGACATGCTCCACCCAACCGTGTTCGCCATAAAGCAAGTCAACGTGCGGAGTTCTGTCGTCATCATTTCCAATGAGGCGTTTTCGACCTAGTCGAGCAACTTTCAGTGACTCCGCCACTACACGCCACAATTCCCGACCTATACAGCATGATGTTATTATCAAGACTATGTGATAAAGATGCGACTTTTGTCATAATCCATGATCCAGTCACTCAGTAGATTATCAAGTATTTAGATGATTTACGCTGCTGGAAAATTGTTTACGATTATCATATACTTTTCAGCCAAGACAGAACTATCATTAATTATTCTGTAGTTGTTCTTATTCATTTCCTAAATTTTTTGAATTATTGACAGTAGGGCACGATGTGAGGTATAACTACAAGATTGCTAAGCAAACTCAAAATTTGATGTTATATGTGACAGATTCAAGCAGTCACTACGCCTTTCAGCACAGCAGGGTCGATGCGCTAGCACGACCATTAGACCCGACATCCTGCCTTTCTCTAGGCTATGTTTTGACCTATTCAGCGACTGCTATCACTAACTAGCGAACGTTGTTGATTTATGGAATGGAAATTGCATGTTATTTTAGCTAGGCTGAAGCCGGGGTCGGAATCAGCATTTACTTTTCCATTTAATACGCCAATCGCGAGATGAAGACGGATCACCCAACTATCCAAGTATATACTTCCCACGATTTCTAACGTTTTGACGGATGTCGTCTTCCATATAGTAGTATTAGCTGACTAAACAAAATATTAAATTAGTTCGTTGCTCTTTGATAAGCAAAGGAGAGGTTGGTGCGATACTCTTTATTAATAATAGCTAGCATTTCGATGGATTTCAGAGCCTGGAAATATTAAGTTGCCTTCAATCCAACTAACCAAATATCTCCATAGCTGCAACACAAGCAAAAATCTAATTCTCAGTCACAGTGAAAATGAAGCAGCTTATCGCACGCACTTCATTTTCTGTGATTCTTCCACTGAGTATTCCACGTGGAGATAAACCGTAACTCAGTTTGAGATGGATAGGTTAATACGCCTCTCTCAAGTTGAAACATCAATCTGAGATAATGTGCGAGATCCCGCGTAATACCGAAACACTCAAATTTGTGGTTCATTATTGCTCATCTGGGATATGTTTAAATGCTTCTTCGTTGAGGATATGCAAGTGTTTTACTTACTATATTGTTGACATCTTGACCTTTTTACGCTTCAGGAAATGGAAATCCGCCGGAAGGTCAGTTTCGTGGGAAATAGAGTACAGTGTCACCAAATTCGTGATTGCTTATCATATAAATAGTGAGGATAGTCAGAGCCAATCATTATCGCCTTGAACTGGATATACTTTTGAATGGTAGAATGAATAATGGCATTACTAGCAATCTATCTAAAGCTATCATTCATTTTCCTGACAATATTATCATCCTCTCGACTGTCACTAACGAAAAAAATTTGACTTGCTCATGTAGGCCGAAGGGTAGGAACGCGAACAGATTGTGGATAGCCTCATGGTACGATGATGAATAAATTGGGATGGTTCAATCTTTGATTATAGAAGAACCATCAGGCACATGCAAGCTGGAGCTTCACGTCCTGAGATGCTACTACGACATAACCAGAAAAATGTAAGAGTGCTTCTTTAGTATGATAGAGCCAGAGTAAACAGCAAATACAGGTTAAACACTCACCGATAAATCTCCAGTTGTTGTGAGTGAATGAATTTTGTGGAAATACTATCATATCTCCATGTTTTTCCCATTTCTTTGGTAGATCGCGTTGCATTTCATCATCCCATAGACCTTTTGACGATGCTAACAACCGAACCTAGAATAGAAATGAAGCATAAAAAAAATTTCGCATTAGTACCTAAAATACAATGGTTATTTTCGCTGTGCCTTGATTTCTCTTCGGCAAGTCATCAGTAATGGAACGTAAAGTTAGACAGCATTTCATCTTTCCAATTTAAACACTCTAAACCACTCTGCCTATACATGAATCACCTATAAGTTTATCATTGCTTGACCCGTTTACTTCAAATTTGGGTGAGTGGAAAAATATACATAAATTGCATTAGTTGACAGGACCATTATATAAATTTGGTGAAAAAGTAATTTGCAATTTTTACAAGTTCAAATACGCCGTCTGATATTGGATTAAAGTCTCAAAGAAATGTGCCTATGTTACAAACCATTCTAATAAGCATTCCTCGCTTTAAGTGCTGATAATAACGTAATACTTGCTCTTGTTTTTACATTTATTTTAGACTATGGAAAGGATTTTAATTGTGCAAAAGTAATAGCGGTTTCAGACCGTGAGATCAAAGTGGGTTGTAAAGCAGCGAAGACAACTCGCAGCATCAAGAAAGCACTTGGCCGATGAAGTGCTAATGGACGTAAAGTGTGGTGATCTAAGAAGTTCCGTTAAGGAGACGCGGTTTATCGATTCACAGGCTGCAATTCCTTTTGTATCAATCCCATCAGTACGGAAAGGTTTCAAGCCATGAATTCAAAAATGAGTCTAAATTCTTTTCATTTTGACTGCCACTTGCAGTAGTATGATGTTATAGTATACCCAATAAGTGAAGTGCTGTGCAAAAACGTTTGCGTCAGCCGGGATTCGAACCCAGATCTCACTCTTTCCGGGAGCGTATGCTAACCGTGCATTACCGACGCTCGTTTTGCACAGCACTCTTATTTACACGATAATCAAAAAATGGTCATAAAGGAGCAAAGACAACTCGCAACATGAACAACATATTTGGCCCAAGAACTGTTAATGAACGCACAGTGCAGTGGTGTATTGAAAAGATTTTTTAGATTCTTGAAGATGAAGAAAGTAGTGACCGGCCATGGGAAGTCTAGAAGTCATAGGAGAAGCAATCATCGAAGCTGATCTCCGTAGGACCATACGAGATATTGCAGAAAAAAACTCAATGTCGACCATTCTACCATCTTTCTATTTAAAGCAAATCATAGAAGTGTATGCGGTTTTAGCGTGGTGTGCTTCAACCTAATTACTTTTGAAAACTTCTCCTGCGCATTCTGTACTAGTCCTGTTATAGTCCTATAGTCCTATAATCCTGTAGTCCTATAGTTCTGTATTATTTAGAAGTCCTTTGAAGATTTGAACGGCAGTACATAGAGCCGAATCAAATTGAGGTACAAAAGGTGCCACCATGACGGAACAAAACGCTTTCTCACACTAGAGGACTCAAAAGCATCCATAAATGAGTTGTAAGTAGGGTATGTACACGTATGGTCAAAAAAGGCGTTAGATTTGATCGGTATGTCAGTTAAGTATCACAATCCATCACTGAATAAGTATTTACATCGTCAGACACATTTAAATTTGAAGCAAAGGTTAGAAAAACTACGATACATGTGTTTTGGGTCGAAGAGATAACAGAATAAACAGCTGACCAACTACGAGGCCAAGGCAAAAGTCAGAGGAACAAACAACTTCTTTACAAAAAAAACGACTTTGTAAAGTCAAATGAACAATTTGTATGCGCAGATAGTCCACTTACAAAAATTTAGCGGTTTTGTCACCAGATAATGGTTTATATCTTGATTTCTGTCCAATTAAAGCCGCCGAAAAAAGAAGAGAAAGCAGATCTGAATAATTTAGTAACAAATACGAGAAGATCGTCTAATTATTGGAGGATGCAGGAAAGTAAAACTCATCCACTGTTTAAGGATTGCATTTCCGAGTTCTAGACAATAAAGAACAAATTAGGGGCGCGTAGCAGAATGGTAGTGACCTCAATTATCACGAGCAATTTCTTTTTTGATTCGTTGCCGCTCACCAAGTTTCACATCTCTTCAGGCTGAAGAAATCAGTCAAATGACGGATCTAATGTGAAAATTTTTGAATTTTCTATAAATTAATTCACAATTGTAGGACACTCGTGAGTTTGAAAATATCGCAAAGCTGTAGAAAAGCAAATTCTTGATTATTTTTTCGTGATTCTAAAGTATAGGGCTGCTGGCAATTGTTACATTACACCATAGTTTAACATATAAAAGAATTAATAGAAGCTGTGAAGAGTTTAGGAGTCATTGCTGACATACTCTATAGGTCGTAAGGCTGTTGATAAAATGCAAAAATTACGGCAAAAAACCTCTGCGAACGATAGAGAGGTGTGTTCTTACCTCAGTACATGATTCCGGGTATGTGTTGTATATTTTAGTAACATGACTTGACCATGACATATGAACGCTTCAACACATCTCCATTGACTCGTCTTTTCTTGTCAAAAAACCTCTACAAAGCTTATTAAGGTCATTTCCAAATCGCAAACTAATACATCTCCTGATTTTCGGATATTTCCTCCTTAGCGACTCCTGATTGGGTTATTTCCAGATCTCAAACTAAGACACATCCTGGTTTCGGAAATGATAGAGGAGGAAGGGGAGAGGGGGGGGGAGGGGGGAGGGAGGGGCTAATCGCGCTGTGACTAGGCTGCCATTTAGACGACGGAAATGAATTTGTGACCCTTCCATGTAGGATTTCGATGTGAATAAGAAAGCTGTTTTCATCTTGGGAGTGGGAATAAATATGATTTTAATAGCTTCATTGCGGAAAAGCAAACATCCAAATGCTCTTGTTTTTTTGCAAGTCGATACCACAAATATTGGGGGAGTCAGGAAAGATATCACAAATAAAAAAGGATATCACAAATTCCGACAGTCAGTGTCGGAAATCAGATTCGTCGCAGGCGTTCAAAAATAAAATTATTCAATCTCGAATCAATCCATTGATTTGATTCAAATTGAGACTTTGATAATTGTTGACCGATGAATGAAAAGTGAAACACAATATTTTACTAGCTTTGAAGTGTTTCACTATACGGTTGTTCTCACCGCCTGTGTTTCGAAATAAGCCTTTCTCAAACAGAAGTATTGGACAAAAACTCAGCTGGCGAGATGAAAACATTTAAGTGGTTTATTTACTCAGTACTTCAGGAAATCTTTAGAGCGTGTTGTAATATTGGCGCATGGTGAACTTTGCTTCCGAATTTTCATTATAGCATAGGTAAATTCAAAACACTCTCATAGTTTAGAATACTTGGAAGTAGTCATTTTTTTACAAGTATTTCTGACTTCTTATGAAATTGGGCACATTACGGTTCAAAACTTACATATAGAGGAGTTTATTTTTTTCGTTTCAAAAATTATGATTCTCATCCGGAAGTAGTTGCTTAGAAAGGTGTTCCGATACAATTTATAACTTTCAATCAAAAATATCTGCTTAGAGATGTGTTCATATACGTTTTAAATTCATTTTTTAACAAACCTGGGTATTCAAAGTTCTGTAGATTTGGCAATAGTTCAAAAATAAGTAATGTTTCTACGGAATTCAATGTGGCCTTCCGAACAAAATGCATTTTGAGATTCGCGTGTGTGAATAAAAATATCAGAAATTTTGACAGTCAGTGTCTGGAACCAGATTCTTGTTCCAGTTTCATAATTCTTCATTTGATTTTTGATACAACACAATGCATGAGCTGTTGAGGAAGTGAAGCATGGAAGCCCTTCCGACCCCTCAAATGGACTACTGACACATGTTCTCATGTGACAAACATTCATGCTTAGTTCTTTGAATCGGTGTCCTCCCATCTGACTATCATATGGATATGACATTGCTTGACATCTCACCTCTGCCGATATTCTACGGTACTCCTCACAAATATTTTAACATTGTCTCTTAGGTAACCGATGCTCACAGCACTACGCACATTTTCGCATCTACACTTTCGAAAAACATCCCCTCTTCACATTCCAGCAAAAAACAAATTGAGAACAGATAAACGCAGATGAATTCTTACCGTGCGGCTAGTACAGTCAACGAAATATGGACTACAAAGCTGGTAGAGTGAGAGTGAAATAATAGAAATTATCTACAGGCTGTTGTATGAAACATCCTGATCTGTGTGACTTACGTCAGTGAATAGCTGTAAACATTTACGACCCATTAATTGGTACTCACAGACGTCATTCGCCTAGAAACTCATTGTGATGTGGAAATGGTGAAAGCTCAAAACAAATGAAATATGAAAGATCAAACAAGATTTTTATTTTATCAATCAGCGGTTTTAAGATTTCATAAATATACCCAGTGATTTAGAGTGATGTGCAAAATTTTACGTCAGGCGCGACTTGAACCTATATTTCACTCTATCTAGGAGCGCGTGATCTAACCCGTTGCACTATTAACGCCCAATTTGCACATAACTCTTTCTAAGCTACAGCGCATCTATCTGTCGGCTGCCAGACGTTTCTGAAAATATCATTGACATGAAATATTTGTTGACGCCCGCTTAACCATGTGGTCCTCCGACTATCCAATTAGTGAGGTTAGTAATATGGGGGGTTGATGTGAATAAAAAAATGATAACGAAGCAACTATCTCGTATTATGGGCAACCTTTCATTGATAGTGAGAGTTCCAAAACTGGCTTCCTATTTCATTAGTAGTCTCTTCCCATTTTACTGATATTCTGCTCATTGAGCAATATTTCTTTCCGTAGTGTCGAATCAGACATTCGTGCGCTCTAAGGCTGCCACTACGGTAAATTTACCAACCTATTTAAAAGTAGAGGAAAGCTAAGTAATTTCATTCGTAATATTTCAGCCTTCTAATGAACATTTCAAAGTCCTCTTCGTTAAGGTAACCTTGCGGGAAGGATAACTTTGGCCGAGTTTGAGGTTGTCGTTCGGATTTTAATAACATTTTCTCACTGACAAGACCTTGAATCAGTTACAGTGACAAAAAATCGAAACGATATCAATAAGAGAGATACCATCGACTCTGAAAGAACGGAACAGAAACGTTCGAACTACTTACATTTTCTAGCATCTCACCAAATGTTGAGGCTTTGGCGAGTTGCTCCACGCTTGACCGACGGTGGTTCACTGAAAACAATCAAGCTTTACGCATTAAAGTAAGCTGCTGAAACCTAGAGCCACAAACAGACTTTTATAATTTTTACATATTTTTGAGGTAAATAAAGGTATGTCTTAGACAATAAAATTGAGAGCAGATTGTCTGAAACTAATTTCTTCCTTATCTTCTCAAAGCTTGAGCCCTTTGCTTTATAACAAATGTTGCTTTAATAATTTCTGTCTGATGATCATTTTTTGAGCCATCCATTTGGTCTGTTACGGGGCAATTTATAGAGCCCGATACACGTGTTTCAGCCTTGATAGCCCGTCAGTCGGGCAGTACCCATCGTCTTTGGCCAAAAACGATTATCAGCATATCGAAAGTTGGGCGTGGTCGAAACAAAAGGTGTATTCAGCGATACCAGCCAGAAGCGATTGAGTGAAAAACACTGCGACTTAGTGATATTATCACTTCAAAGCACGCGCAAAATGTTTTCCGTCACTAACTCTATAGACCTCGAGAGAACCGGTTAGAGACAAAAGGTACTGACCGACTGACGAGGCTGTCAAGGGCGAAACACGTGTATCGGGCTCTATAAGTTGTCCTATAACAGGTCACACACATGGAATAAAAATGATTATCAGGCTTATTGAAAGTTGGACGTGATATTTAAGAAAACACTCGAAACGAAAGTTATAATTTGTCTCTTTCTTATGTATTCATTTAGAAACGTTTGATCGTTTCGGAATTAAGTTTCGGAAAAATCAAGTGATTTTTGCACGAATCCAAACTTCAGCCTCAAAACTACGGAGTGGCCACGCAATACTAAAGTTGTATTTGGTCCGCTGACGAGTGTACGACATGTGGTTTGCTCGGTGTGAAGCCGCTGTCAGCCTGCCATGATGAGGATTTGATGGCTTAAGCAAATCTACATTGGAAAGTTTGCAGAAAAAAGTAAGCAGGGGTAAAAGTAAGTTCAGAACCTCTTTTATGAATTAAAAAGGTGATAGAAAACTTTAAAAATTGATGCTGAACGAATTGACGGAGTGATGTAGAGATTGACGTCATGGCGTCTGCTCTGCATCGCATTTAGAACAATAGGTCTTCAGATCTTAATATGATGTGTAGCAAAGAACAAATTATTGACAATATTCTGCCTAGACAGATGAGGAAAAGTTGGGCGCCAATACAGAGGCAGAAGTATTTTTCAGCATCACAACAAATCATAATAATCACGTGTCGGTGGAACGACTACACATATTTCATGTTTCTTGGCCAATTCTTCACAAAGGATAACTATCGCAAAAATATCGGAAAAAGTTCCCTACATCTACGTCGCCTATCGGCATTAATCAGCCCAGAGGAACTAGATCTATTTCAGGACATTTTTCAGTCACATGTCGTACACATAAAAGAAGCTGAAATAAATGAGATACGTAGCTCTGCTTCATCGAGCATACTCATCCGATCTCTGAAATATTGTGTAAATTTTTTTTCTTCGAAACGAACATTGAATCGAGGATATTTTTGCCATAATGATTGAAGCATTTTATGCTTTTAATATGAACACCTGCCCCTCATTAATAGCGAATATTTTGTGGCCCAGCTTTCTATTACGTAGTAGGCTTGATCTTTTCTAGTAAAGTGTAACGAGTCCGTCTTCGTTCAATGTGTAAAGCTCTCGTTGCGAGATCCGATGTATATCAAGGTCCACTGTCAGTTATTCCATAAACGTTCTTTTTTATCATCCCGCTGCATTTTTCCCTTCGCTACTGATCCGTTATGGTTGCATTTGTCCCTAGTATAAAAAAGGAACTGCGAAATTGGAATCATTAGGAATCTAAGCAAATCATAGTAAGCCACTGCATTGGGATCACGTTTTTCAAAAAACAAAAGAGAATTGGTGAAAAGATAAATTAAGAAGGAGCGATATGCTTGTGAAAGTCAATGCAAGTATTTCCTTCTTAAATTCGAAATTAAACGTCGCTTTACAAAATCCTAAAGCTTCAAAAAACATTTCATTGTAATCAATCACTTGAACTAAATCCAACTGGTACTTCGCTTTTTCCACTATTCCTGCGTTCGACGTTAATTAATGACTGATGCTTTAACATTATCTGAAAAGAAAACAACGAAAAGTAAATTATGCATTACATGAACATTTGTTACAATACCATAAAATTCTAAGAAAAAAGGGAAGATTTTATGGAAAGGATCGTGAAGCTTTGATGAAGCTTGCAATGAAGCAAAGAACCAGATATTCAGTCGAATGAAATTGGAAAAATTTGATTTAAGTGTCCGAATGAATGTATCCACAAAGTGCAAGAGATAGGTGAGCAGAGATATATTTAGAATCTTCCAGAAAAAATCCATGAACAAAATGAAGAAGGATGCCGCATGTAATAACAACTGACTGACAGCTGATTTCAAAAGGGTTTTGTTTGCTTTAAAAGATCACAAAAATCAACATCGACACCAAAGTCATGGTAATAGTGTATATACGTGTTCTAATAAATTTTAATCGAAATTAGTTCGATTGATTCACTTGAGAAAATTAATTTTACTGCGTTGTAATCGCTAAAGCCGTACTGATAATCTAATTTTACCATTAGAATTAGATAGACCATGCTAGTTAATGTTAAGGGAACCACTACTATGTCTTCTGTGAAAATTATTATAAAGGAATACGCGTTTTTATAGAACAGTTCCCAACTCAACCGGCTGTGATATTTGTTAAATTCACAGGCGACGATCCATTTCACGGGAGGTCGTTGCCGAATGTAACAGAAAATTCTTAGGTTGGAAAGACAACTCCGAAACGATCTAACTTTGATTGTTCATTTGGCTTTATTTATCATCATAATCTCTAAAATATGGTGACAAAAGAACAATAAAATGAAAACATGGATGGTTTTCGACCGATTGGTTTCTTAGTCATAAAAGTAGTTGCATTTTCAGTACTTCATAAGTGTAGTAATCAAAACCTATAAAACTCTCAAATAAATCCACCATTCAAAAGGACACACAAGCTTTGCGCATTTTTAAACCTAATTAATAAATCATAATTGAGAAATACCTACCAGTTAGAGGAAAAATCTCCCTAACACCCGTGAGATATTCAGATTTTCTGTTCGTTTCACACAGTATCGGTTAGTGTAAATTCATAGGAATACCTCCAGGAGTAACTGCATGAAAACTCCCACGACAACGATCATTATAGTGCATCGAATTTGAATTTACTCTTCGGATATCGAATGGCGACGAACGAATTGAAAAGGCATGTCAGGAGTTTTTTGATTCAAAGCCCAAGGACTGGTATGTCGAGCAGATCCGGAAGCTTGCAGATCGTTTGCAGAGGATCGTGGATTATGATGGTCCTTATTTTGAATAATATTCAATGTTGTTCTTGATTGAATTTATGTTTAAATTTTGAATTTTTCAGCGGATCTTGGGGACTTTTTCCTCAACCTGCTATACTGCAACGTGTGCATTCCATGGCAGAGAGCTGTGAACTAGGAGCAATAAGATGCTTCCATGACAGAACTCGAAAATATCAGGTAATTTTGCAAGATTATCACTGTGTTGAAAAATAAATAAATATAAGATATCTAGGCTGAGCTGTCAAAACTAAAAGAAAAACTGTGTATATGCGGACGGATGAACAAGTGCCAACGGATCGGTAGAAAGTGCTTGCAGCAGAGTGCTGTGTCAATAATGAATCTCGTTGCAAACTTTGTGAGGCTTTCACGAAACACATAAGCGGAAAGAAGATAAGCCGATGGTTGGAAGACTTTAATGGATACCGTGAGAAAAAAACTGTTCAAAAGCCTTTATCTCTTCAGTGGATAAGAAAGAACGAAAATAGATACATGTAGATGCAGGGAAAGGAGAAGAAATAGTGATGTGAAAAACGCAAAAAGCAAGCTCCACGCACTAGTGTGGTGCAAAAGTAATTGCGGCTTCAGAGTTCGGGTTTGCAATGATTTCTGTTTCTCATTGAATTCCACTAGTAAAACGAAAATTTCTCAACAATGCATAACCCGCAATCAGTGTTGCACCAGCTGAATGAATATCAGTAGGATCCTACAAATGATAATTTGCAAACCTTAATGGAAAGTTGGATGGGCTTCTTTGATAACTAATGAAAACTTCCCATAACATCATCTTTCTCCTTGTCAAAGAATAATAGTAGCTCTAAACGAGGTAGAGGAATAAGTTTGGAAAAAAATAGGAAGAAGTTGTTATACATTTCATCGGGAAGAAATGTGGTGGATAAACAGCTCTCTCAACGGTCACTTGCAGTCCACGTGGTAATGTTTAAACTCAGCTATACACAAATTCCAAGGAGAAGCTTCTCGACTAGCAATCTGAGACATTCATAAAGAAGATGAAGTCGTCAAGCAGCTGTCAAAATAACACGAGAAATTTTTTTTCAAATTGCGATGATAAGTAAAGCATAAGAATTGGCGCTAGAAGTAATGGAATCCACACAGCATATGTGATGCGAGATCGTGTAAAAGCTTAGTAAAAAAAAAAAAAACAGTGAAAGTAAATACTAGCTCTACTTAAAGGTTCAAAGTTTGAAAAAAAGACAGCTTTGGAGCAAATTTACCCTAGTCTGTCTTTTGTCAGACTAATAACTCAGCCGGAAACGTTCAATACGACTATGTTGAACAGGCGCGAACGTCCGAAACACGGACACACACACGCCACACAAACATACACACATACATACACAACACTACACACACCACACGAACTATATGTATATATGTATATGAATCCACACACAGCGGCTGTGGGAAGGAAAGAACGGCTTAGAAGTGCTACGACGGTAGCACCGCCTAGCACGTGGTATGCGTTGTGTCGTTGTTTTACGACAAGCGATTGACGGACGATTTGCGATCGACTCTAGTGCGGATAAGCTCTGAAAAAATGAAATTCTCAAGTGGAAGGTGTAAAAAACTGAAGTACAATAATCTGTTCATCACTAGTGAGAATCGGGAAGTGCCTGCAACTCAATAAACATGACTTTGAAAGAAGGATAAATCTAAGAAATCAAGATTAGAACTAAGAAAAACAAACTAAATAAAACTGCATACGACTTCAAAAAAGATCACACCATTTACCTTAGTCAGTCCTTGCGACATTCAAGCATTCGACTTAATTAGGCATCGTTAAAGGTGAATGAGTGCCTTTCTGGTCTATACACTGGTTTGTGATGGCTAACCGATATATCAGGCCCTTGCCGTCATGCTTCCAGACTAATCAGATGCCAATTTTCCGGCTCTGAAGGTAAGAAAAACTTGATGACTCTGAAGCTCAGAGATGAGCAAATGTTGAACTGCGTCTTAAAGCACACTTCTAATCAGTGTGCTGAGCCTCAAATAACTTAATAAAACATGGAAAACAGCTGCAGTTTAGGGAAGTGGTATGTATAAAACACGATGGAATAAGTAAAAACACGAATCAGAAAAGTTGTTTGTCAATATGAATCTTAGTCTACTTCATTCTTAGAAGAAACTCACTTAAAGTCCAACGCCTGGTTTTGTTTCCGTCGAAATATCTAATGGCCTTTTTCTGTCCAACACGCACGGCAATCTCCAGATTTTACATTTCAAAAGTTAGCTCAAAAGAGGTCCTTTCTGATTAGGAGGGGAAAAGTGAAAAATATCTCACTCGCTGGAGAGCAACTTTTCATAAGAGTGTTAGTAACCATTCGAAAGCTGAGACTTGAGGCTACAGCCGCACGTCGCCGCTTTTCCAAAACACCCCGCTATAACGCTGTAGCATCCAGATCAAAAATGATGCATCACACTCGCACTTCGCCTTCATTTTTATCACGCCTATAGTTCGCTGGAAGCCGAAAAGCATATCAATGTGTAGAGAAATTTCCGTAGTATCTTAGTTAATTGTTTTATATGGACTTTCTTGCAAAGCGAAGGAGTAATTCTTAGATGAGCAACAAAATATCGATCGTTCCGCCTCGCCCGTTCCTGCCGCCCTTCCCTTTCCTGCCATGACCTTCACCTTGTCAGATGGCCTGCAAACAACTTGCAAAAAATGTACACCTCGATCTTATTTTTCCTGTCAAACCATATTTCCAGAAAGCAAGCACATCGCTAGAATCAGAAAACATTACGCTATCATATGATTACTAATAGACTAAAAAAAGAGTTGTCTCCGGTGACGTTCAAAGCACAAATCAAAAGATTAGAGGAGATCAAAGGATGAGAAAAGCTTCTTGAAGACCAAACACACTTTTCAGCTCTGTGGAGCTTGTGCTATAGTCTGAGTACTAGTACTCTAGGGAGGGAGATTCATCCAGCGAAATATAGGCGAGATAAGAGGGAAAAACACACAAGGTTTCATGGAACATTTTTTTATTTTTTTTTTTTTTTTTTTTTTTTTTTTTTTTTTTTTTTGTTTTTTTTTTTTTTTTTTTTTTTTTTTTTTTTTTTTTTTTTTTTTTTTTTGTTTTTTTTTTTTTTTTTTTTTTTTTTTTTTTTTTTTTTTTTTTTTTGTTTTTTTTTTTTTTTTTTTTTTTTTTTTTTTTTTTTTTTTTTTTTTTTTTTTTTTGTTTTTTTTTTTTTTTTTTTTTTTTTTTTTTTTTTTTTTTTTTTTTTTTTTTTTTTTTTTTTTTTTTTTTTTTTTTTTTTTTTTTTTTTTTTTTTTTTTTTTTTTTTTTTTGTTTTTTTTTTTTTTTTTTTTTTTTTTTTGTTTTTTTTTTTTTTTTTTTTTTTTTTTTTTTTTTTTTTTTTTTTTTTTTTTTTTTTTTTTGTTTTTTTTTTTTTTTTTTTTTTTTTTTTTTTTTTTTTTTTTTTTTTTTTTTTTTTTTTTTTGTTTTTTTTTTTTTTTTTTTTTTTTTTTTTTTTTTTTTTTTTTTTTTTTTTTTTTTTTTTTTTTTTTTTTTTTTTTTTTTTTTTTTTTTTTTTTTTTTTTTTTTTTTTTTTTTTTTTTTTTTTTTTTTTTTTTTTTTTTTTTTTTTTTTTTTTTTTTTTTTTTTTTTTTTTTTTTTTTTTTTTTTTTTTTTTTTTTTTTTTTTTTTTTTTTTTTTTTTTTTTTTTTTTTTTTTTTTTTTTTTTTTTTTTTTTTTTTTTTTTTTTTTTTTTTTTTTTTTTTTTTTTTTTTTTTTTTTTTTTTTTTGTTTTTTTTTTTTTTTTTTTTTTTTTTTTTTTTTTTTTTTTTTTTTTTTTTTTTTGTTTTTTTTTTTTTTTTTTTTTTTTTTTTTTTTTTTTTTTTGTTTTTTTTTTTTTTTTTTTTTTTTTTTTTTTTTTTTTTTTTTTTTTTTTTTTTTTTTTTTGTTTTTTTTTTTTTTTTTTTTTTTTTTTTTTTTTTTTTTTTTTTTTTTTTTTTTTTTCGAACGTACGGCGTTATAAAGGGGTGTTTTGGAAAAGCGCGACATGGGGCTGTAGCCTGAAGTCTCAGCTTTCGAAGGGTTGCTAACACTCCTGTGAAAAGTTCCAGCGAATGAGATCGGTTTTTGATTTGTCCCCTCCTAATCAGAAATACCGAAAAGAAATAACGAGATAAAGCTTTATTGTTGCAAGGGCTCTTGTTCACTTGATACTCATTGCGTTGCAGCTTTTGAGTACGTCGCACATGCTGATATTTGAACAGTGTGTAATCGGACCACTTTGTCCAGTAACTTGTAAGAACAAGCTATAGACTCTCTCTCTCTCTCTACCTTTCTTTTACGCTTATTCTGTTGCTCTCTTCCTCTGTCTCTCTCTTCCTTCCTCTGTCTCTCAACCTTTCCTTGTCTCTCTTCCTCTCTGTGGAGAAATGGACGGCGTCTACTGCGCTGTTATTTTTATTTTCGGCAACATGAGTGATGTACTTTTGTTTCCTCATTGCCCTTGTATACTTTTCGCACATCTGTGTTAAACTCAACTAACCCATTAATCTTCCGGTTTGCTTCTTGAGCAAGACGTTAATATTATTACATGTTTTGAGAGTCAGATGACGGGTGTTACGTTCAACGCTGATGTGAATGCGATTACCATTGAAGTAATGGTAATCCTTATCTGAATGTTTTCAGTGAATTACTCTGAGTAGATTTTTTCTGACAATACTGAGATATTCCATGTCCATCAGATGTGAAACTTCAAGCTCATCATTATCCCAATTTAATACTTTATTCTTTTCACAAAAGGAAGACTTTGGAAAAGATCAACAACTACTTGTTATGGGCAGTCAAGTTGAATCAACGCGGCTCTACGAACAGGCGCCTGTATAGCATTAGACCTAACAGGTCAAAACATACTATATCCTTATAAGATTATATCATTTTTGGTGGGTCTATAAAAGAGCGTTTAAAAGGAGGTATGATTCTATGTAAAAGCTACAAGCTCGACTGCCGGTCACCACAATGTCAGGTAATTCCATCATCTGATATGGGGTGATTTTTTTTACTCGGCGTCGATTCCTTTCTAGAGGGTTATTTAGCCTCAGGGGATCTGCCGAACCGAGGGAGGTGCTATTGATGAATCCCAGTAGGACGGAACAGGCGCCTGTATAGCATTAGACCTAACAGCTCAAAACATGTTATATCCTTATCATATTATAATTACAAGGAGATAAAGTTTTAATTACAAAGAGATGAGATGATTAGGAATTACAAAGAGAGTAAAAAGTTAGCTGATTAATTCTTTCATCAACCTCATATCTACTTGGTAATCAGAAAAAGTAATGGCTGTGTATACTAAGGCTTCAACTGAGGCCGGTTCTGCTCTAGAAAAGAATAATAGTGTTAATATCGTCATGGAAGTAGTGATGGAAGAGATAAAGAAACACTGTGATCGGCGGTAGATTCAGCCGACGATACGAGTCACACAAGCTCTGCAAACATTTATTCTATAGAGCTGTCGAAATTGGAACGATAAGTAGTTTCTTTGATTTGGAATTTGGTTAATGTTGCATTTTCGGGCAAATGATGTAGATAGTAAGTGTACACAAAGCAGGTATCTATCTAAACGGATTGATATCCTATCAGCCGTCAAACAATTGCTACTAAATTTGATAACCTATCTTAAGCCTTTCAAAAAGCATGTTATGGCACATATATAGTGCTAGATACGTATTTCGTCCTTTCAGCTTCATCAGTAGCACGGTGTCTTTCGATCGTCGATTCCTTCATATGTATATGTCGAAAAGAATGGTTCACGACGGGTTCAAAAAATGTTGTCAGATTATATTGTTCTATGCGCGGTCTCAAAAATCAATCAAAGAAAAATGTTGTTAATTTATATCTAACAGCCACAATCCATCAAGTGGAAAAAGTGGTGATAACACAATGTTGTTGTACATTGTGCTATCACCACATACGTATCCCCTCCCTCCTACAAAGTAGGGCTTAGTGGGACGTGAGTTAGTGATGAAAAGTGCGATACCTCCGAAACACGTGACTGGCTCTGACGTAACAATCTCGGTAAGGCTTCAAACATTCCAACAGATTGTATTGAATGTTTATAGCGAGGTTTAAAAAGCAGTCGATGAGATGGATCGAAATGTTGTTACTTAGTTTTTTCATGCCACTGTCACAAAATCGATTTGTGGATTTATCACTACAAGACGAAACTTTTGCCACTAAAATATGTGAGCATTATTTTACAGTCAATGAACTCTAGCTAGCTTGTAAATAAAGTCAATTTTGAAAGATCCTCTATAAACATAACTCATAACTATGGCGATGGCCGAGTTTTTAACGATGAAGGCTAACATGAAGCAAGGTGCTGGTCCAGTTCCCCACCCAAACACTTTCCTGTAGCCCACATGAGAACGTCTTAGCTCGGCTCTCCGGGATTGCAAAGGGAGTCGTCTCGACCAGGAAAGATTCTTAGAAATTCATAAGGAAAACTAATGAATGTGAGCACCGGCATTTTCGCCGTAAGCATTTCACTGATGAAAAAATGCTTGGAGAAGAGTATTGGAGTTACACTGTAAAGGTGATAATAGATACAATGCAGTTTTCACTTACCTTTCAGCAAAAGCATCAGGTTATGATATTGTAACTAATACTCGGTTTTTGGAGCAAATTATCATTTGATCTTGAAGTATAATGCTGAAATATCTTCAGGATCAAAATGTGCAATCAATACAAAACTGCTAATTATTTGAAATAACAACAAATTGGTGAAATAAACAAGTTCAATCACAATTATGCAGATATAAGTAAAGTCAGAACTAAGACGAAGCACATATGTGCTTGAGTTTGATTGAAAATAGAATTGAGAATATTTTTTAGAAAGAAAATGAAATGCCTTTTCCATGGAATTCCACGTCTAAGCATCACTTGAGATATTTGCTGTTTTTTTTTATTTCTAGATTTCTGCCCTTTTTAATTTCCTTTGAACTCTTTCAATTTCAAACTTGACCTAAAAGTTATGGATTATTTTGTCGACAATGTGTTAAGAAGCTAAACGATTATGACATTGCGCTTGTAAATAAAGGCGGCGAGCCGTCGCTGAGCCTGTTCGAGATCGCCGCATGGTATCCGGTTGCACATTTGTCGTATAACGATCGAATGCACTGATGGAGAACAATATCACAAATAGAACGTGAATCTGATCTGATCTGACAGTTCTGATTCCCATAATGAAGCTATGGGAAACGCAGTGATTATAAGCACCTTGAATCACGCGCTTGATCATCAGTTAGACGCATCCCATGACAATTAAGTTATCCATATACCGGTCCGTGGTCGGCTGATTGGTACAAAACCTCCCTGTGACAAGCCTGTCCTATCCTCAACGACTACCTACGATTAAATTTCATGGAGATAAGCGCATTTGCAGAGCGGCTCTAAAGTTATACGAAAAGTCATTTGCACATGATTACAAACTACCGAAATTCGTATTAAGTTGTACTCTGGATGCTCTTCACTTCTTTTCTCACTATTTTCATTTTTCCCTGTACTCTCTACTTACCTTTCGTACTGTAAATCTATATTAATCACATGTTTGGTCTACAATTATTTTGCGCCGTTTCTCTCGTCGTTCCCTCCACTTCGCTTATGTCTTTTCTTTTCTTATGTTATGAACATCCTTTGCTATTCCAGCTTTTTCCTCACAGCCTGATGTTCTACTTGAACCTTATTTTAACGTCCACTCGTAGCCTTTATTCTCTTCATCTACTTGAGTGAATAAACATGCTTTTTTTTATCGTACCATTCATCTAGTTCGAAGTAGTATGACAATAGTTCTTCCCACGTGGATAGGTTCTAAGGAAGAATAAACATGTTATCGGGGACAAATGAAGAATCATGTATTTTGTCTTAAAGTTATATATGGAGAAATCGAGTTTTCTACTAAGAGTTCATATTGTCAAAGAATTAAGCATAATCATGAGTTTCTTCGCAAGTATCCTCAGTCCTTAAACACATGGTTGTTGTATATTATCGGGGACAAATGAAGAAACGACTTGTTTTGCTGAAAAAAGACTTCAATGTACTTTTAGCACTCATTTGAAAGCTTAAATTTGTGGCTGTAGTGCTACATAGCGTTTTATCGAAAAAGCCTTTTCACAGCGATGTAGTAAGAAGGAGATATTTGTGTTTCACACATGCATATTTCTCCCAAAACATAGCTGTTCCCTTAAATTTTAGTAATCATTCAATAGTAGGTTTCGGCGATTCCGACGTTGTGCTTATTTCCTCAAAATAGCACTTCACTGTAGTGTAACAGGAACAATAAGATTAGTTTTAGATGCGCGGCGCATTTGCTTGTCGGCAAGTGTGTGCTGGCCATGAATTCCATACGGCGACCCTTTATTTGCTCCCGAATAACATACGAGAAACGGGACACTACGCGTGCCTGAATTGCTGCCTGGTAATGGCCGATTTGCAAAGATAACTTCGAAAAGATTTCGTCTGTAGCGCATTGGCTAGAGGTGATTTACAATTCCTACGTGGTTCTTGAGTGGACCCTGCGCCCCGGGCTGATAAAGCCTTCTGTCCATCTGGCGCTAATCTGGGTCAACAAAATGGTATCAGACTTGTACGGAAGGATAGTATCGCTGATCCAACATTCTCAGTCAGCCACCGCAACTCATTGTACAGTTCATCACCTATTAGCCAGAAAATTTCACTATGATTTACAAAATCTAACAACTGGGTATCGTGAACACGCGAAGATGCTCCTATAACTTTTTTGTTAAGCCTCCAGGTGAGCTTGATTGTCCAACCAAACGTAAGGCTCACTAAATTTTCTCACCAATTGTGTCAGGCGATGAGAAGGCAGTGAGAGCCGATCAAACTATATGTCCAAGAATGCTGTGCGATATGTAAAACTCGGAACCTAGAGCGAGATTTGGATACACGTTGTACCAATACTGGAGACTTCTGCTCATTACCACATTATTAAGGCTCCTGCTCTGCTTCCACTTTTTGTAACTCTCTAAATTCTGTTACTTTTCTATAGTCACAATAATAAGCTGTCAGCAACTAAGCATCACCTTTGACACTTCATGTTTCAGAAAAAGTTACAGCAGAGGAAGGGCGTAGGCCTTGTATTTGGTAGCACCCTGCTCTCCCGTCCTCCACTGGGGTAAAATATGTGTTCAACATTTTCAAAAATACAAATAGAACATCGCAACACTGCTGTGAAAGTGGCTGAAAAGGGATTCCCTTAGTAGCGTTAGAATTTAGACTTTTATAGCTGAGGCAAACAAATTCATTAAAGAATAATGCATCCAAAACTATGTTTCTTTCCCTGCACCAATAGTAAGACAATAGGATGCAAATATGTGAGCTCTTTCTGACGCCACAAATTTACTTAGATTCCATGTTGTCGCTCTAAAAGAGACAAAGAAAGGAAAGTGAACGTGAGCTATTGAAGTGACGTAACTTTTCTTATTTATGGAGAGATGATTCTGAATATTTTTATTCCCGGCCTTGTAGTCTCAAGGAATGGATCGAGATGCCGGAATAACACTGAGTATTGGCAATTTCAAAAAGTTTCGAATCAAATTTAAGGTAATGTGATCAGCCTGAAAAGTCCATTCACCAAGCGTTTAAGAAGTGTAGAAAATTCATCGTTGACGGTTTACATATCTCAAAATTTGGGACCAGTCATCATTCTGAATCAGTAAAATATTCAAATTAAGTACAACATTAAATGAATCACCATCACTATCATCATACGCCAACTACTTTTTAGAAAGATAAGCGCTGAATAACGAATGTTGCAAAACTTTTTTTCAAGCGCTCTGATTGATAAACGACGTCTCCGTCTGATTTCTGATCAAACATTACACAATATGAGAGATATCTGATTGTACTACGTAAAAATGGCGGTAGATATAAGTAAAGCCGATTAGTCAATTAGTTATGTGAACAATCATGCAGTGAACTTTCATATGACATTGAATATTTCCACTGACTATCAAAGATTCATAGCAATACTCCATTTATTGTATTGATCTCATGGATTTCTAAAAATGATCATGAAATAATGTGGCAAATTTAAAACAAAAAAGAATCCAATTATGGATGACTGCTGACAGGCAGGCCGACCTTCCTATTACTACTAAAATAGTATTACATCTTGAAGCAACACAATCATTCAAACAGTGCCAACTCCCCTTTGAGTCAAGTACATTTCAATATCCATGTGTAACTGTAAAAAACTTATTCACCTTGTTACATTCTCCTCGAGCAGTTTATCGAACGCAAAGTTACTTGATATCACAGGAGCCTCTGCCTCTTGAACAAAGCCAGTCCCAACTAATATACTTCTCTACGACTCACTAACAGCAGTATCTATTTATAGTGAGAACCTGGAAACGGCAAGCTTGCGGGTTTTCAGGTAAAATATGATCAATTAGCACTGAGAATGTTAATAGGAAGCGAGAATAACAGAGCCTGAAGAGGTTGACGAAGCCACATGCGAGCTCCTTTACGCATGTAGATACGTAACAGAAGTTCTAGAGTTCGCATAGCATTAAGGTCAACTAACTTTTTGGTTATGAGAAAACAAACAAAAAATCGATCTCATTTGTAGGTGAGGAACTTGTCACAGAAGTGTTACTATTCGAAAGCTGAAACGTCAGCTAGAGCTCCACATCGTCTTTTTTTGTAAAGCCCTTCTTGACGTTGCTACATAATGAGATACATTGCGTTGCGAACGAGCATATTCGTCGTCAGAGAGAGCTCTTTCTTTGGTCTGTTAGTGATCATTCGATGGCCTAGTCGTTTCTGATTCCAACACTGTGCTTATATCCTAAAAAGAGCGATTCCTTGCAACGCAGCTGGTAGAATAAGTTGAGCTTTTTAAAGCACAGCGTTGGAAGCAGGAAACGATTACGCTATCGAATAATTACTGATAGTCCAAAAAATGAGCTCTGTCCGGAGAGAAATATGAGCGTTTGAGACGTAAATCTGTGTGAAATTTACAGCGTCACAAAAGGGTGTTTTGAAAAACCAGCGATGTGGAGCTGTAGCCTGAAGTCGCATCTTTCGAAAGGTTACTAACACTCCTATGAAAAGTTCCTCACCAGAGAAAGAGGTCGGTTTCTCATTTGTCGCTCTATAACCACAAAGTACCATATTTATATGCATACAGGGTGCAAGAAAGATCCTGTAATCTTGTATTTTGTTTATTTCAGCATGATACAAAATTTTTTATTGAATATTGACAATTTCATTGGACTACTTAGTCAATTTTAGTCCAGAATCTTTTTATTCATTTGTCTATTTTTAGTTTTACTAAAGTTATGGATCGTGAAAATGAACGTGTAACAGTACTTGAGCTGCAAAGCGACGGGAACGGTTTACATTGTTATAATTGACTGGTATCAAGTCAGCAATTGCCTACAGAGCCGTGAAACGTTCCAGAGAGACTGGAGGAATTGAAGATCTTACTCGAGAAGGTCGGTCAAGCACCTTGTGTCCTCCAGACAACATTTGGAAGATCCGTTGCCAAGTTCAACGAAGTTCAGATCGTTCGATGAGCTAATGGCTCTGGAGGCTCGAAATCAAAGTGTGGAGCGTCCAAAAAATGCTAAAGCTTCAGCTGCGCAGTTACAGGTCCGCTCGTGCTCACTTTCTGGAAAACGATGAAAGAGAAACGGCTTCTAAAGTTTCGCTAAATGATTGGTTTGATAGCTGATGCTTGCTTGTCGAATGTGCTTTTTATAGATGAGAATATATTCACGGTCGATTCACCCACAATCCTCAGAATCGACGTCAGCTTTCCAAGAAGGGTCACTAGAAGTCCACAGCAGCGAAAATCGTGGGCCTCACTTATTTTGTGACCTCTGTGACGGTCTCAACCGGCATAGCTCCCCCGGAAAGACTCCGTAGATCTTTGACAATATAAATGTCGAATTAACGCCGCTAGCTATTAATAGCGACAGCAATTTTATGGGCGTACTTGAGCACTGGACTACTCAACACTTTGGTGCCGACGGATTTACGCCCCATCAAGACTGGGCTTTTGCACTTTCGGCCCGTTCCACGATTGACATCTGTCAAGAGCTGTTTTCAAGCTTTTGGGGCCGTCAAACACGCCGGATCTCAACCCAGTGGATTACTTCGTGTGGCCCATACTGGAGGAAGAAGCCTCGGCTACCCGCAACACTACCGTAGACGCGCTTAAAACGACTTTGACACGCGTTTGGGACGAAATTATGGTGGAAACATGTGTGAGCATCGTTGGAAATTTTCGTAAGCGACTTAGTAGATGTTTAGAACAATGATTTCGGTTAAAAATGGATCCTATAGAGCAAACAACGTTGACCGAGAGGTGAAAACTTTTGTTCAGTGTGCGTTTTCCCGCACTTCATGAATCCGATTCGTTTCCTCGCATTCATCCTCCAGAAACGACTCGGAGCATTTCACTTTTCGCTTCACCTACTGCTTGAGGATTTTGCCTTCATTTATAAAAATGTCGTAGAATGTTGATCAAGATGACACTGCTTGTGATCTAGGAGGTAGTCGAAATAAGACACTCTCATAGCATCTGTTGATTGATTGGGAGTGTTAACGAGGAGGTGAGGGGAGGGGAATCACACCAGCGCCTCATTTCCTGCAGCGCCACAAGATTAGCCAGTGCGCCACACCGCCCCTATACTGCTAAGTTACAGAGAAGTACAACGAGTTCTCTATACTAAATTCCGTTTTCTCTATCGTAGACACTTGGTTCGAAAATGCTCAGCAACCGAAGCCATTCTAAATACGTCTTCCAAGAAGTTGTCGCACGAGCAAATGGAAGTATTCTTATGCCATTGCTGGAAGAAACGAACCTCAGTAAATTTTCTGTGATATTTGAATTTCTATAAAACATCTGAACAAACATTCACGAACTTGATGGCTTTCTTTTTGTTTAAAATCTCTAATCGAGCCGAGCTCTGTCATCAAGGTTTTCTCTCAAAATCCGCCATGCTTATCAGATAAGTTTTGGGGGAAATCAATCACTAAGTTGGCTAGAATTGAGAAATTTGCTGTAAAAATATGCCGTTTAATATTGAAATAAATTCTAATGAGTGTGGTTACATTATGTATCATTTTAGTGCTCATTTCGCGCTTTATGTTCTGTTGTTGATAACTTATTACTTGCTGATTATTTTATATGTATTCTAGGCTATGGAAAGGACATAGATCGGTGTAGATGTAATGGCGGCTTCAGACTGTGAGTTCACAATGAGACGCATAGCACCACAGACAACCCGAGACATTAACGCATTTGGCCCAGGAACTGCTAACGACTACAAAGTTCAGCAATGGTTGAAGGACTTTTGCAAAGGAGACGAACTTTGAAGATGAATACCTTAGCGGCCAGCTAAGTGAAGTTGGCAGTGACCGATGAGAGCAATCACTGAAGCTGGTCCTCTCAACTGGCTGACTTCCGTGGACCCACGCCGTCGGGATACACCCAGAGTCACGATGATTCCACCTCCTCTGCCCCGAATAGTCAGCGACTACAGTACTTGTTCTCGCGGCGAGACCCGCAGCTAAGTTTTGGACTAATTCGTGTTCGGTCATGCAACGAAAAGTAGTAGTGCATTCGGCGACTGATCAAGGCAGAGGAGGTGGAGTCGCTCCCATGCTAGCGGACACGCCAAGCGTAAGCGCCCACGAAAATCAACCGGTTGACCGTAAGCTAAATGAGATGTTGCAGAAGAACTCCAACCATTCTAAGGAAAAAGGTTTGCGCAAAAGTGATTGCTGTTACAGCACGAACTGAAACTGCAGTTACTTTTGCACCAAGCTATATTTGTTACAAATGAATTACAGTTAAGTGAATTAATTCGAATTGATTGTAATTAGTAGTCACCAAGACCTAATATGGTGGTTTTCAGTGTACATGAATGCCGTTTTATCGAGATATTTCGATATTTCAGCTGCTTCATTACGCATAGATCAACAGTGTGTATAGACGTCAAAGGTACAAACTGCTTAGAGCGGGATAGCGCAAAGATTAGTGCATCAGAAGACTAGGCGACAAGCGACGCCCTGGTTTGACTTCCCCCAGAACTCTTTCCTGGGAACAACCAACAACGGATTTGAGACCACCGTCGCTCGGCTATCTTCGAGACGGCAAGGAGAACCGTTTCCACTAGCAATCTATAAGATTTATGGAAAAGACAAAATCCTCAAAAAGCAGTCGAAGCAGCACGCGAAACGTTTGAAAGCCTTTGTTGAGGAGTAATGCGGCGAAACGGATCAAATCCAGGAAGTTCTGGGATTTGCAAAGTAAAGTCTGACGGGCTCCGTGAATAAATAAATAAATTTAATATATATATATATATATATATATATATATATAATTTCATTTACCGAACTTGAATATGTGATGTGATAAAATGTTTTAAGCCTTCGGATGTCTAGTTAACCCTTTAAGGATCATGAGGGTCAAATTTTATTCCAAATCCAACTCAGGTACTGTAGTCGAGGTGTTGCGTCTCGTGGGAAGGCAGGCAGACAGCCGGACATGCCTATACAGATAACGGTGGCGTCGCGTCTTGTGGGAAAACTACGGCGCGAGCGCGCTTGCATATCAACGCTGGTTCTCAAAAGGTCAAAGCATCTATGGTGGTAAAAGTACGTTTCGGCTTTCTCGCAAGTCTCATCAGCGTCACATGCTTTCGGTTCAGCCCCTCAACTAGTGGTAGCGGTGCCAATAAGGTATCCCTCCTTGTCAAGTGTAAAGATCACTTGATATGGCAATCTTTCTGAGTGATGATTGCCGATTACAAGGGTTATGTCTGTTATGGAGCACATGCAACAATATCTTTCCATCGACTACCTTACACTTTGCTTAAGAATTCAATAGAATCTGAGAAAATGTTTGAACCTTTACGGGAACCCGCAACCCACGGCCTCTTCGTCTCTAACCTTTGACGCGCTGCTTCTAACAATGGCGGCTGATGGCGCCTGCCATTGTTGGATGCAGCACGCTGGGGCCAGACGCCATTGTGGGACGCAATTCGCTGAATGTCATAGACGCAGAGGCAGTAGGTTCACGGTCACGTACGGGTTGACCCTTTCAGAGTTAAGAGTGATATATGACATCTCAGTAATTTCAATTTGTAGTTAATTTCATCAAAAACACCGAATTATTAATTTTGTAGGGTACAGATCGGTTCGAAGGCGACAATTGAAAAACCTATCTCATTTACTGGACAGAGAATTTTCAAAGAGCAATCATTCGAAAGCTTAGATTTCTGGCTACAGCGCCACGTCGCCGGTTTTCGACAACACCCTTTTATAACGCTGTAACATCCAGATTAAAAATTATTTTTCACGCCCGCCTTGCGCCTTCATTTTTATCACGCGCTTAATTCGCTGGAAGCCGAAAAGCATATCAGTGTGTAGACAAACCTTCATAGTATCCTAGTAAATCGTTTTATCCAAAATTTGTTTCCAAGCGGAGGAAAAACTCCCGATTGAATAGGAAAATATTGATCGCCCCACCTTGCCCCGCCCCTTGCCACGGCCTTCGCCTTGTCGAACAGCCTGTAAACATCGTTACCAAAAAACGTAAAACTCGATCTTATTTTCCTTGCTAGACCATTTTTCCAGAAAATAAGCACATCGTTAGAATCAGGAAATTTTACGCTATTAGGTGATTACCAATAGTCTAAATTAAGAGCTCTGTCGGGTGAGGTTTGAAGCACAAATGGAAAGACCCGGGTAGATCAAAGGATCAAAAGAGCTGCTCGAAAAGCAGACAGAAGTAAAGAGTTTTGTCCAGCGAAACATAAGCATTCCGAGTGTTTTCTTATGACCACAGCCCAAAATTCAATATGGTTGATTATTATTTTTGAGCCACGCATGTCAGTGGTCTATCAAAGAAGACCGACTTATAGAGCGCGATACACGTGTTTCGATCTTGCGATCTCGTCAATCGGACAGTTACCCTTTCCCCTCTTTTGTCGATCCTGTGTGAGTGCTCCACACCCCACACTAAGAGTTAGCGACGACGAACGTTTTACACTCTGTGTCCAGTGAAATTCTCAGCGAACACAGAGTGTTGTACACTCGAATGGTCTTGACTAGTATATTCAATATAACTTTCGTTTCGAGTGTTTTCTTAAGACCACAGCTCAAATTTCAATATGCCTGATGATCATTTTTTAAGCCAGGCATGTCAGTGGTCCATCAAAGAGGGAGTGTATCGGGCTCTATAAGTCAGCCCTCATCGACAGACCACTGACATGCGTGGCTTAGAAATTGATTGCAGGGCATATTGAAGCATAAGCGAGTTAAAAGAAAAAACACGTTGTCTGTAACATGATTTTATTCTGAGGAGTTACAGCGTTGTAAATGGATGATTTGAAAAGCCGGCGACGTGGGGCTGTAGTCAGAAATCTCAGCTTTCGAATTCGTCACTAACATTCCTACGAAAAGTTCCACCCCCAGCAAATGAGGTCGAATATTGATTTATCCTCTTATGACCGAAGAGAACCCGTTTCAGTGCTCACTGTTGAAACTTCAGTTTATTGATTTGTAGATGCCCTATTTAATTTTTTTCCTTTTAAATAAATTGAATTTTGAATTTTAGTGAATGTGTGCAATTGCGGACAGTAGTCATGACAGGTGCGCCACGCCCTAGTAGCAACGATACGTCACAGTAAGGAACGGTCCTTTTATAGGCCCCTACCGGCTCTGTGGGGCGCTAGACGCCTTTGTATTTCGTTCTGCTTCATAGTGCTCTTACTGTTGATCCTGTTAGGCCTTGTTAGGCCCTCAGAAACACCTTCGCCCCTCTTAGTAGTGGTTCAGGAACATTTTTCCCGAAATTCTCATTCCGCTTTCTGTCTCAAATTTTCCTGAATTTTTTGGATATCGATTTTTTTCCCTAGACCTCGAATGTACCAACCAATAACCATTTCTTGTATGATTTAACCTAATACCGCATTGATTAAGCTTCAGCTTGGGTTTATCAACGCGGAATTGACTCAGCGGCTACGAAGAAAAAGACGTCGTCTAAACTGGTCAAATAGTTTTCTTAGATCAATTGCGTGGTACTAGCTAAATCACAAAATAAATAATTTTTAAATTTTTTTGGAATTTTGTGCAATTGCGGACAAAGTAACAACGGCTCGTAAACCCTCAGTACTGAGCCGGCGTCACAGTAAGGATCTGCCCTATTATTGGGCCCTATCGGGTCCCCAGGTTCCATGGGGATCCATTAAATCTTTAAGGTTCCCTATTAGAAGTCTCATCGGAGCCCCTGGGAGCCCATAGGGCCTAGGATTGGAGCCCCTAAGGCTCTGTGGGTGGGGCGAGGGGTTCTTACACTTTGTTTCGTTAGTGTGCTTCTTTTTAGCCCTCGTAGCGGCTTATTGTAGGCTTCATTGGAGCCCCTGAGGCTCCATAGGGCTTAGGATTAGAACCCACAAGGCTTTATAAATGTCTGAAGGGTTTTCGTACTTTGTTTTATGAGTGCTCTTTTCTTTAGCTCTCATAGTGGCCTGTTGTGAGCCTCATCGGAACCCCTGCGGCTCTATAGGGCCCAGGATTGGAGCCAATAAGACTCCATAGTTGTTCAAGGGCTTCTTATAGTTTGTTTTATGAGTTCACTCTCTGCGACCCTTTATTGGGTCACCGTAAGCCTTATGAGATCCTCTAGGGCTTCATGGTGGTCAAAGTGTTCTTGTATCTTGTTTAGTGAGCCTATTAGTCTATGTGGTGCCCTATAATAAGCCCCTGCGTAACACTAGAGCCCTGTGGGGACCGAGGTGTTCCTCTACTTTCTTTTATCAGTGTATTTATTTTTGATTCTTACGGTGCCCTACCAGAAGCCTCATCGGAGCCTTGGGGCTCTACAGAGGCCTAAAGCTTATGCCTTGCTTTTCTTCATCTTTGCAGTGACCTGTTACGAGTATTTTCGAAGCCCCAGAGCTCTACGGAGACCCGCAGCTTGTAACTTGCTCTTCTCCGTCTTTACGGTGGTCTATCATAAACCCTATCGGAGCCCTAGAGCTCTACGGAGGCCGAGAGGATCCTTGTCGTATTCTCTGTAGTCGTGGGAGTTCTCCCTGAATTCTCCTTTCCCTTTTTGTTGCGAATTTCTCCTCAATATCTATTCGGCTGGGCTGGCTCTGTAGATTCCTAGAGATCGGTTTTTAGGGTACCATTTGATCTACCACCAATGGTTTGGCGGTGGTGGGTAGTTTCTTCAGTACTACTGATTAGTACGACGTCGGCCGTTCGACGAGACGATTTCAAAACCTGTGAACAGTCGGGTTTTTGCAAACGACATCGATCGATATCGGTTAGTTTCATTTGCATAAAAGAAATCATTTTGGTTAATAGAAAAAGACGAGCCTCGGTAGCGTAGTGGTTAGCTCGCGACCCGGGAAAGGGTGAAGCGCTGGTTCCACTCCCATGCGAGGCTCAAGTTTTTGCATATCATTCAAAAATTCTTGAAAACTATCTAACCGTTTAAATAGTGGGATATGGCTTTTATCCTTTGTGATTGGCTAAATCCACACCTGTGGGCTTCAAGGCCTTTTTTGCCTTGTTCTCTTTTTCTTTTTCTTCTCTTTTTATGCTTTTTTTTTCAAATTCTCTTCTTTATGCCTTGAGATCTCACTAAGCTCTGTTTTTTTTTTTTCAAGGAAAATACTGGTTATGAATTAATTCCCCAATCGCTAATGTCGGTCCGATCAAGAGTCGATGCGATACTACAAAGTCCTGAAGGAAAATTAGCTTTTCGACTATACGGCCTAAAGGTGAGTGTTCGGCTATGTACTCTATGCAGTGCACGTGTTCTTGCACCTTGAAAATAGGGCTACGTTTGGCCTTGTAGGGCCAATCAATGATGTACTTTTAATAAGCCTAGCAATCATTTTTTGAGCCACGCATGTCAGTGGTCTGTCAAAGAGGGCTGACTATAGAGCCCGATACACGTGTTTCGATCTCGCGATCTCGTCAGTCGGGCAGTTACCCTTTCTCGTCTTTTGCTAATCTCTGTGGGAGCTCCAGTCCCCACACTAAGAGTTAGCGACGACGAACGTTATACACTCTATGTCCAGTGAAATTATCACCGAACACAGAGCGTTGTACACTCGATTACTCTTGGCTAGTATATTCAATATATCATAACTTTCGTTTCGAGTGTTTCTTAAAGATTGACAAAGACGAGAAAGGGCAACTGCCCGACTGACGAGATCGCGAGATCGAAACACCGTGTATCGGGCTCTATAGGTCAGCCCTCTTTGACAGACCACTGACATGCGTGGCTCAAAAAATGATTGCTAGGCTTATTAAAAGTACATCATTGATTGGCCCTACAAGGCCAAAACGTAGCCCTATTTTCAAGGTGCAAGAAGCACGTGCACTGCATAGAGTACATAGCCGAACACTCACCTTTAGGCCGTATAGTCGAAAAGCTAATTTTCCTTCAGGACTTTGTAGTATCGCATCGACTCTTGATCGGACCGACATTAGCGATTGGGGAATTAATTCATAACCAGTATTTTCCTTGAAAAAAAAAAAACAGAGCTTAGTGAGATCTCAAGGCATAAAGAAGAGAATTTGAAAAAAAAAGCATAAAAAGAGAAGAAAAAGAAAAAGAGAACAAGGCAAAAAAGGCCTTGAAGCCCACAGGTGTGGATTTAGCCAATCACAAAGGATAAAAGCCATATCCCACTATTTTAAACGGTTAGATAGTTTTCAAGAATTTTTGAATGATATGCAAAAACTTGAGCCTCGCATGGGAGTGGAACCAGCGCTTCACCCTTTCCCGGGTCGCGAGCTAACCACTACGCTACCGAGGCTCGTCTTTTTCTATTAACCAAAATGATTTCTTTTATGCAAATGAAACTAACCGATATCGATCGATGTCGTTTGCAAAAACCCGACTGTTCACAGGTTTTGAAATCGTCTCGTCGAACGGCCGACGTCGTACTAATCAGTAGTACTGAAGAAACTACCCACCACCGCCAAACCATTGGTGGTAGATCAAATGGTACCCTAAAAACCGATCTCTAGGAATCTACAGAGCCAGCCCAGCCGAATAGATATTGAGGAGAATTCGCAACAAAAAGGGAAAGGAGAATTCAGGAGAACTCCACGACTACAGAGAATACGACAAGGATCCTCTCGGCCTCCGTAGAGCTCTAGGGCTCCGATAGGGTTTATGATAGACCACCGTAAAGACGGAGAAGAGCAAGTTACAAGCTGCGGGGTCTCCGTAGAGCTCTGGGGCTTCGAAAATACTCGTAACAGGTCACTGCAAAGATGAAGAAAAGCAAGGCATAAGCTTTAGGCCTCTGTAGAGCCCCAAGGCTCGATGAGGCTTCTGGTAGGGCACCGTAAGAATCAAAAATAAATACACTGATAAAAGAAAGTAGAGGAACACCTCGGTCCCCACAGGGCTCTAGTGTTACGCAGGGGCTTATTATAGGGCACCACATAGACTAATAGGCTCACTAAACAAGATACAAGAACACTTTGACCACCATGAAGCCCTAGAGGATCTCATAAGGCTTACGGGGACCCAATAAAGGGTACCGCAAGAGAGTGAACTCATAAAACAAACTATAAGAAGCCCTTGAACAACTATGGAGTCTTATTGGCTCCAATCCTGGGCCCTATAGAGCCGCAGGGTTCCGAGTGAGGCTCACAACAGGCCACTATGAGAGCTAAGAAAGAGCACTCATAAAACAAAGTACGAAAACCCCCCTTCAGAAAAATTAAAGCCTTGTGGGTTCTAATCCTAGAAGCCCTATCATGGAGCCTCAGGGGCTCCTAATGGAGCCTACAATAGGCGCCGCTACAGACAGAGGCTTTTAAAAAGAAGCACACTAAACGAAACAAAGTGTAAGAAGAAAACAAGAAAAAAAAAAACAAAAGAGAAGGGGGGGGGTAAAACAAAAACTATATAAACCAACCCCCCCCCCCCCAAACCCCAACCACCGCTCGATTACCCCACCTGCCTCGCCCCCCCCGCCCCCCCCCACCGCCACCAGTTCCCCCCCCCCTCTCCCTCCCCCCCGCCCCCCCCCCACGCCCCTTCCGTCCCCCCCCCCCCCCCCCCCCCCCCCCCCCCCCCCCCCCCCCCCCTCCCCCTCCTCCCCCCCTCCCCCCCCCCCCCTCCCCCACTCCCCTCCCCACCCCCCCCCTCTCCCCCCCCTCCCCCCCCCCCCCCCCCCCCCCCCCCCCCCAATCCCCCCCCCCGCCTGTGGGGGCCCCGGCGGGTGGCCCCCCCCCCCTCCTCCCCCCCTCCCCCACTCCCCCCGCCCACCCCCTCCCCGATCGCTCCCCTCCCCCCCCTCTCTCACCTTCCCCCGCTCCCCCCCCCCCCCCCCCCCCCCCCCTCTACCCCTCCCCCCCCCCCCCCCCCCCCCCCCCCCCTCCGCCCTCCCCCCCCCCCCTCCCCCCCCTCCCTCCCCCCCCCCTCCCCCCCCCCCTCCCCCCCCCCCCCTCCTCCCCCCTCCCCCCCCTCCCCCCTCCCCCCCCCCCCCCTCCCTCCCCCCTCCTCCCCCCCTCCCCCCCTCCCCCCCCCCCCCCTCCCCCCTCCCCCCCCCCCCCCCCCCCCCCCCCCCCTCCCCCCCCCCCCCCCCCCCCCTCCCCCCCCCCTCCCCCCTCCCCCCCCCCCCCTCCCCCCCCCCCCTCCCCCCCCTCCCCCCCCCCTCCCCCCCCTCCCCCCCCCCCCCCCCCTCCCCCTCCCCCCCCCCCCCCCCCCCCTCCCCCCCCTCCCCCCCCCCCCCCCCTCCCCCCCCCCCCCCCCCCCTCCCCCCCCCCCCCCTCCCCCCCCCCCCCCCCCCCCCCCCTTCCCTCCCCCCCCCCCCCCCCCCTTCCCCCCCCCTCCCCCCCCCCCCCCCTCCCCCCCCCCCCTCCCCCCCCCCCCCCTCCCCCCTCCCTCCCCCCCCCCCCCCCCTCCCCCCCCCCCCCCTCCCCCTCCCCCCCCCCCCCCCCCCCCCTCCCCCACCCCTCCCCTCCCCCCCCCCCCCCCCCCCCCCCCCCCCCCCGCCCCCCCCCTCCCCCCCCTCCACCCCCCCCCCCCCCCCTCCCCCCTCCCCCCTCCCCCCCCCCTCCCCCCCCCCCCCTCCCCCCCCCCCCTCCCCCCCCCCACCCCCCCCCCCCCCCCTCCCCCCTCTCCCCCTCCCCCCCCCCCCCCCCCCTCCCCCCACCTCCCCCCCTCCTCCCCCCCCCCCCCCCCCCCCCCCCCCCCCCCCCCCCCCCCCCCCCCCCTCCCCCCCCCTCCCCCCCCCCCCCCCCCCTCCCTCCCCCCCCCCCCCCCCCCCCCCCCCCCTCCCCCCTCCCCCCCTCCCCCCCTCCCTCCCCCCCCTCCTCCCCCCTCCCCTCCCCCCCCTCCCCCCCCCCCCCCCCCCCCCTTCCCCCCCCCCCCTCCCCCCCCCCCTCCCCCCCCCCCCTCCCCCCCTCCCCGCCCCCTCCTCCCCCCCCCCCCCCCCCCCTCCCCCCCCCCCCCCCCCCCCCCCCCCCCCCCCTCCCCCCCTCCCCCCCCCCCCCCCCCCCCCCGCCCCCCCCTCCCACCCTCCCCCCCCCCCCGCCCCCCTCCACCCGCCCCCCCCTCCCCCCTCCTCCCCCCCCCCTCCCCCCTCCCCCCCCCCCCCCCCCCCCCCCCTCCCCCCCCCCTCCCCCCCCCCTCCCCCCCCCCCCCCCCCCCCCCCCCCCCCCCCCCCCCCCCCCCCCCCCCCCCCCCCCCCCCCCCCCCCCCCCCCTCCCCCCCCCCCCCCCCCCCCTCC